>JAWNKV010000196.1:0-396357 GCA_035041805.1 Amiota mariae
TCCAAATCAGTGTCCCCTAAATACAGAAACACAGGATTATGACTAAATTAAAGAAGAATCGTTGTCAGTTATCAGATATCAGATATTAAAAGTGAAATATAGTATTTTTCAAATTGAATAATATTGAGCATTATAAGTATTATGAACATAAAAAATGTTAAAAAATACAAATTCAGTTTTTGTATTTAAATACTTTTGGCATGCGCAGTCTAATCGAAAAAGAACGCAGGAAATACTGGGAAATGTATCCGTGTTGTCTCTGTTATGAAGTTTTAATATATTATGGGGATAAATCTCATTGCTCCAGGAAAAATTAACCATATTCACTCGTCTTAGAATAGGTCGCAGCGACATCACACGATATCATCAAATTTCTACGACTTCGGCTGGCGCACACCAGTATCACCAATAGACACATCCTCAACAAATCTTCCCCACCAATTTGTCAAGCATGCAATAACATGAATGCCCTTCATTTCAGATACAAAGACACAATCATCTACATCCCAATCCGATACAACTCCTTTCCGAATCATCTCCTCTAAATATATGGCGAATAATAACTTTTTTAAAATTCAGTAACCTATATCATTTAATGAAATTATTTTGTAACTAGCACAACCATATGTAAATAATATTAGTATTATTCTAAGTTGTAATGTAAATATAATGATAACTTATTTTTTGTAAATAGGTAAGCTTAAGGCCTTAGTTCCTACTGTTTCCGTTCTTTTTTTATGTGAAGTGTAATTTTATATTGCTCTGTAATAAATAAATATATAAATATGTAGTTGACTATTTCATACTTCTCAATAGGAATTACAATGCTACATATACTATGTATATATTATCGAGTGAAATATCACAAGTGTGATGGTGAAAAAATATCACAGTTACATCTACAAACTGATTCAACTCTTTTGTCTTACAAAAATCTATTGAATCACGTATCTAAGGACCTGGATTTCAAAGATCTATTTGTTTTGAAAACCCAACTATCCTAAGTTCTTAATTGAACTACATGTTATAGATAAGTAGAAGCTCTTGGGAATGACTTGGATGCAAGGCAAGAAGATCATATGCCTGTCTGAATGGCAGTCAAGTAGCTCTTAAAGTGTTTATCTCTCTAACAATATTCTTTATACAATTTGAAGAAATTTAGTTTCACAAACTGTAACAAACTCTGCAATATAACAAATCTTAGCGACTGGATAGATTTATTATACTCGTATTGAAGTATTGTATATACCATACATCATATGAACAATAAGTATTAATGTTTATGTTTGTAGAAAAGACTGTAAGTAACATAGGGAATATTAGGTGAATTCATCAGCACTAGTATTAATAATCTGAGAGAAATTAATGTAATCCCGTTCTTTTTAATTTTTTTTTATTTGATTAGAATCTAATTTTTTATAGAAACTGGAACTGAATTCTATTGGTCACTGGAAGGCATTTGATGGATCATTCATTACTTGAATTAATTATTTATTTAGATATGAAAGGAAAGGAATTTATTAAGGTCCAATCAATCAATCAATCAATAAATCAATCATTAAATTATATGGTTATTGAGTTTAAAATTAATTCTCATACTATATTCATGGGATTCTAAGCTTTACCCCCACACTCTTCCTTCTACATGTAATAATAATTATAATAATAAATGAGTAATAGGGGAAAACATCTCATTAACTTTTGCTAAGTAAATACAATTAATGGATACTTAACTTATGCTTAGATACTTTGCCTTTTTTTCAAACATACTCGGAAGACTATACAACTGTAAACTTAACAATTGGTGCGCAAAATATTGAACGTTTTATGACAACAAATACCTAAAAAATAATCGGTTCATCTTTTGTCAAGGTTCTGGGTCGATGAAAGGAAATGAAAATGTGTTCTTGAAGATGAACATTTTTTAGATCCGCCCTTTTTCGCACCAAATGTTTTCCTTGAGCTCGTTATCAGACAGATATTCTTTGCCGATATTATTATACAAAATTCCTTTGTTTCCTTCTAGGCACTGATGGATTATTAAGATTTAATAAAATATACTAATATTAAACTAAGTAGTGTGGCAGTTTCCATACATGAACTCCTATTGAGCAAATAGAATCAATTATGATGGTATTAGGTCGACTTAAATAGACCAACGGTTTAAAGGGGGTGAATATTGTCCAGTCATAGCAGAAATTTTATCTCTATTATAGAAGATAGAATCTTTAAAGATCTCTGCTGATCGTCATTGTATTCGTATATGCACAGTTTAAGACTTTTGTTTTTACCATAAATGAACTTAATTCTGAAGGTCTAATAAGACTACTGTGGCAATGTTTATCCATTTTTTTGTGTTGTCTAATACAAATTTTTATAATTTACTTTTTTTTAAATTAAAAATGCTTTTAAATGCCTTTTCATCTAAATTTTTTTTTGTATTTTTTAAATTTGCGTATTGTGTGTTGTGTGTGGAGTTTCTTAGTGAACTCGTGAAGCTAATTTAGTATATAGTAATACTTTCATCAATTTTGTACTAAAATTTGGGTAATCTGTTTAAAATTGACATTCAAAAAGTGGCAGCTTTATGATTCCTTCTTCTCTTCTTCCCCTTCACCCTTTTCTCCATCATCAACCTCATCAACCTCTTGTATCTTTTCCTCTTTTTCTGGTTGTGATTCCATTTTCTGTTGTAAAAATCTTTCATACAATGGGGAATTGCGGCCTTGGAAGCGATGAATCCAAGAGAAATCCTGAAATGATTTGAATTGTATTTTTAATTTGTACATAAATTGTGTGTCGAGTTTCTTAGTGAAATCCCGGAGTTACTAAATAGCATTGGTCTCCGAATCTGGCATGCCAGTGTCATCAATCCGGCCAACGACAGCTAATGACTTATTATTGTTGTGATAAGTTGGATAAAAAAACACACTGGCAGTAAAATTAAAACGGTGTTGGCCCTTGGAACTCACGGAAGTAATCAGTATGACCCCAAGGCTGAAAAGTTTGGAGACCAATGATATATAGTAACACTTTCTGTCATTTTTTACAGCAGAATTTGTATATTTTGTTTCAAGTCAAAGAGTGCAGCATTAAGATTACTTTGACTTTCGTTTTTTTTACCATTTTCTGTCCCTTTCGTTCGTTTTCATCAAACATTTTTTCTACAACATTTGCTGTTTCGATGAGCTCCTCCATGGGTTCCATCTTCATGGGATTTTCGTCTTCTACCATTTCATTCTCATCCACTCCCTTCTTTTCCATTTCCTTCTCTTCGTTTCCCTCGTCTTCCATTTCCATCCCTACCTTTACCGGCATATATTTGTGATATCGCTCCATGTAAGTTACCTAATTTTTATAGAATATAATTAGACAATTTTTAGTCCTTTGTCTTTAAATCATTGAGTAGATTACTTTGACTTTCGTTTTTTTTACCATTTTCTGTCCCTTTCGTTCGTTTTCATCAAACATTTTTTCTACAACTTTTGCTGTTTCGATGAGCTCCTCCATGGGTTCCATCTTCATGGGATCTTCGTCTTCTACCATTTCATTCTCTTCAATTCCCTTCTTTTCCATTTCCTTCTCTTCGTTTCCCTCGTCTTCCATTACCATCCCTACCTTTACCGGCATATATTTGTGATATCGCTTCATGTAACTTACCTAATTTTTATAGAGCATAATTAGACAATTTTTAGTCCTTTGTCTTCAAATCATTGAGTAGATTACTTTGACTTTCGTTTTTTTTACCATTTTCTGTCCCTTTCGTTCGTTTTCATCAAACATTTTTTCTACAACTTTTGCTGTTTCGCTGAGCTCCTTCATGGGTTCCATCTTCATGGGATCTTCGTCTTCTACCATTTCCATCTCTTCCACTCCCTTCTCATCCTTCTCTACCATTTTCATTTCCTTCTCTTCGTTTCCCTCGTCTTCCATTTCCATCCCTACCTTTACCGGCATATATTTGTGATATCGCTTCATGTAACTTACCTAATTTTTATAGAGCATAATTAGACAATTTTTAGTCCTTTGTCTTCAAATCATTGAGTAGCTTACCAAACGTTCAAAAGTCTTAACATAGCGTGGATTGAATAAAATACTTCCAGAAGGCGTTTGTAGTTTGAAATGGTTAATCGGTGGCCTCGAAGTAGTCGTAGATAACGAGCCACGCATTCGAGAATAACGTTTTATTGCTAAACAATGTCCACAAAGCTTATGAAACAAATCATGAAATGTTTTCAAAGTCACTCCAGAATGGATAACGACGTTTTTGTTTTAACAATTTTTTACTTACCATTATTTTTATGGTCCTTTAAAATACTTAATTCAAAATTTTCACAGTAAAAAAATATATTAAAATGTTATTTGTTGTTTACCCAAAGATGTCTAAACTTAGACTGAATTTTGTTGAGATATTTGTCAAGTTCATGAAAAATGATTTGACAGTTAAATATTGGATTACTTAGATTACTAGATGTCTAACCATAAACTTTAAAAATTATTTTTACAATGCTTATTGCTTTCTTTTTTTTGAACCTTCAATTAATTACCAAGTGCCTTATAATTTTATTATTGTCGCAAACAGCTTGTACCTTCACACTGTACATATGTTTACGTGAGAAGTAAGCTTCCGGATCCTGTGATGGTTTCTCTGCTAATTTCAATTCGGTCCCATCCAAATAGCCAATGCATCCTGGTAGTTCATGTAATGTCTCCATGGCTATCTTCCGACGTTCACCAGCATTTGGCCAACACAAATACTTATCTCTCACTTTCATAAATTCAGTTTCTCGTTTCGTTATTTTTTGAATTGTCCCGCCATCTCCTATTCCAAAAAATCCTGCTGTTTTTGTCACGGTTGCTCCTTCTCCACTTGATCCTAACCGGTATAGCACAATTATTAGTTGCACCATTGTAGGAAACTGCAAAGTGGAACATGGTCCGCAAAATACTGGATCATCTTTTATTATGTCATAAAGCAGCATGAAGTTAGCTTTACGGACGCGCACCATTTTACCGAAATCTCAACTCATCGAATTTACCTAAAATGTCCGGTATGAAATCTCTTAATTTCGGTACAGAATGTTGCGTATATGGAGCAGCATACCGACAAACCGATGCAACCCCTAATATATCCAAAGCATCTTCTTCGATTTTTTTTTCAATTTTCTTGTTTTTTCTGAAACATGGTGAATGAAGTGAATTTACATTTTACCATCGTAATTACCAAAAATATGCAAAAATAATAAGTCATTTATTGCCATTTCTATAGTTACGAGTAATTTAATTAATTTCTCTTTTTCGCTTGTTTTCGGCATTTTCTTTTCTTTTTATTAAGTGGTGTGACAGTTATATTTGTGAGAACATCTGATTGCATCAATTTATACACTGCCATCCGTTTCGGTACGTGAAGACCCTGATTAATAAATTATTGAATGGTGTAATTATAATTTCAAATTATAGGATACTCGTATATGGAATTTTATTTCGAAATTCTTCTTAAGGCATATAGTCATTAGGTAAGTTCCACAATGTTTTGAAGAAAAATGATTTGTGATGATTTTCATATGTATCTATCTATTATGATCTTTTATCTAGTTTATAACCTATTTGTAATAGTTTGTAAGCTGTTTATAAATAAATAAATAAATATATATACATCAATATCTTTCAGTCTGTGCACGTTAATCTCAGAAACGGTTTAACAAATTTTAATGCGGTTTTCGTTGGTGTATTTAAGCAAGCTTTTTGTAATGTATAGCGTCTATTTCATCAAAATCGACCTACAATATCGTTCCACATTAGTATATCAAAGCTCAGCTAGTGTACTATAAAAATTAAGGTGGCTTTCTTTAAAAGGTATCTTGGTTATACTCGTATGCTAGATAAGATAGATAAGAAAGGCATCGGGAGAGGAGAAAATTGAAAATAATAATGTAGCAGAAGAGATTGACAAAGAGTTGATAGAAAAAGTGATGACAAAAGAAGACATGAAAATGGAAGTGGATTACAACAAATTAGGATATAGTGGAAGTAGAAGTATAATGAGAAGAGACACAAGAAGGAGTGGTGAACATGAAATCATAATGTTGTAACTTTTTTACTCATTACTCATATTTGGCCTTATAATTTGAAACAATTAGGTTAATAACGAATTGAGATGAAACTCGTAAATGATGAAAATATATAAAATTTTATCTCAGCTCTTCATGATCACCCAAATTGCATATTGTTTTTTTTTTTTTTTATTAGAAATATTAAACCACTTAAAGCTATAAAATATTGTTGTGAGGACTATGAGAAATTACAGAGATTGATTTAAAATAATATTTTAATAGTTTAGAGAAAGGAAGAAGAAATTTTATTATTTCAGTGTTAGTAAGTAGTTTGGTTAGTAACTCTGAGAGAGGATTTGGGTGGGAGAGAAGTATGTCATTGTATCGGTTGCAGTGGAAGTTTATTTCCTGGAGAAATGTAGGCGCGTTGAGGTCGTTGTGGAACGTTGAGTTCCAGACGAACAATGGGGTATTGGTGATTGTCCAATGGACCTGTATTTTCCTGCTATTGGAAAAGCGTGATGTACCCCATAGCTGGATACCATATATCCAGGAAAGAGCAACAATTTATTTCTTTATTTCAAAGTTTTGTTTGTTCTTTTTGTCCAGAAGTCAGTACATCCTTTTCATTTTATGGGTACAGGATCGACCAATGGTTGTGATATGATTTTTCCATGTTAGGCGTTAATCAAGGTGAAAACCCAAGTATTTCACAACCGTGGACTGTTGTATAACCAGATCACCAAACGTTACCGGAGGTGTACCACATCTCCTGAGGATGAACGAACACAGTTGTGATTAGACTAGAGTTCAACTTGTGAAACAGATTTCTAAGTGATGCATTTATGACTGCATGTTTGAAGCTTCTGTCAGCGATTTGTCGGAAAAGAGAACCGAGTGTCATCCACGTGGCATTGGAAGTCCGTTGAGGAATATCTGCCTTAAAAATGGTGAATAGTGGCATATTGTTGATGAAATTTTTGAGTGTTTTTTTTTCTTATATAAACAAAAGGACAAAAATATAAAAAAACTAACTTTGGCTATGACGCAGTTGTAATACTCTTCACGTCCCTGCTAGTAGTCCGATGCGGATATAGATCATGCACTTATATACAAACAAAAAGTGTTTGTAATAAGAACTTTCATTTGGATCCCGGTTTGTATGGGGGGTACCCCCTAGTGATCCGATTCGGCTGATTCCGACAAATGTACAGCGTATGGTAAAAAGAAAGCTTCGTCTAAATTTTCACCTCTCTAGCTCAAAAACTGGGGGACTAGTTTGCATACATACAAACAGACAGACGGACATGGCAAAATCAACTCGTCTCGTCGTGCTGATGAAGAATAAATATACTTAATGGGCTCTCAGATGTCTCCTTCAGTGTCTTACAAACTTCATGAAAAACTTATAATACTATTCACTGCGTGAAGAGAATAAAAACAATATAAACTAAGGAATGTAATGACTTAAAATTGTGATGATCACCTAAATACTAACGCGAAAAAGCCATGAGAACCGCTGTTATCTTCTTAATATTTCCCATATAAAAATGTATATAATTTATAAATAAAAATAATTACTGAAAAATGGCACAAAACTCTTTGCTAGTATTTCCATACTACATTAAAGACATCAAAGAGATTTTACTATTTACTATAATATCAATAGATAGATCAACTTGAATCGGACATTTTATATATTCAATGCAAATGATTGTAAAATGCGCAATGATTACAATGAAATTGGTACTAATTTTTTAAACCAGAAGTTACATTTTCTTAATTATCCCACTGTACTTATGAATATTTTTTATACTTTTGTCCCATTGTACTTAAGAAAATTTATGGGCTACTACAATCGGAAACCAAATAAACCAAATCAAATTTCACTATATATAAAGATTTAAGAGTTTAATAAAAAGAGAACTCTCTCGAGAACTGAGAGATAAACAAGTTTAACAAAATTTTGCGTATAAAATTTAAAGTAAAAAAAAAATGAAATTTAATTTTTCGGAAATATTATAATAAATTATACGTACATATTTGGATTCAATTGGAACATACACAAAGGAACTATGCCATGAGTATACAGCAAATATAGCATGTATAGACGAAACAGAAATGAGTAAGCAGAAATGATAGAGAGAAAAATCAAGTAATTATCCTTGGTAAGTTAATATAATATTATGTATATCCTTAATTTTAGAACCAAAAGCAACTTTTTTGTTGGAACAGGATTTAATAGAAGATTCTTACGTTATTTTCCATTCCATCTTTTTGGACTCCAAATTAGTGTCCACTAAACACAGAAACACATGATAAAAAATGTTAAAAATTACATATTCTTGATGCTGAATTTATTTTTTTGTAATTATCCTTGGTAAGTTAATATAATATATTGTATATCTTTAATTTTATAACCAAAAGTTACTCAAGTAATTTTTTTGTTGGAACAGGATTTAATAGAAGATTTCCACGTAGTTTTCATTCCATCTTTTTGGAGCGGATGAAGATCGTTCCAAGACTTTGGACTTCGTTGTTACAGCGGATACTAAACACAAAAAAAAATTATAAATAATAATAATAATATTGAGCATATATAAAAAATTTTAAAAAAATATACATGTCTTGGGTGCAGAAATGCAGTTTTTGTATATAAATACTTTTCGCAGGCGTAGTCTAACGGATTGCGAATAGGAGAGAAAAAGAGGAATATCCTCGACAGCAATGATACTGTTACGTGGCTAAAAGATAATAGATTTTTGTTGGAACAGGAAAAAATGAAACATTAAGGCCATTACTGTTTGCACATTTCGGAATTCTTGTAAGATTTTTTTGCATTTGCCATTCTTTTATTTTTTGGAGCGGATGAAGTACGTCCCAAATCTCCCCAAAATATGTACAAAATGTTTTCTTTGTTTTTTAATAGTATTGTTATCGCATAAATGTATATAGTATTTCTTATGTGACAGAAATAAAGTCAATGCCATCTTATTTGTTGTCTTTTGATTTTGTTTTATTATTGTTTTCTTTTTTAATATTTTGGAATAACAAAGTAAAGTAAATATTAGGTATTCAGTTGCATTTTCTTTACCATCTTTGCAGAGAAGACGGTGTCTTAAATCATCTATATAAATATGTAATGATATTGTATATAGGTATATAGTGCAAGACTCAACCTGACCCTCTAATCTCTTCTAATATCATCATGGTAAGTAAAGAAGCAAATTTGAAATTTTGCCATTCCATATTCATCCATTTATAATATATGTACAAGACAAACCCGAACCGACAATAACAACAAATTGCAATTATACTGTCTATCCCACGATCACCGCTTCCCCCTGGTTCTCTTCTCAACAAAACTTTCTAATTTTTTTTGAAAATAAAAAAGAGTTCATGTCACTCGCTCATAATAATGTAGTTTCCTATAGGTGAAGGAATAAATAGATGAATAGATGATGGTAGTTGGTAGATGAGTAAATAAATAGAAGAATGAATGGATTGATGGTAAAATGGATTGGTAGAAGAATACATAAGTAGGAAGATTCATAGATAAATAGAAATTTATATTAAAATATAAATGTTTGTAGGGAATTGGTAGATGGATAAAAGGATAAACGAATAGATAGATAAATAAAAAAACAAAATATACAAACAAACAAATTTTTCCTCCTTATAATATTATTATTATATTATTATTATATTATTATTATATTATTATTATATTATTATTATATTATTATTATATTATTATTATATTATTATTATATTATTATTATATTATTATTATATTATTATTATATTATTATTAGTATATTAGTATAAATATAGTTTATGAGGACTTTAAGCGTACACTAAGCACAGAAACACAGGATGATGACTATATTTAAGAAGACACTTTATCAGTTAACTGATATGATGAGTACCAGGAAAACCTATTTCACCTTCTACATATCTTTCTACAGTCTTTCCCCCTAATATATACAAAATATACAACTTTATTAAAAAATTCAATCTTATTCATCCAATTTAAGAAAAAAAAAATTGATAGTATTTTATAAGTCCTCGATGCTAGTGCTCTTAATAATAATAATTTAATTGTAGCATTATTATTTTTTTAAATGTATTATAATTAATTTTAATAAATAAATAAATGATTATACCGCAGTGAATGTTTAGAAGGTCATTAGAATGGAGCCTCTTTAATCGGTGTCGGCTCACGTCATGGGTAAGGGATTTCGCCAAGATAGTTTGGATGAGTTTTCAGTATTTATTGATGACGATTGCTGTTTTGAAGGATTTCTTTGCGCACCGTGGACGATCCTTAGGGTTACAAACACTAAACAAAAGTTATACTATATTTTTTTAGTTAAAATATTGTCCTTTAATCTTGCGGTTATTAATCTTATATAGTCCGTGGACTTCCTCTTGAACAATATTTTTATTATCATAAGCCAAGAATAGTCAACCTTATCAACCGAATCTTATTTGAGAGCCCCCATTTTTTTAACATTTTGTATATATTTATTTAGACCAAAAAAATATATTTCGGATTAATATTTTTTATTGATGGATGAGACCAACATATAAATACAAAAGATGAGATTCCACAGAATATTTTAATTAATTTCTGACAGATTCTTTCTCTCTGAGACGTACTTAATATATACTTATCATCCTATCGATGACTTATTATTTTGTCATTTTATAGATTTTTAAAGTAAATTAAAAAAAAAAAAAAAAAGGAAAAAGGAAAAAGGCGCCAAAAAGGACTTGTAACATATGCGAGCAGAAAAAAACATTGAGAAAAGAATAGAAGAATAAACGAAGGCCTAATTGCATGGACATCGCCCAGTTAAGGATATACAAACTCGAATGTATGTGTGTATGTCCGTTTGAGAGTGTGTATCTGAAGCATAACAACGGAAAGACATCCAGCTAGACACTCGTTAAGGAAGAAGAGACAAAAAGATATGCAGGATACTGCAACAACAACAACAGTAAAAGCACTACAGGCGACTGACTAATCGAAAGAAGGTCAGTTACTTTATCTCTCTATAGTTGTAGTATGTTCGAGAATAGAGTACAGAAGAAAAAAGGAGGAAGAGTTCCCTATGCGACCTAAAGAAAACCGCGTATTTCTTTGCAGGACATCAACAGCGGCAACAACAACATTAACAGAAATATTGTACTTAATTCAATAGAGTGTAACGTTCGGGTTTTTTTTTTTTTCTTTTTCTTTTTTTTATGTATATCATCTTTTATCCTTTGCTCATGCCCTCCCTAATTACAAAGTCCAAGAAGTGTACAGCGCGCGGGAAATTAGAGCAAAATAAAATGTAAAAAAATGTTAAGCTTAGAAGAAAATGCAATAAGAAAGACAAATGTTGTCTATTGAAACTGGAATTGATTTAATATGATGCTAACGGTCAGTTATGTACTAGACAAATTTGCATGAAATGAAGAAAGAATAAAGAAGGAAGTTGATGGTCAGTTTCTTTCGTTTGTTCATTCCTTGATAATGTTGATTTTGTTTTTTTGTTGCTTTTGTTTAAAATATGAAACGTGAAAGAAGTTTGAAATGATAAAAGTTGTCACATACAGTGAAATGGAATGAAAAGGAAATCGAGGTTGAGGAAGAACAAGGACAGAACTGAACTGAACTGAACTGAACTGAACTAAACTGGACATTGGTCACTGAATGATTTGCATAAGATGTATTTCGATGTTGTCATGTTTGAATTTGGAGCAATGAACAAGCAAAGAATAATAGAAAACAATTGTCTTTGTATAAAAGATTTTATATTTTGTAACGGATTTCTAGTATATTTTTTTTATTTATATCCTCCCTTAAGGTTCCATATTCATATTCCTTTTAAAAAATACAAATAGATTTCTGGCCGAAGGCCACAGTAGCCATGTCCACATCCCCTCTTGTAGCTTTAAGGTAAGAAATGTAATAAATAAATAAACAAATAGATTATTAACTCTACTAATAACGTTTTTCTAAATATCTAAGGCTAAGAAAATCTATAAGGTTAGGAATCTATTTCTAAATTCATTTTGCGCCATTTTATGTTCCTAGAAATTATCATTCTCTCTCTCTCTCTGAAATGCAATTGGTCCAGAAATTCATGCAAAAATAACCATTTTCAACCCAAAAAATAACTAAATTTATTTATTGAGAAATGGGTGATGTAGTAGTTCAAAGGTCAAAACAGCAGCCATTTAACCATCACTGGACACAGCTCAAATTTAAAAAGGACATTTTTAATGAATTCCATAAGATTATTTTCATTTTTCTTCGTCAATCTTCAACCCCAAATTAACCTGAGAGAACTATAAGATCATCTGATCATGATGTTAGAGATCAGTAGAGATCAAGAGTAACAAGCACAAATATATATTTGTTTTTATTTTTTTTTTTTGGGTAAAACATAGAAAATATAAAGTAGCCATAACCATAAAATATATTCATCAACTCATTAAATAAAGGCGAAAAGCAAAAGGCAAAAGGACAATGGTCAAGGGTGGTGGTGGTTGATGATGAAGATGATGGTCAATGGTCCTTAGCCTTAGACGAGAGGAATGAACAAACAACCACCACTTTTTGCTGAAAATATTATATTGTAGCATTGAAAGGGGTTACTCATTCAAAAGAGATCTAGAATATATGGTAATGAAGAAGGGGCGAGTGAAAAGTGAGCACGAGTTGAAAAACAGGTTCAGAGGTTCACGTTCAGTGTGAATAAGATCTTAAAGATGCTGACACAGATAGAAAGACAGAAAGACACCTTTGACCACACGATCCCATTTATGTATATACAATATAGTATTTGGCATGACTATATCCTAAACTTCTGTTCGATCTCTGACATGCTTTCGCTTTGTTGATTTATGAGATCACATTAGCTGGGAACAAGGGAACAAAAAAATATATTAAAATAAAGTTTCTCTTCTTCGTCCTCTTATATACACACACACATTCATTCAACTATTGTAGTTCGCAAACCCTTTTGATTGATACAGCCGCTCTAATTCTAAGGTACACATACGTGTATAATTTTATGCTGGATCGTTACACTTATGAACCTGGACCCTTTTTTTTTACCTTTGGCTTTTTCTTATAGTATGTAGTATAGTCGTAGATGATGATGTGATTGTATTGCGTGTTAAAATCGCCGATTGTGTGTGTGCAGTTGATAAGACAAATGTTGAAAACCATAAGACATAAGATCCTTAAAAGGATCAACAACAAAAACAATACAATAACTTGGCAGCATCCTTTCATCTATATATCATCCAATAAAAAAAAGAAAATATAATACAATTTATTTATTGTAAGTAAAATGAATTGATATCTTCGACTACTATGAAAATTTGAATTTTCTTACAATTAATTGCTTTAGTTATGTACAAATTCATCATCAATCATTCATTTATTCGTTCATCATCATCATCATTATTAACATCATCAAAGTAAGAAGAAATGAAGATAGTAACAAACTATTGGATGGATGCATAGATAGATAAATAGATAGATAGATGAATAGATGGATGCATAAATAGATAAATGAATAGATGAAAGATGGTTTGAAGGATATATGGATAGATGGATAGATAAAAGGATAGATAGATATATAGACAGATAGATAGATAGATAGATGGATGAATAGATAGAGAGATAGATGGATAAAAGGATAAATAAATACATGGATGTATATATGAAAAATGGATGGAAAAATAGGAGATACACGTTGATGGATAAATAGATGAATAGATGATGGTAGTTGGTAGTTGGTAGATGAGTAAATAAATAGAAGAATGAATGGATTGATGGTAAAATGGATTGGTAGATGAATAGGTAAGTAGGAAGATTCATAGATAAATAGAAATATATATTAATACATAAATGTTTGTAGGGAATTGGTAGATGGATAAAAGGATAAACGAATAGATAGATAGATAAATAGATAGATGGATAAAAGAATAATGAGATTTATGAATAGATAAATGAATAGGAACTACAATGGATGGACGGATTAATAGATGACTAGATGGACAGATAAATGAATGGATGGATGATTATAAAAATGAATGAATGCTTACATGGATGAATAAATGCTTGGATAAGCTGACAGAGAGATGAAATGGTCATCCGTTAATAGATGAATGTATGTATAAAGGGATGAATCGATGTTTGATGGTAGATAGATAGATACATAGATGGTACAAGTGATGAATGAATATTTTGATGACTGAATGACTAAATTGTTTGATAATTACATGAATGAATGTTGATATATTTACTCTATCACTATACAGAGACAAATTGGGTTAAATACAACTATTCGTTGTTGGATTTCCATATATTATTTATACATATAACTAGAGACCCTCTCCCTGCTTTGCACGAGTGCATTAGGTAAACTGATTTACATTTCTTCATCGGTTTTATCACTCTAAAACCATGGTTATCTGTTTTCATTTCATTTTATCTACTCACAAAATATTATTGATTCTAAAAACTTACAAAAGGAGATGTTTATTGATTGATTTTAAAAAATGTCTCTAAGCCATTGGGTATATCCCAATGTACAACGACTTAATTAGATTACATTGTACAAATCCACCTTCCGCAGAAATCTATGTTAATGGCATTGAAAATCGTATCAAAATCCGTTCAGTGGTGTAGAAGTTATGCGTATCGGAAGAGACACGAATTTCGGACTTTTGACTATAGAGTATTTTTGAATATTAAAACAAACTGATATATTTTCAAAAATACATTATATATTACCATTCTCTAAATCTTTAACTTTCCATAAATATACTAATTATATATAAACCCATTTTTTTGATATTGTCATCAATTTTGTAAAATATTTTACAATATTTTTTTTATGCCACAATTTATTAAGCCGATCAAATACAAAAGTACCTTTAAGACATAAGTATCAAACCAGGTCTACCCTGGGGATTGAAATATACTAAGTCAAATATTGTGACAATTACGCCCTCGGCGGAGATCAGCTGGATTTTAGAATTAAAATCTAAATTGAATATAAGAGAAATTCATTTTTATTAAATGAAAAAATTAAGTCATTGAAGATTTGTTTTTGTTTTTGGTTTTATTATATTTATATATTAATCATCCATCTTACATTATCAGAAATGTTTCCCACATCTTACTTATGATCCATAAATACTAATATTTACAGAATTTGATTGCATGTGATAACATCGAAAAAAAAGGGAAATTATTTAAATATTTATTGATCTTGTAAGTGGGGACAACATAATTGGCCGTTGGCAGTTGTCAGTTGGCACCTGTGACCAGACGCTTTCTCACACAGTTTGACATTATGTTGTTATCAGGGAGACTTAGTTGCCTTAAATGATAAACAATTCAAATATTTACATAATCATTAAAATGAAAGGAAACCAAGATTCAAGATTTTATTGACTGTCATCTGACATCTAAAGATTAAATGGTTACAAATATTGTAGGTAGATATAATAAATATGTATATGGTGGTATATGTAATAAATATAATATTGTAAATGGTTCAGGTTCTATTTAATAATAGTTTGTTCTGTGAGTCAACGAGTATCCATCCCTTTTATTGTTTGCTTTTCAGATTGTTATGGGATCAGTGATCTTGGCACCTACAATAATCGTGTGAAGGTTTTGTCAGTTTTCAAATTGATTGTGATTTTCTCCAATTCTATTTTTCATATTCTATTGTGTATTTAATAGAGTTCAAACCAACACAACCCAACTTCTCTTATCTTATCGTACTATGAACTTAACACCTTTCTATGCTGATTCTTTTAACAAAGTCGTCTGTCAGTTAGTCAATTCGGCAGTTAGACAGACAAAGAGTCTGTTAGTTACGAATATGTAGCGCCAGGTGATCTCACATACTATTCACAGTTTCTCACTTTTTGTACTAACTACTATTGTATAATAATAATAATAATAATAATATTAATGTCGTTGGTCCCTTCTTTCGTACTAAATATTGTGTTTGTTTGTTTGTTTATTTATTTGGCTGTCAATGACATTTTAAAGACTTTTCTGCTTTGTTTTATTTTGTTTTGTTTTGCTTTGTTTTTTATAATTAAATTAATGTCATTTGCTTCTGGGTTTACAACTCCTCTCTGTTCACCGCCCTCTAACGGCAATTGACCCATCAAAAATTAAATAAAACAACCAAAAATACTGACCGAGTAAAGATTGTCTGTCGAAAGAAGAGACATTGAAGTAAACTGTTCTACGTTGTGACTTGATTTTGTCTTACTTGGGTCTTAAGAGACTAATCACTGCTCTTCTGTGTGTGTTATATGTTTCATTTCTTGTCTTGCCTTAGCCAAAGGGTCAAAAGGTGCTGAGAACAAAATGTTCTTAGCTTAATTTTTGTTTGTGGGTTTTTTATTTTGCGGTCACCAAAAAATCATAATTCACCCTTCTTCAAATGGAAGATACTATTTTGATATATTATTTGGTACACATTAAAAAGACTAATCATTACAAATGTTATCAGTTCCTATCTGGAGATAAATAGAGAAAATCCTGTATTGCTTTTGAGGAGGAGTTTTCGCTTAATCCTCATATGGTAGTGCCCAGTGAGGCTTCCTACCAGAACCCTGATTTGTTATCTTCTAAGGCTATGGCTTGGTAATCCTTAGCCTTCTAAATGTCGCAGACTATTGAGGATACTCCTAGTACTTATAATCATAATTATAAATTTTGAAATGAAAGAGCATTTCATTTTCGATATAACCGAACGAACTTTTGGTTATAAACAAACATATTTTTTTTTTTGGTTTTTTTTTTTATTTTTTTATTCTTATTTTGATATGAAGAAACACCAAAGCAATGAAAAAATTGTGATGATGCTGAAATATTCTTGCATTGTGAAACTTGTTTCCTTTTTGTTTTTTGGTGCGACAACATTTAAAACATTACCAAAGAACAATAATAATAATGTTGGTGGATAGGTTATTTTATTTGAGGAGAATATACTAATTTAGTAGCAAAAAAATATATGTAATATAAAAATGATCTTGTTAAGAGTAACCACATTTATAATATGTTTGTACTTATAATCAAGCTAGCAACACCTTGTCACCTTAGATAATGTTAGAAATAATAGGAAATCTCATGAAATGAGAAACAAACATTCATTCACAGAAATCCCGCAAACTATAGTGGTTTTGTAAATCTCAAGATGTTGGTCTTGAAGTTGATTTTTTAAAAGTTGATATACAATTCTGAAAATAAATTCCTTGAAATATAAATATTTTATTCCTCCACCAACCATACATGATATGAAAACCTCCAACAGTTCTAACAAAGTATTTCTAGAGTAATAATGAAAAAAAAACAAATATTTATAATCGAAATTGGTTTTATTGTTTTTCAAAATACACATTTTCTAAGCACTTTTCCGTTTCCGATTGAGGTAACTCCAAAACATGCGTTTTGAACGCATTAATCGCTTCTTCGGGTATCGACCGACATAATTTATTTAAAAAAAAAAATCATTAGATCCCAATTCAGAGCTGTACGGCGGATGACCCATCAACTCGATGTTTTGGTCGCTCAAAAATTCATTTCTCTGAGCCAATGTGTGGGAGCTTGCATTGTCGTGCTGAACAACGATTCGCCTCTTCTTCTGCTTTTTTCGAATTTCTCCGATAACCTCTGGCAAACGAATAGTCGTGTACCATTCAGAATTGAACGTCCTGCGTTGCTCTAACGCCTCTGTCGCTACGTGACTTATCTTATTGATGCTTGTTATACTAATGCCCAAAGATGCTTCCATCTCACGGTATATCGCATGAGGATCTTGCAATATCAGTTTACGCACAGCATCTATAATTCTTGGGAAAACAAACACTTTTGGAAGACCTTCACGGAATTCGTCCTGAAGCGAACATCGACCACGATAGAAGTGCTTTATCGCTGTAAAAAGAATTATGTTCCTCGAAGCACTCTTGCCTTGATACGCCACGTCGTAAATTATTAAAAATAATCGCACGAAAACATTTACAAGTCAATTCCATTTTTAGCTCAAGATGATTTTTTTCAATTTACTGTAAACAATATAAATATCGCTAAAATGAAACAAATGTTTGAAAGAAGTTATCAAATTATCGTTCAGCGATCGCCTAGCAACACTTACTGTTGCCAAGGCCAGAAATATATAGTAAATAGCAACCCTTGTAGAAAAATTGAAAATAAACAATTAATTTTCTATTAAATTTATTAATTATTTTCTATTATTTATGCATTAAAATTAAAAGTTAATATTTTGTAGCGCCACTTTTGGCTTTAATAAAGCAAATAAAGAACATTGCCAAAATGTCTTCATACCAAACTTTTTCCAGTGTTTCCTTTAACATAGACATAGTTATGTATATTATATGCTGTCATGTTCACCTAAACATTTTTAGTTGAATCGAGGTCTGGACGGTTTCCTGGCCAATCCAAAGAAAGTATATAACTAAATCTTCTTTCAATTTTTCCAATCTAATGTTAAAAAAAAACAATGTATTGAACTCAAAAAATGTACTCAAAGTAATCATACTGAATTACTTACAGAGCGACCCCGATAACAAGGTGCGGCATCATGCTGATATATTGGACTTTCTTCATTTTCTGTAAGAGGCTTCAAGACTTCGTCGAATATAATACAATACATATATATTTTTATGATTTTCCGCATTAACCGATTATACTCTAACACAGAGGTCGCAAATAACCGTCAACCTTTTTGTTTGGTCTTTAAAAGACCGATTTTCAAAAGACTGTTGTCTGTTCAAAAAAGTCAGTTGTCGACCAGTGACTGATTCGAGAAAAGTCATTTGTCGACCAGTGACTGATTCGAAAAAGTCTTTTAAAAACCAGACTTTTGAGGACCAAATGAAAAGGTTAACGGTTATTTGCGACCTCTGCTCTAACATCTGCATCCTTATCTTATCACATAGGGCTTGAATGCTCACTATGTCCACAATAGAGGGTGCAAAAGCCATCGGTTTCTATAAGATTCTAAAACTTTGGGTTGTAACCAGTCGGGTTCTGTCAGTTGTTTATTTTTTTTATTTTTTTTTTTTTTAGAACGAACAGCTTTTTCGCAATACTATAATGTGGTCTTCCCTTAAATTGGTTCGCTTTTTGTGTCTGACATCAAGAAAGCCGTAACTTAATCATCTGGTTAAAACTAATTCCGGGAGCTCCATGTATTTTGTACTATAATTACTTATAAAATAATCTTATTTACTTTCATCTTCTGTTTGTGACAATTAATTTTCTATTTACAAATCTGATATTTTCCACCTCTTTATGTTCAACCAAGACTATTTTGTTTCAGACATTAACTAGCAGATTTATACTATACTATAATAGTATAAACAGTCTTCAAATCTATAATTAATAAGTTTTTAGTTTTTTTTTATTGTAGATCAATTATATTCATATAAGTAAGTTCACATGTATATATGTATTTTATTCATTGTTAATGATTCACAACATTTCAATAAAGCAAAAAACTTAATTGTGGGAAAATTAAACTGCAATCATCGTCATCATCATTATCTGAATGATTGACAACTCAAGAACTAATGAACTTTAATTTCGTTAGACTACTATTAACTAGTACAGAAGAAAAATGAAGAAATTGTATCGAATCGAATAGAATGGAATGGAATAACTTAAATTATAACGAGAATAGAATAGAATATGAAAATGAAAATGAAAATGTTCATGCACATTACGTAACATGAATCTCTAATAATTGTTTTTCTGTTGTAAGTCCAATGTCCTTTAATAATATAGTATAGTATGTGATTTTTATAATACGCGAAGTATGTAGAATTTGTGTATACTACATTTGTGTATCTGTGGTTATATTCGAATGACGTGTCCTTTCATTGATTGTCCTGTAGAATGACATGAAACCTACAAAAAACGACAAACGAAAAAAAGAACCAAACCAAGCGAAGCGAAACCAATATGGGCAACCACCAAACCTATAGTAGAGCAGAACACAACAGATTCAGTTGGGCGGGGGCCATCAAGCCATGTTTGTTCTTTGGTTCTTAATGTGGGTGTAAGGGCAGGAAGATACAACACACCACCACCAACACCACCACCACCACCACCACCACCACCGCCATTAACATCACATTGTACAGGATTAAAGACAGCACAGGGACACGTACGTACATATGTAGTATTTGAGCAGATACAGACATACGTGGTCAATGGTCAAAAGTAAACTAATGAATTAAGTCAGGTGCGTAGTTAAACAAGGAAGGGTATACGAATCTATAAATTATCACATTTCCTGCTAACAGACTAAAGAACACTAAAATTTTAGAACTACAAGAGATACAAACTATGTATGTATATTACAATAATTACAAGTTATACAAGTATTTCATTATAATTTATACCTAAATTTAATGCTTTACCTAGGCATAGATAAGTTTAGAAGAGCTGAAAGATACTAAGTTAGTATAACATACTACTTACTTAGAATAATTGATTTGAAAATCAAACCTTCTGCAGTATAAATCACTGGTTCAAAATTGTTTCGTTTTCCTATTCCTTTTTATATGTATTCAATTGCCACCGCTTGCATTACCGGTCACCAGTCGGTCATCAGTTGTTACCACCACACACTGGTTCGCCTCTACATTACTTTTGACCGGTGAATTCACTACCAACCAGTAATGCGAAAAGGGGTTACTGAATTACTATGAAAATGCGCACTTACTGGTTCTTTTCTGCATAACATAGGACTCCTGAATTCACTAGCTGCAGGAAAATCTGAGTTCGATTATAGTGTATATTCTATTATATGACCAATGATGAAACATTTACTATAAAAATACATATTATAATTTGTAAGTTCCTTTCACTCCAATAAGAGTTTAATTACTAATTATAATCGATTTACTTTAAATTATCTCAATTATTATTTTTAAAATTGGAATATAATAGAATCTAATCCACATACTCATAACATGGTAAACCTATTTTCTTTCGTTGTATGTAGTGCACTTGTACGACGCTACTGGGATTTTCAGTGGTGCTGTTTAATGTTTACTGCTTCCTGTCTTGAATCGCCTGATACAAAGTTGACGTGAGCCTTGACTGATTGACGCTGCGGTATTTCCGACGTCGTTGAGTATGTGAACAACAACAGTGACAACAACAATGACAATGGTGATGACGATGACGACGACAACGGGCTTCGGACAGAGACATCGGTGGCAGCAATGATTTTATATGCATATGTATCTATATACAAAGACGACAAGACAACCCAATTGATATTTGTTTGTTGAATGCGGAATTTAATGCGAATAAGACCAACGACATTGCTAAGGACTTTGGTATTTGGTATTAAAAATTCATTTCAAATGAACGAAATGAACAAAAAAAACTTTCGATTTAACATTTTTACGTAATAAAGAGAGAAAGAAGAATTGAAATGTTCACTTGATATGGAATAAAGTCCATCTACTACTACTATATTTGTGTCTGAAATTGTCTCTCACCTTCGCATATTGAAATGGATAATACTAGCGAATCAAAATTTAGGCTACGACAACAATGTAATAGTGTCCTGGATCGATAATTGAACAGAGTGAATATGTTATACTCATACTACAATGCACGCTATTGTAATTAAATATCGACTTTCTGTGTATACGATCCATGGAATTTTTTTGAGGAACACACACTAGATAGATAAACGAATAGATAGATAGAATATATATGGTTGTGATCAATAGCGTGGGGATATTTTACATGCCAAAAACCTATTTCACCTGATAGAATATAACTCAAATGTGAAGAGATTATCCAGCATGAAACACAGAGTCACCATTTCAGTTGAAAGAGTTCCGGCACAAAACTCAGAATCCGAGTAACAATCTGGAGCCATTGAGGAATGGTGGGCTTTCAAAATTTTATACAGCTCATGCTACTAAAAATAACTTTTCAAAATTCAGTAAATGCAGATAGCCTATATTTATATTTTTTTATTACATAATCATGTAATCATTATATTTTGATATTCATTAAAGTGTCTTTGGTGATCTTTTTCTAATAAACTGAGAATATACAGATTTTTTTTTATAATTTTCTATTTAAAAAATCAGCCAAGTGTGAGTCGGACTCGCACACGTAGGGTTCCGCACCATCGTACAAGATTTTTTGCTTAAAATATTAAATTATGTGCATATTTAACAGCATAAAAGTATACTACAATTACAGCTTAAAAGTATACTACAAAAAAACAAAAACAAATGTTAAAGATTAAATTAAAGAACGATGCTTCCAAAAATGTGTATTTTTAGTATTTGTCGTTCTACATACAAGTGAATTACATACTCTGTGAAAATTTCAACTCACTTACGGTTTATGAGATAGAGCAGGAGACGGACGGACGGACGGACGAACAGTGTAAGCTTAGTAATAGGGTTCCGTTAGCTTCCTATGGGTACGGAACCCTAAAAAAAGAGAAAAACAGACTAGCTTTTGGCTAAGCCGATGTTGTAATACTCTTCACGCCTCTCCTAGTAGTCCGAGGGTCTTGAAATTTGTATGGTTGGTGGATATTAGTCAGGCACTTATAGTGTCCATATTTCAAGTCGATAATATAAAAAACAAAAAAGGTTTTCTAATAAATACATGAATTTGGATCCAGGTTTGTATGGGGTACCTCCCCTAGTGGTCCGATTCGGCTGATTCCGACAAATGTACTGCGTACAAAATTTCAGCTCTCTAGCTCAAAAACTGGGGGGCTAATTTGCATACATACAGATAGACGGACAGGCGGACATGACTAGATCAATTCATTTCGTCGCGCTGGTCAAGAATATATACTTTATGGGGTCTCCGATGTCTCCTTCTGTATGTTAGAAACTTTATGACAAACTTATAATATTATTCACTGGGTGAAGAGTATAAAAATTGTGTAAAAGTGGCATACATTTATTCACTATTACTTGGCGGATATTTACAGTTTCAATGAAATTGTTCAGCCAAGAGAGATATTTGCCTGGGGACGATGTCCACGACTAAAGTTTATACTGTGTATTATTCAAGTGATTTGCACCCATATGAAGCATCATATAAAAGTGGAAATACTCTATTAAAAGTTTAATAAACCTATAGTAGATTAGTAGTAACAGTTGAATAGTGGCCCCAACTCTACACCATACAAATTTGAGGCATCACTACCGCATATATTATATTATAGAAAGCACAGGTTTATCAGAGTAAATGTTTTTCCGTAACATACAGAGAAATCTAATGATGAACTTGATGAACTCAATATATGCAGAAGCCATTTCGGCTTCAAAAACATTCAAATAATTTGATGACAGCACCTCTCACCCAAGGTAAAACACGACACAGATTAAAAAGGCTGCACTCAAACGATCTTCCCCAAAGAAAAAGATAAATCATGTAATTATTATGGATAAAAGCAATTGCAATTAATGCGACAGCTAAGTCGATCTTTCTTCATTCGAAATAAATAAGACCGCATACATAAACAATTTTATAATGTGATTTTAACACACTAAGTGGTTTAAAGAAGCTTGCATTTTTAATGCGATGTTATTTTGTTAAGTCAAATTAAAATGTCGCATAAGCACTTAGCACTTTTAGGTCGCATTAAAATCAATGTTGCTTCCCAGAAAGTTGCGGTATAATTATTTTGTTTTTCTTTTCTTAGTGATTTACTGAAAAATTATGTTCACATAATATTTTATGCATATGGCAACTCTGCCTTGATGTAAACAAACAAAAGTCACATTGAATAAGAGCGCGGTGCAGTCGCAAGCATAAAACACGCGCTATAAATCGCACTTACTTAGTTCGAACGAAGAAAAGTCGAACTAAGCTGTGGCATAAACAGCGTAAATGTTGCATTAAATAGAATTTTAGTATTTTAAAAATTGCAGAGCTATTAGATATATTCATATACAAATGCAGTCAACGAAGCTAAGAACTTTTCGGAAAAAAATACCCGAGGATGTAATGATGAATACGGCTCACCAGAAGGAAATCGAAGACAATCGACAAATTGTGTCATCTATAACATCTTCGATTATTTTCTATGATACACATGACTTGCCTTTAAGAGGTAAAGAGCAACATCACGGTTTTCTTAAAGACCTTCTGAACCTGAAAATTGAATCTGGAACCGAAATTATTGGCTTGTGCGTCTTGGTCATTAAAAGTGAAATCATATAGGCCGCAAAGAAGGTTTACACTTATAGTGTAATGGCAGATAAATCATAAGGAAAAGCAACATGTAACATAAAGAGGTCCTTCCTTACACTGAGTCTTGCGAAAATTTGGATGAGGTCAACGATGTTAGAGAACCGTTAAAACGGTCTATGTATGCTGAGTGTACACAGAAAAATGGCTCAAGAAAATTGCGATAAAATTACAAGTGAAGTTTTGTGAAGAACATAAGGAGACAAGACTACTATTAGTGTAATAAAATAAATATTTTTCGCCATTACTAAACGTTTTTGAAGTATGCATATTAATCGTGTTTCCTTGCCTGCTCCCTCGCCCCCTGAACAAAATGCTGCCTACGCCCATGGATCTATTTAGTAAATAGATTTAAAAAAAAAAAAATATAATATTTTATAACTGCTTAGCGTCGAAGGGCTTGTAGCTAGTGCTCTATTGCTAATTATTAGTTATAGTTTTTTTTTTTTTTTTTTGTAATGTATTATAATGTATTGTATTTTAATAAATTAATAAAATAAAGAAAAAAATATAAAAAAAAGAAAAAAACTAGACAAGTGTGAGTCGGACACGCACATGGAGGGCTCCGTACCATCGTACAAGATTTTTTTGCTTAAAATATTAAATTATGTGCATATTTAACAGCATAAAATTATACTACAATTAACAGCTTAAAAGTATGCTACAAAAAAAAAATTGTCAAACAAAAGGTTAAATTAAAGAATTATGCTTCTAAAAATGTGTATTTTTAGTATTTGTCGTTCTACACACAAGTGAATTTCAAATCTCTACCTATTACGGTTCATGAGATAGAGCAGGAGTCGGTCGGACGGACGGACGAACAATGTAAGCTTAGTAATAGAGTCCCGTTAGTTCCCTTTGGGTACGGAACCCTTAAAAGACTAACTTTGGCTATGCCGAAGTTGTAATACTCTTCACGGTTGGTGGCTATGGGTCAGACACTTATAGTGCCCAAATTTTAAGTCGATAGTACAAAAAGAAAAAAGTTTTTTAATAAGAACATTCATTTGGATCACGGTTTGTATGGGGGGTACCCCTTCTAGTGGTCTGAGGGTCTTGAAATTTTCATGGTTTGTGGATATGGGTCAGAGACTTATAGTGTCCAAATTTCAGTTCAATAAGTCAAAAAACAAAAAACCTTTTTCTAATAAAAACATTAATTTAAAAATGTGGTTTTGTATGGGAGGTAGCCCTGCTAGTGGTCCGATTCGCCTGATTACTTGAACTTGATCGGCGTTTGGTAAAAAGAAACCTATGCTCTCTAGCTCAACAACTGAAGGACTAGGAGTGCGAACAGACGGACCGACGGACAGACGGACATGGTTAAATCAACTTGTCTCATCGAGCTGATCACAAATATACGAGTATATACTTTATGTGGTCTGCGATGTCTCCTTCTGTGTGTTACAAACTTCATGACAAACTTATAATACTATTCACTGCGTTTAGAGTATAAAGATTTAAAAAGATTTAAAAATCGATCATTTCAATTTTAGATATACTTAGTCAGTGCCGATTTTTATCACTAGAATTTGTCCAACCTTTATCCTTATACATACGAGTATGTACTTATATCCCTATACAATAGTTTCTCATATTATCTTATTACGTTATATTGTCTACATTATTATTATTATTATTATTATTATTAAGTATTAGTACATGGTCATCAGCATTTTAACAATAAGGTTGGGGACTTTGTACTCAATCATCATGAAAAACCATCTCATTCAATTCAAACCTTAAGTTAGTTGTTCTTCTTTGTATTGGAAATGTAATACAAATGTACATATGTATGTACTATATATAGTAGTTTATGGCGTATGATTTATATCTCATGCGACATTTTTTGTTCTACTATATTGTTGTTTTTTTTTTTTTTTTTTTTGCTGTTGGGTAATTGTTTTACTTGTACTATTTTCTATAAAAAATTCATTGTGGTTTTCTTGTTACTATTAATGTTGTTATTGTTATACTAGTCGTTGTATATTTCGATTTGAACATTGTTCACGCAAATATTTACACGCCTGCAAATGGTTATCTGTCATATTTTTTCCTCATACCCATTCAATTCCCTCACTCATTCCTTAATTCGTTTTTTCATATTTTCATTCACTCTCTCTCTCTCTCTCTCTCTCTCTTTGTCTTTCTCTCTTTGTATTTCTCTCTTTCTGGTCTCCTGCTCACTATAGTGTTTCTTTCTTTTACTAGTTTCTAGTATTATAGTTCCCAAAACAAATTGTTTATAATTTTATTTATTTTTCCATTTATTTACTTAAAAAATATTCACATCAAATTACAATATATCAAATAAACAATATTATAGTTAAATGAAGGTGGACGGAGAACAGATAATTTAGATTTGTATGCCTTTAATGGAATTGACAGTTCTATGAATTGACTCTCTTTCTGGATACTGTTACTGATTTGAATTCGATTCCAGTCAACAAAATCCAATATTTATTAGAGATAAAGATGCAATCACTTTGTGAATGAATTATCTTTCTTTTGAAACGCCAAACCCTAAATTATCAAAACTACAATAGTAATTCTTAAACTAAACCCTAGAAACAGAAATCAACAATGTACAATATAAGAACTTAATTTTTGAATATCAAAAAACCTTTGATATCCAACTAAAAATTAAAATAATCAATCAAAAACATTCCAAAATGAAATATGAATGTGTGTGTAATTCTATTTGATCCTTTAACACCTTTTCGATTTCGATTCTTTTACTAATTATGCATTTAATTATGACTATATAAACGCACCTTTTGAGCAGATGAAAACCACAACGAATCGAAATTGAAAATGTAACGCCCACACTTATGGACATAAGGATCAGCGTGTGCCAAGGAGAATAACATCATCATCATCATCAGAATCTTTCATCATATTCACTATTACCATCAACGTCATCATCATAATGGACTACTATGTATTGTGTTTTATGGGCCAATTAATTGAATTGAATGAAAGTTAGATAGATAGAGTATCGAAAAGGTTAAGCCAAAGATGTTCACAAGAAAACAAAAAAATAGAAAAGAAATCATCTGTACCGAAGTTTATATACCTTTCATTCAAATACTAAATGCACAAAGGGAATTAAAACAAGCTCCAATCTAAAATCAGAATGATTCGTTTATATGACGAAATTTATAGACGATTATTTATGAAGCTTTCAATACTAAGTACATACTTGTAAAAAGTTGAGAAAACAAACTAAAATGTATAGGACGGCAACTACCATAAATGAGGTCTAAGGTCCAATTTTAGATTTGAGTTATAATATACTTATTACTATATATTGAACCAATCAGTAAAATTGTTACTGGTATTGTCATTCGTTTTCTATGGAGGCTACCAATTACCTCTTCTGATAATCTGAGAATTCTGACATAATTATATTAAAATATATTATTCAACTCATTAATACAATAGTTCAAAAATTGGCATAGACATGGTACAAGAAAACGTCGCGACAGTGACATTCACCTCCATATTTTGTACATTAGCCATAACTTTTAATGTGTCCGATACATTTCCTTCTTTACACTACACATATGATGAAAAATTGTTAATAATAAAAGAGAGAAGGGTATAAAAGGTATACAAAAAAAATCATCATCATTATTATCATCGTTATTATCAACAACATCATATTTTGATATGTTGCCTCAATATAGGAAAAAGGCGCGTAAAGTTAAATAAAAAAATAAAATTAAAAAATCGAAACATCTGCTAACAGTTGTAGCGGACCAGTTTCAGTTCCAGTAGAACAATCTGTCAGATGAATTGCCACATGCAATACTACAAGTATGCGGTGGCACTCCTCACTGTATTATGCTTCATTCACCTCATTCATCTTAGGTTATTCTTTGCATTCTCTTCATATACAACTCACCTACACACATCATCATCATCATCATCATCATCATCATGCTACACATAAAACAGTGAAGAAAAAAGGCACACGACATACTCGTACTAAACACTAAATACTTAAGACTTACGACTTTTTTATAGGCAACTGGTCAGAAGTATCTAAAAACGAAAGATATAGCATAAAGGGGGAGAAAGGGAGAAAGGTGAAGAGAGAACAGAGACCAAGAATGATTGTATCTTTGTATTGTAAAAACTTATGTGTAGATAAAAACATATACTCGTATGTATAAAATAAAAACGAGAGGAAAACCCATGCCCATGCCCATGCCCATGCCGAAACCCAAAAACAGATATTGAAAATGAGAGCAACTAACTCACAGCCCTCACACTTTTAAGACGAAGAACAACCGAAAGAATGAACCGATGCCAACCGAACCGAAGCAATCATAAGTACTACATACATACATACAATAGTATAAAGTCAGGAAGGAAGACCAAATACTACAATGAAGAAACGAAGATGATATGAAACGGTTTCATCTACCATGCAAACCATACTATGTACATATACTTATGTAGTATAATGTATATACTCGTATATTAATACAATATATGAATATACGTATGTAGCGGTGTACGTATAACAACGGCGCTTAATCAATACGTTACCATAAATCAGGAGGGGTTAAATATTATAGGTACATCTTAGTAAATGGTGTAAGAGAAGGAAAATATTTAGTTCAACCGCAAAAACAAATTAAGGCATGGAATGGTAAAGCAACCCGAACCCAGGAGGGCACTGAACATAATAATAACCAAAAGACAATAAGAGAGTATAAAGAACAATAAAAAAATGGACATATGCAGTATGATATTTTATGTTGCCTCTTTAAAGTTGTGTATCTTTTATGTTTTTTTTTTTTTTATTATCAGTTTGTTTTTTTTTTTTTTTGTTTTTCTTGTGGTTTTTCGTATTGTGAGGGCGCATCTTGATATGGCACATGCCATACAGTAATAGAATCTTCAGTAAGTTTAAGTTTAAAGAATACCAGAACAAGATATGAATATTAAAAGATATAAGAGAATCCATTATTCAATAATCTAACAGATTATGATCCTTACAAAGCATAGACTACTATTCAGATTTATAGACAAATGAATAAGTTTTTTATAAATTTCCAATTTGATTGATTGAATATAGCAATGACAAAAGAGTGAATGAAATTATAAATAGTTTATTTATGATTAGGGATTCAAATAATCTATATCTACACATATTATAAGGCAAAGTCCCCCACCGCGTTTGTCTGTCTGTCTTTACTCGATAAACTCAAAAACTACAAAACTGATTTTCATACGGTTTTCAACATGAATGGGGCGATTCATGAGGAAGGTTTAGGAACAGCCGACAAATCTAAAAAAAATCTTAAAAATAAAGATGTGCAAGCAAAATGCATATAAATCTTAGAGACATATTTTAAAATCAATCAACTCGTCATTGTCAAACATCTCATCATATACTGATATCTACTAATTTTTTAGGAATGTGAGATCAGCGTGGGTATCTAGTAATATAATAAGATAAATTTATAAATTAATATAATTTAAAATTTATTAAGTTTTTATTTTATCACCTTACACATAATTATTATATTTTATGA
Source organism: Amiota mariae (assembly GCA_035041805.1). Lineage (NCBI taxonomy): Eukaryota > Metazoa > Arthropoda > Insecta > Diptera > Drosophilidae > Amiota > Amiota mariae. The sequence continues at coordinate 29,916 of JAWNKV010000196.1, forward strand.
CTATCAGCCGTAAATATTAGAATAATAATAGTATTTTCTGTTTTGCAAAAGGTTTTTAAGATCATTCCAATGCATGATGAGATTTGATCCCTGTAGCAGGACAATATTTGCTCTCATCTATGAATAAGAGTAAAAATACTGACACACAATCATAGAAATATGACATGTTGCCATGTATCTGACAAAAATAAATGTTTGAGCTGTCCACAGGACATTTGACAAAAAAATATGCCATATAAATATTGTATGAATATCAAAAATTTTATGAATTTCTATGGCATATTATATGATCGTGTGAACACTTTATTGTAGAAATGCTGCATAAATATTTTATATTTCATATGAAGAAAGTAGATGTCATGCCAAAATATAAGCAAAAGTTGGCACGATTCAATCTTGAAAATTGTCTTGTTGCGAATGGCTGTTCTTTTTTTATATTGTATATCTCTAAATATGCAGACAAAGCAAAACGTCGAAAGGTTAACTCATTTATTGAAATGAATCGTTGCTTGTTGTATGCAACTGATGAAAATAGAAAGAAGGAAAAATTGTGGTGGCTCACGAATCAATAGCAATAGAAATGCAGTGAGACAGAAACGAAGTAAACATTTTCTTCGGTCACAAATGAATAGTATGCGCTTTTTAAAATTTTGTATCTGAACTAACAAAACTAGCGATATTGACAACATTTCGGATGAAAATATTGCTTCTGCTTTATGTGAACAGCAAAATGTTTGAAGTTCACATAATTGAAATTCCAACTACTAAGTCAAAAACATCAGCACATCAACACCAGCAATTCCGGTATCCTGCAAGAAGCATAAAATAACACAAACCGAACTGGAGGTGGAAGACGAGAGTCTTGAAAATGAATTTTCAAGAGAATTGCGTACAATGTTTAATGATTTTGAGATCGAAAATCAATATTGAAAGGTCTGATACTTTCCAAGATGAGGAGTAGAATCTACTTCTAATAAATAAATAAAAAAATAAATAAATAAAAAAAAAGAACAAACAAATAAAAATTGATCTAAGATAAAAGTTTAATTTCATTTAAATATTTATTTCGTATTGATTCATGTTATCTTTATGAAATTATGGCAATAAATCTATTCATTCGAATATGGGTCATTTGAGGATCCTCTCTTTAACCCATACTTTCATTTCTTTCCTTTTCTTTGCTTCGTTTCCTTTCATCTTCTCACAATAATTAAACACTGGTTATTTTTTATTTTTTTTTATATTCAAACGAAGCTATCATTTTTATTTTAAATTGAAATTAATTTTTATTTTGAATAAGCAATCAACAAACTATGATACAGACTGCCACCTTGGGTGGCTATTTCATATTTCTATGCCACATAAACCAAAAATCATATTTTGCGTCATATAAATATATCAGATTATATGTCACCTTGTTCTTTGATCGTGTGTCAGTACCTTAGTTTTTCTGTATAATTAGTTACGCTTCTGTTATTTTTTACCATTATGTGACTTAAGTGGAGATCCTTATGAATAGATCAAAAGATCCATTGAACTATTGAAAAATAGAAGAAAAATTTTACTAGAACATGTTATTAATTATTCATGTAATGAGAGTACATAGCATAGATGAGAGTCAGTTGTATTAATAAATACAAATTACGAAAATATATTGTAAGCGGTCAAACTAAACGAGGCCTTCAATCAACTCAGAAATGCCTCCTGATCATATTTTAAGTCTTTATTTTAATGTGCATATCGACATTTAGAGACTCCTCAGTACCGCTACCATCAAAATCAACCAACCAATCAATCAATATTTACCTTTTGCAATGAAAACTTTAATTCCTTCAAATGCACCTTGTGATTGAGATTGATATGCAAATAAGTATTTGGCTTAAAAAAAAACAAAAATCCTTTGGGATTCCCCACATCAACAATGAAACAATGATTCACCAACTTATATCCAATTCAATACAATCCTTGTCGAATGATTGCATGACGATGCTAAAGGCAATCGAAGGTTTTTGAGTGAATAACCTAATTTCTCACCTCACCCTGAATTAACAGAAAATTAACCAAATGAATGCTGTAGGATTATTAAATTAATTACAAAGCGGCTGCATCTTGAGAAGCAGAAGATCATTTTCGTTTAATAAAAAAAATCCAAAACTAAAATAAAAATAAGAGGACTAAGAAACACATAAAAATTCGTGCTCCAATTGAGGGCACAAGAGAATTGCGTGTTAAAATTTGCACAAAGGACCAAAAATATTTGTGTTGAACCGCAGGAATCGAAGAACATTTAAAATTGGCACGTGCTACTTACTACGTTTGCTGAAGTTGGGGCAAAGTGTGGCTGTCAACTGCGCATATGAGCATCTGCGCGAGATAAATGCTGAAAATAACATCAACATGTAGTGAAGCATGCATGTTGCAAGCTGCAAATGGATAACAAGCAACATTGATCAACATCTTTGAAAAGAGGGTTCCTCAAAATTGGTTAAACACGCGCCAAAAGGATCCAGCAGAGAATGAAAAACAGAGCGGTTCCATCCAATCCTGACCTGCAGCCACCGTTGCAATAGTCCTTGCTACAATATGATAAGCTGTATAACATCAGATGTTCGCGTCACCCTTCGTTTTTAATCGTATTCGATGATCTCCTCTTCTCATTGAGACTAAACTTTGTTACGACTCGAGTCTGTTGCTGTGATGATGATTGTGATGATGATGATGACTTTGGATTCTACAAGTGCAACCCAGAGCAATAACATAAAGGAAATAAAGGAAATATTGATGCATGCATGCATCTACAAAGGATATTCGTTTCTCTTTGGCTCTCAATGATTTCTTATATGAGGTTCCCTATTTCTTGGGTAACAATCAAGAATCAAGAACTAAAAACCAAAAACCAACAGCAGCCGCAATCGCACGTGCCCCATAGCAAGTGAATTTGTTCTTCCTTATAAACACAACACATCCTTACCCTAAGAAGATTTTACTAATTTACGACAACATCTTTGTTGCACCTGTTTCCAGAAATAGTAGTAGAGTATTACAATAAGAGATTATTGTCTTGTCTCATGGTTGGTGGTCAATGTCCTGCAATACTTTCTTATTGATCATGCAACAACATGCTGCTTGCATCTGGGGACGATGCGCGATGCTCTTTCTAAGGATCTAAAATGATGCTCCTTCAATTGTCCAATGTTTTCCTCTATAATATTATTATACTTGGTTAAAATACGTAAGAGCAGAGAAGAGGAGAAACAGGCAAAGTAGACAAAGAGAAAATGCAACAAAGTCACAGTCAATGAACAAGAATTAATAGTAGAAAGATGTGAAGGGAATTGAAGTGAAGTGAAGTGAAGAGAAGAGAAGAGAAGAGAAGAGAAGAGAAGAGAAGAGAAGAGAAGAGAAGAGAAGAGAAGAGAAGAGAAGAGAAGAGAAGAGAAGAGAAGAGAAGAGAAGAGAAGAGAAGAGAAGAGAAGAGAAGAGAAGAGAAGAGAAGAGAAGAGAAGAGAAGAGAAGAGAAGAGAAGAGAAGAGAAGAGAAGAGAAGAGAAGAGAAGAGAAGAGAAGAGAAGAGAAGAAGGAAAGATGAAAAGAAAGAAGTTAACATAATGATGCAAAGGCATGACAAATGTTATGTGGGCTCAACTTGACTTTACCACCACTGTGTTTTTTTTTTTTTTTCCACCATGTTTCCAGCATGGGGCACGTGCCCTCTCAAGCGCGAAATGCATTGTGCATTGCTTATCGTCATCACTACTACTGCACTTCACTCACTTCACTAAAATGATGATAATCATGATTATGATGATCACAATGATGGTTGTTGCTGCTGATGTTGATGTTGATGATGATGGTGGCAGTGATGGTGACCTGGATGGTAAAAAATACAGTTGAAGAAGTAAACGATCAACGACAAAGAAGATCATCAGACAAAGATCATTCTTGTTTATACTCATATACTATACATACTCGTAACATGCACGTGTTCTTCACCATCATGATTATGATGATAATAATGATGATCATGATCATGACATTTCCAAACTGTTTAAAATGCTTCCCTTTCATTTCCTGTCTCGTCGTAGATACAATACAATTTGGTTGCTTCAATTGGTTTTGGTACTTACCTTACCTAGTATTTTACCTTTCCTTTGTGATATTTCTTATTCTTTGAATACCTTTTATGTAAGCATATGACATTTTGTCATGATGTTTGTAACATATTAAAAATAACTGACTGACTGACTCCATAGAAAACTTAGTACATACAATACTTATAAAGTAGGGATGGATGATATTGACCAACGAATAATGACATCGTTTATTATTTTGTACGAATTAATCGATACAGCGGTTAATCGATTAATAGAAAATGTCAAAAATGGACGGGAAAGAATTTGGGTAAATTTTGGAAGATAAAAACAACAAACTCCAAGTAAAAAACGGTCCTTTTTTATTATGTCGAAAAAATCATTGAATAAAAAAAATATTAAAAGTTAAAACCAATACTTGTCATCAATATCCTTTAGAAACAAAAGCTTATTGGCCAGGTCGGCAGTCAATCGGCTCCTCTGCTCTCTTAATATGTGTCCTGCTTCAGAAAAAAGCCTATCTAAAAGCACTGAAGTTACTACAGCAGGGACGTATCTCAAGGGGACCTTTGAAACTGCTAGGAACGTCTCAGCCATTTGCTTCCAATATAATACAGTGTTTTATTGTATTCTTTCCTGTGGCGTCCTCAAATACAAGCTGAACTCTTCATTTATTCCGCCTTGATCGTCTATGGCTAGGGATGTCACATGACTTTTGGTCCACATCTTTTGAACACTTTTGTTGTGCTTTTTAAACAAAGACGAAGATGCTGCACCTAAAAATTCAACTTTCAACGTTCATGAACCCCTAAAAAACCCAAGTAAGCGGAAAAATCGATTATCCGAAGCAAAAAAAAACACGATTATCCGATTAATCGAACGCAGGTGACATCGATTCAAAAACATCGATTATTTCAATTAAACACCAAATATTTCAGTAAATCGATTAATGGATACCCATCCGTATTATAAAGATGATAACAAGAATTAGTTATCCTCTTATCTATCTGTCTGCTATTTTCAATTATATAAAGGTAAAATTACGTAATAAGTTTATACAACTTCAATCTGAGTTCTCCAATCCAAAATCTCTAGAAACCTAGCACATCATCTATATATTAATACGGGGACAAGATTCTCTCAGCACCGTTTTACCCTAGTAAACGTCAATGTATTTTCATGAAAATTATATGGTTAGAAAGGTATTCATCTATAGATTTGTAACGTGTAATTTTTATGCCAATATATTGATGTTAATGCAGCAAAAAGCAGTTGAGAAAATTAAACGTTTACAACAAAAGTAACAACAAGCATTGAAAAAAACATACGGCTCACTGTCTTACACATATATCATCTATTAAAATTTTATAAATAAAATCGTCATTAAATGCAATTAAATACTTTTGTGTCTTTCTTCTGGCGGGGTGGTCGAATTTCGACCACTGGGTGATCCCAATCCTTAATGAAATCGATTTTAACTCATTTATACAATGTACAATACATTGATATACGAGTATGAATGTATGTCTGCTCTATAAATTATTCTAAAATTTTGTTGTAGTTTTATTTGGGAACCTTTTTCTTTATTTTATTCCAGAACGCGAAACTCCTATGGTAATAATATGACAAGAGCATGAAAGTAATATTTCTTATAGTATGATCGATTACATACAATATTAAGGAATGATTCGAATTTTAGTCATAATAAGAAAAAAAATTTGTTTGGTAAAGGTATGAATGTATGAAAGGGGAAATCGAATTTAATGCCTACTCTTGTCTTGGCCCAAGTCTTGCATTTTACTTACTACTTGTATTTGTATTTGTATTTGTAACGGATGCTTCTTCTAATTCTATTGCTAGTTGCAGCAGGTTTCCCTATCTTTTTCCCATTTCCTTGGAAAATTTAATAATAAGAAAAAAGAAATAAGGGGAAGAAGAGCGACCTAAGTATGTCAAATTAGATTAAGAAGTCATGCACATGTCTACTACCCCATTCCACTGCCGGATGCCTTTGTCTATAGACTTTTCGGCGGGAAAATGTATAACAATTTCTTATTCTATGAGTATATAAAATAAGAACATCAATTCTTGTCTCCAAATTGTTTAAGTAAAATCAGACTTCCTTATTTAAGATGCTTGCCAAAATTTAATTAAAAAAGTTTTTAGAATTTAAGATTAAAAATTAACTAAGTATGTTGGTACATAATAGATAAGAATTGGGCGACTTACCTGTTGATCCTTTTATTCTATTCTTCCTTAAAGAACTGACTATGTTTAGAATTTGGTCTATCTATTTGCTTTCAATACAAATATATTACTTAGCACGCATCATTGTTATTGATAACACAATAATAATGACAGATGTTTGTTGTGATCTGTGATCTTAAGTTGTATTATAGTATTAGATTGCGTGAGTCAATAGCAGCTGAAGAAATATTATTGAAGGTAAGAGGCGCGAAGAATCCAAACTAAAACAAGAAAAAAAAGGACACAAACAGCAAACAAAATAAAAAGGAGTATACTGTCATCATAATCAAGATAATTACTTTGTGTCACGTCACACAATCGACGGACCAAGTGCGATCAACCAACCCGAACAAATATTGTATTTTAAAATAGAGTAACTAAAAATGTATTTGCATACATATAACCAGAGCAGGTCATTAAGCGCTTTGTAACCGATAAGGCACTTCTCTATTCTACTCCACTCCACTCCACTTCACTTTACACTTCACTTTACACTTTTCTACACTACTTAACTCTGCTTAACTCTACTTGACTTGACTTTACTTGACTTTACTTTAGATACATATATTCATATCATTTCCAACTGTCACCTTTTAAGACATCCGCAACATTTTGAAGGTGTTACAATGCAGCCGTTACCGTCTTTGGCGGGAAGATCTACATCTACTTAACATATTACAAACTCATTCATGTACACAATTGATCAAGGAAAGAAGACCAAGTGACTTATAATAAGCAAAAAAGTGTTTATCAGTCAGTAAAAATGTTCAGCTTCGTTAAACCGCAACTGAAAGACAGCAGTGATCCGTCTGTCGATCAGTCTGTCGGTCGGGCTGGATAAGAAAGAATGTTAGGCACATGAGCGGCGGTAGTGTGGGCCATATGGTAAGGCGAGCGTATATCATTTGGCAAGTTTTTGGAAACCGAATAAAAAAAAGAGTTTAATATTATACGATATACTAGTAGTAATATGTAAAAAGCTTGGGAAATTCTCCAAAATTGTATGCGGGTGGTAGATAACAAACAATTTAAACCAAATGGAAAGATAAAGTCCGTGGGAAAAGCTTTGACTTGAATTATGCATTGGCAATTGATAACTACAATAGTAAATGGGCTTTCATAAAGGAAGAAAAGACAATTGACATTGTGAATTCTCATTATAATATTTTGACTTTTTGAGATATAAACTATTCCAAAGGAAAATGTTTAGACAAATATTAGTAAAAATAAATTAACCTAATATATAGATAAGTCTATATAGAAAGAATAGTTGAAAATACCCTAAATCTATACATATATCTTTCTATCTATACATATATAAAATCGTAAATGCTTTTCAGTCTGTGCACGTTAATCTCAGAAACGACTTAATCGATTTTAATGCAATTTTCACTGGTGTATTGTAGCAAGCTTCCTGTAACTTATAGCGTTTATTTATTCAAAATCGACCTACAAAATGGGTCGAAATTAGTGGATCAAATTTTGCATATAAAACTTGAAGTCACAACAAAAATATAAAAAAAGACTAAATTTGGCTATACCGAAGTTGTAATCCTCTTCACGCCCCAGTTAGTGGTCCAAGGGTCTTGAAATTTTTATGGTTTGTGGATATGACTCAGAGACTTATAGTTTCCAAATTTCAGTTCAATAATAGGAACTTTAATTTAAAAGGGGTTTGTTTGGGAGGTACCCCTCTTGGTCACCCTAGGGTCTAAGGATATTTATATGGTTAATGGATATGGGCCAAAAACGTATAGTGTCTTTATTTCAGTTCGATAAGTCAAAAAACAAAAAACTTTTTCTAATGAGAACTTTAATTTAAAAAGGGGATTTGTATGTGAGGTACCCCCCTAGTGGTCCGATTCGGCTGATTCCCGAACTTGATCGGCGTTTGGTAAAAAGAAACCTATGTACAAAATTTCAACTATTTCTAGCTCAAAAAATGAAGGACTAGGAGTGCGAACAGATGGACAGGCGGAAAGACTTTGGCCCTAAACAAGTTCACATTTTGAAATAGGAATAGATTTTAGCAAATTCCATGACCTAGCATGGTATATTAAATTTTTTTTCCTACCAGTTATCGAAGAATCCTTTAATGATATATATATATATATAGGCATATCAATTTACGAATTCTCTTTGTCCTGCTTATCATTTCAATTTATTGTTATGAAATCGATAATTATCGATCATTTTTGGGACACCTTATCATCACTTTGATGAGTGCAGGTAGCCCTATTGTCCTGATGATCTATAAGAAAAAGAATGTAAACAAAGAGAGGGCAAAGAAAGAACTTTTTGAGAAAAAATCAAGTTTTTATGGAAAATAATGCGAAATTGAGGAAAAGCCAGCGATGTTTTGCAAAGTGGGAATGCATATTTTTTTCGTATATGGTGGGAGACAGATTCTGAGTTCTGTGTTCTGGTATGTTTGTCATTTTCTGTTTTCGTTGAGCTACAAGTCGCCGTGGGAAACACCATGTTGACACTTGGCTCTGTCGGTTCGCTGCACTCGGCGCATCACCAACACATCACCTCGTCTCCATCAACGCACCACGTATGCATTGTTTTTGCCGCATCACCAACACATTACATCTACCGATGTATGCATTATATTTGACACCATCACCACTACAACCTTTGTAAAACTAATTAACCGCTCACCAACCTAACATAATAAATTTTAAAGACAAATATAAAGTTTGTAACAATTTGTGTGTATGTACACTTATATAGTATGTGGGGCATTCGAGGCACGCATGGGCTTAGCGAGGACTTCATCTGGGGGGGGGGGGTTAGGAGTCAGAATGTATTTTGCGTAATACTGTAATGAAAGATATAAATAATTTAAATGCCTTAACGTGGCGAAAAGTAAACGAAAGCATGGTTACTTTCGGAATTTCTCCTTTACCTTCATGGATACGATATACTTATGGAGTGTATGCCACACATCGCTTACCAAGTGGAAGTGAAGCCATGGTGTGTACGGGGCGAAGAAAACAAGTAGAAGATGATAAAGAAGAAAGAATATAATGAAAATAGATTAAAGTTGGTCATTTATATGATGTGTCAAAACAAAAAACTGACACTAGAAATGTTAGTAACACGGAGAGAAGATTTTTTTGAGAGCTTGACATAACATGAGACATAATAGACATATGTATATTGGGTTGGTGGAAATGTAACTTCCGAAAATGGGAATCATATTTCAACAATTTAACATATAACAAAGCTACTTTCTTTTATCATATATTTTCCATTGTTATTGATAACCTTTTGCCATCTTTCGGGTAAAACCATAACCCCGTCTTTGTAGAAATTCTGGGGTTTCTGATCAAAAAACTGTCACAATATCGTTTCGCAGTCATTTAGGTTATTCATTGTTACTCCATCAAGATAATTCTGCATGGAGAGAAAATAAATGGTTATCAGATAGTCCCAGGTCTGGATTATATGGTGGGTGCATCAACACTTCCCAGCCGAGTTCCCTCAATTTTCACTGAGTCATCAAAGATGTGTGTGGCCTAGCGTTGTCGTGCCCTTTCTGTTCACCAATTGCGGCCGTTTTTTCTTCAATGCTGCATTTAGTCTTGTTAGTTGTTGACAATAGATAAAGATCCTTAGCGATGTCACGAGTACTTATGTGCCGGTCATTCTCCACTTTTTCAATAATTTGGTCCACTTTTTCGGTGCAAGGCCTACCAGACCGAGGCGCATCTTTCTCATCGAAATTGTCCGAAACCATGATCGTTCTGATAAAGTACCTCGCTGCAAAATAGCGAATTTTCTCTTTACGCAAAATCATCAGATTCAATAATCACTTGTTCATTGTTTTAGCAGCATGGTTTTGCCAAGGTTGCCAGCTTTTCATTGTTGTATGACATTCACAGATCAGCTTAATACTTACAGAGATGTTGCTTTTTAAATCTAGCAATTCAAATTTTCGGAAGTAACTTTTCCACCAATCTATTACATAAATCTCTTAAAAAGGTTTCATACTACACTTTCTTGCATATGATTTAGGTATCCAATAAATTCTCTAGCCTTTGACCACTATGCCACAGAAACAAAAGAACTGTACTTATCAAAATATGCATGATGTAATATGCCAAAGAGTGTGCATAAAATTTTATTTCATTTAAAGGATACAATCGTGTCTTCTATTCTACCTATTGGGCAACTTTTTGAAGAAGCTCAAGAGACGAGAAACACAGATGCAAGAAATTATCGTGAACTATTCACTAGAAATACATCAAGAATTGAAAGGAACACAGATTTGTTGCACAGATTGCTCATAGCATTAGACCCCTTTGTATACAGTATGCAGAAAGCGACTTAAACAAATGAAATTATTGTCTTCAATTTTAAAATATCCTTAAAATCACTAGGTACGAGTACAATCATATTGATCACACTATTTTCCCCAAATTGATATCAAGGATTAAAGTTAAAGTTTAATGGCTTAATGATTTGAAATAAATTGTATTCATGGTCTCTGTTTAATTTAATTGCAAATGCTATTAAACTAGAAATTATGGTCTTTTAAAGTGCACGCTATATGGGAGGCATAGTGAAAAATGGGCGGATAACCCCGATTTTTTTACCCAATACAATGTTGATCTCTGTATTACTGTTGCAAAATTTCATTGTTATACCTACTTTTGTTTGGCTGTTATGACTTTTGGCATCCTAGATTTGATCAAAATCACACGGTGTGTCGTGGACACGATCAAACGACAGTTAAATTTTATCATAGTGCTAGTAAAATGTTTATATGTGAGTCTTACATACAAAACAATGTTGGATGGAACATCCAAAGTGTTTGGCTATTTCGTACAGCAACACTTCATAAAAGTAATTTCAAATTTCAATTATATAAATTTCAGTGGAAAATGTTTGATCAAGTTTGACATATTAGGGGATGGCAACTGCCCGGTCTTAACCCCCTTTACTACACCCATGGAGGCACGACAATGAACACATGAAATTTATAATATCTTCCCATAGTATGTACTAGTATATAAATAGTATAAAGTGTTTGATCTTCATTTGACTACAATATCATAGTCAATACTAGTCAATACTCATATCTATTAGATTATTGATGATGTGTTATTCGATATTGGTAAACATAAATATTATATATAATACACAATATACAAGGTATACAGAGAAAGTTTTATAAAATTAAAAACATAGTATGTATGTACTTAGTTAATAAGTAAAGGGAATGATACTGAAAATGGGAAATATATGGATACTACTGAAAGAAGTGAGAAAGAAATTAGAGTAACAAAAAATACTAAAAACTTATTTGATTTGATTGATTGATTAAATGAAAGTAAAGTGAAGGTACTTAAAATATACCAGAACCAAATGATGATCTCTGATAAAAACTTACTAATTCTATGTATTTTACTGTGTATACTCGTATGTATTAACTTAATTTATCATACCATGCTGCTGCTACTTTATGAATATTAAATAGATTTTTAAACGAATTTCTAATATAAATTTATTTGGTTAAAAAAAAAATAAATAAATAAATAAATTAACGTATATGACCGAATTGATCGCTTGATCTCTTGATCATTTTCTTAAACTTAAACTTATGCTAAGAAAAAAAAATTGATTTGTTGTTGGCTTCACGGTTTTGCCGCCGATGGTTCTTAGGCTGTTACGAAACGTAAACCTATACGTTTACGTTGTCCAAATAGACCACTGCGTGGCACTGATGATGCTGGAGCATTACCTTTAGCTTCGCGACCCAAAATATTCCAGAAGGGACGCGCTGTTGTTGTAGTTGTGGTCGTTGTTGTCGTCGTCGTTATTGGATCTTTGTTTATGATAATACAATTGACATCCGGATCTTCGTTGCCGCTATCTGTTGTGGTACGTGTATGTGTATACGAATAGGCTATTGGATTCTTTCGCTTGTTTTTGTTCTTCCTCTTTTTTTGTGAATTATTTTTACTTGGACGTTGGCCGTTTAATCTTTGAGGACGCTTGCGTTTTGGTCTCGATGATGATGATGATGATGATGTTGATAATGATGATGATGATGAAGGCTTGCGCCGATTAAAGTTACCGGATTGGTTCTTCCTCCTCTTGTTTTTAGATATGTTACCAGTGCTTGGACGACGACGCTTCTTAGTTTTATTTTTGTCTTGCCTTATGGCATTGCTTGGACGAGGTTTACGTGTGGGATGAGCACGAATTGGTGGTCTTGGACTTTTGGTTGGTCTTTTCTTTTGTGACTGTGTGGCAGTTTGTCTTTGTGGCTTCTTGGATGGTCTTTTTCTTTTGTGAGACAATGAGGACGATGCTGTTTGTTTTTTCTTTGGTTTCTTGGTTGTTGTTGTTGGTTTTTTATTTGTTGATCCCGTCAGATTGACATCATCGTACAAATCATCATCAACTCCAGTTGACCAAATTGCTGAAGTAAATGTGGGAGATTCTTCTACAAAACTCTCATATTCCACATCATCATCATAATCGCCATCGACATTAGCACCATCATTATTATCATTTCCATTTTCATCATTATGCACAGGCAACAATTCAAAAACCGCATGCGTATCAGGATTAACCTTTGGTGGTTTATCCGATTGTACCACAACAATGCCTTCACCAGCGACTGGTGTGGCAACGGATTCTTCTGATTCGTCAGTTGATTGTGGAGCTTTGTTAGCATCGACTACATTGACACCGATTGCTTGTTGCAATTGTGCCAATGGCACAGTTACACCCACAGCACTAAACTGAGCTGGTGGTTCCACCATATATTCGGACTCTGAATCAGGAACATGATCAACCAAATGCACTTGATCTTCCAAATCGAAATCAGAATCGTCTTGTTCCTGTTCGGATTCGATATCTTCATTCTCAGCATCCTCATTATCCTTTTGTGAATTAACAAACTGTAAAATTTGTCGCTTGTCATTTTCATCAAGTTGTGTTTCTGCACCAGAATCCTCATCATCATCATTATTATCAACATCATCATCATCATTGTTATCCCCTTTAACATTATCCTCATGTTGAACATTGTCATCTCCATCTCCATCATCATCAGCATCATTATCACTTACATCAGCATCATTGCCATAGTTATTCATCAAAGCTAATCCAACCCCACCATCGGCATCTTCATTGGCTGCTGCTGCTATATTCAATGATGCCGCCAAAGCTGCCGTCGATGCTGTAGCAGTTGCTCGTTTGCGCCTTGTGACCACACACTGCGGTTTGCCACCATTCAACTGACGTCCTTCAATATGGAAACGCTTCACTTCATATTGATCACCATTTTCATCAATTTCGATTTTTGTCTCAGCTACAAAAAACAAAAAACAAAATGAATTAAATCCAAAAATCATTCACAATCACTTCTATCTATATCCATATCAATATCCATTTGAGCAATTAACTTACATTCGACCATGCCAATCAGCAAGAATCCGATTAGCAGCATCAAGCAACCCAAGCCCATATAAGGCGACCTCCTTGTTTCCATCTTCGTTGCTCGTTTGTCGTAGTTCTACTAAAGTGCGTCGCTAACTTGGCCCTCCTTATATGAGTTCGCGTTTATCACAAAACCGAAACCTATTGACCCAAAGCTGGCCAAATTGCCAATCGAATCTCATAACATCAATCGAAACTTAGTCGTCGTAGCTCCATATCTCGTGAATAATTCATTTGAGAAATTCACGAAGTTAAAGATTTTGTCGCTTTCTTCTTTCCGTTGCAGAACTTGTTTTTTCCCCAAATTTATTTTTCTTCATCATGAACTTTTTGTTAGTTTGGGGTCAATGAATTTGACATATCATTAATAATAATCCCCCTTAAAGAGTGACTAAGAGATCCGAGTGACCGACCGAATAAATGAAAGACGCTTAGTGATTGATACCAGAAGAAATTGCGACCTTAATGAAAGTTTTCGCTAAAGATAAATAAAAAAAAATAAATTAAAATAAAAATTATAAACAAAAATCCAAAATCCAAAGTTAAAAGTTAAAAGAAAACCAAAACATTTGCCATAATGATAATGATGTTGATATTGTTGATATAGACATAGTAAAGATGTAAATGAAGTGAAGGAAGAGTTTGAAAGATAGCAAAACCAATTGTTGATATCGATTAGAAAGAATCGGTTAAGTTTTAAAGTTCTTTCGTTTAGACTGACCGAAGGCATGTTCTACACGTCATGCTCTAGTATATCATTGAAAAGAAATTCCATTTTCCCATAATGCACAGGAGGCCCCAAACAAATGGAACACTTACGGAAATCCCGAAAATAAAGCCTCACTCTACTTCGCTGAATAAGGGATCACTAGCGGTTATAGTACTTCAGAGCCCGAAAATATGCTAATTCATAAATTTATTAGCAGATCCTTATCAACATAAATATTCTTTAGTTCGGATAAGATGCCTTGAAATTTATATAAAAATATGTACATACGTACTTTGATTAAGGACCCTCACTGGCGGATTCTCCTTTAGACAATCTAGGTTAGGCACTTATCTAGGCGCGTTAGGTAACAAAGTAAGATAAAAATTCAATAAAAAGTAGTTAATTAGAATGTTTTAATGGGTTTCGAGACTTTCACTGCCTAGCATCCCCTACTTGGGTAAATCCGGCTCTAAGGTCCCGAATAGATAAAAAGATGCTACTTTTGGTTGGTTGGTATCTAGTCTTCATAGTTCACTTAGTTCTTAAAATGCAACATAGTGTTATTATATTAATTTTTTCTTTTTCTTAAAACTCTGAATTGAATCTTATCTCTAAAGGAAATGATTTTTACCTGTTCTTATATAGTAAACTTTTTTTATCATTGAATTCTTTTAACCAAATTTTGAAATCAATCATTCAACAAAAGTCATTCCTTGATTAATAGGGTGAGATTGATTTAAAAAATTCATTAATTTAGTACAATTTATAATGATAGAAATAAAAAAGAACTTTTATTGGTATCTCCTAATTCTCTCTCTCTCTCTCTCTCTCTCTCTCTCTCTCTCTCCCTTTATAAGTACTTTAATCATCTATAGAATTTATTGAAATTAACTTCAAATTTGTAAAACTCTTGTGATAATCAATATGCATCTCTTATTTCAACTTTGATGTAGAGTATTTTCTTCGTTTCTGTGTTTCGCAAGAAAAGCGAAATTAAACATTTTTTAAAAGAAGATTTCTAAATTGATTGGTGTTGGATGGAATTCGAATTAAACATATTTTGAATACAACAACATAATATTAATATTATAATATTCTTGTTTTTGTTGTTTTTATTGTTGTTTATTGTTTTCTTTCTTTTGTTTTTACATATTTTTTATATTTATTTATAAATATTTTTTTGCGATAAAAACTCTTTAAGTTGTTTTATGTTGGTTGATGATCAGGCAAAAAAAAGTTTGTAACGATTATGAATGTTAATTATGATGATTATATTAATAATAATAATAATGATGATGATGGTGATGGTAGCGATGTTGATCATCATTATAATATTACTGTTGCTATGGTTGATGATTATGAAGTTCGCACTCTGCGCATGCTAATGAAGCTTCATAAATTTTCATGCAAATTATTATTGTATTTTATTCTTTAACCTAATAAAATTTAATACACTAAAAAAAAATGAAGATGATGATGATGAAGAGTGTAAAAGATAGTAGTATTAGGAGTGAGGTCCAAGCAGAGTTTAGGACTTACAATTATACATACATACTACTATCAAAAATCAATTCAATATTAATTGACCAACAAAAAAAACAATAAATAAAAGAGAAATGCATTTAGATTGATGAAATATTAACAAATGACTGAGAGAAAAATATCAATGAAAGAAAAAAATATAAGTACATATAATATTGTATTATATAAATATGTAAGTATATTTCAAATGAATTGTGACTTCATAAAGTCAATATGTATGTAAGTATATCCAAATCCTATCAAAACCCCATTTATTTTCTTTAACTTACGAGGGGGGACCCAAAAAAATACGGGGAATTACGCTGTGGTGGGGAGGGAGAGTGGGGGAACCTATTGTTTGACCACATGTCCGTTAGTGTCACGAAATCTGCGGTAGTGTGCAAAGTTGTGTCGCTATGAATGCATCGGTTGACCTATGAGATTTTTTTAGTAAAACAACTTTTTACATTTCGGCGAAAACGTAATGGCAGATTGTCGAGAACAACGCTCGGCTGTGAAATTTTGTTGGGAAATAGGTCGTGGAAACTATTGTAATGCTCAAGACTGCTTATAGGGATGCTGCCCTAAGTAAAACTAGAGTTTACGTTTTAAAAATGGAGAAATGTCTATTGAAGACCAACTTCGTTCAGGATGCCCCTCAACGTCAAGAACTGATGAAAACGTCGACAAAATCAATGCCCTCGTTCGTGAAGACCGTCGCCGGACCATTGATCAACTCTGTGAGATGTCGGGAATGTCATGGAGTTCAATTCAGAGTCAATTTTATCCGAAGATTTGCACATGAGAAGGGTTGCAGCGACTGGTTCTTTCATCATGACAACGCGCCGGCCCACACCGCCCTTTCCGTGAAGCAATTTTTGACCAAAAACGCCATGACACCGATTGTCCACCACCATACTCACCGGATCTAGGCCCCTGTGACTTCTTTTTGTTCCCCAGACTCAAAAGGATTATGAAAGGAAAGCGTTTTTCCACTGTGGAGGAGGTGAAACAAAAATCGCTGGAAGGATTAAAGAACATCCCGATGAGTGAATTTAAAAACTGTTTTCAACAATGGAAGAATCGTTTGGAGAAGTGCGTTGTGGTCAATGGAGAATACTTTGAAGGTGATCAAAATTTAGTGTTAAAATATTAAGAAATAAAGAAGTTATCGAAATTCCATTTTTTTTTTTTTTGGGTCCCCCCCCCTCGTATATTGGTTGGATAGTTTCAGTCTATGACAGACTTTCTTAAACTATTGTATACTCTGTGGATTAGTATTATGTAAATGATGCTCTGTCATCATATTCTCAAATCTTTTAATTTTGAAAAGTGTTGTGCGATTGGAAAAGTTGAAGAAACTCTGGTTTACATATGACTTCTTTGCCTTTGCCTTTGTCTTTGTCTTTTGCTTCTGCTTTTACTGCTGCTGTTGGGCAACATTTCTTTCTGCTCTGTTCTCTTCGACTTCAACTTTTTTCTTTGTATGTACTTATATAAAAATACACTATACAAATGTCTTTATATTCAATTGTCTTCTTCAATTGACTGCTTACAACGGTCAACGTAACGTTAAAAACTGAAATTATGTTTGATTTTGTATGTAAAAGGCGTCGTTATGCAAGCAAATCAAATGAAGAAGTCGAACAGAAAAAAACAACATCAACACCAACACCAACAATCTGAACAATCTTAGCCAACAATAAGAAACGACTTATACGCATGGAAATATGTATTTTAAGGAATAAAATTTAAGGTAAGGTAAAGTGGTGTGGGGATCACGATGGCGGTATTACTAAGATAACGCAGCAAAGATAGTGAAGATTGACCATTGGTAGTTGTCACGGTTGTCATCATCATCGTCGTCATTAACACCATCGCTACCATCCATTGTCACGTTTAAGTGCCGTTTGTCTCCATATTTATGTGCAAAAGAAGCTGATGATAAAACTAAAAAAAAAAAGAATGAGACATACAGAAAGTTAAGTGATTGGGGCTGTGAAAAGACACAAATGTTTATACTATTTCATTATAAAGTTTTCAATAAAGTAGATCTTCCTAAGATTTAGTAAAATGTTTTCATCACTATGCACTATGGGGAATTTCACCACTTTTTTTTTGTTTTAATAAATTACTAACTTAAAAGCTATGTACACACTAGGCGAAGGAACGCGAATGAAGATAAGCGAACTCGGGAGGCGGAATATCACCGCACAAACCCGAATGCACGAAATAGTACATGCAAAGAACGCATTCTTTCGTTGTAATGTGACGACAGTAAAGAACATTTATGTTCGTTTGTCTATTCTGTTCATAGCTAAAGATAAAGCAAGATTTTTCGTTCCAATTTTTTGCGTTAGGATCTACCTATTGGTAATAGGCAATGTTTTGGAAAAAAGTGTCCGTGGTACCCAAATAATCTGCAATAAAAAATATCTGAAGATTATGTATATTGGTATGTCGATGTTAACTCTCATGCTCTTAGGTTTTTTTATAGGTTGTGGTCATCTTATGCCGATCAGATCACTTTTGCATTTTCCGGACAAGTTAATAGCAATTTAAGTACCGCTGCAAGGTCAACTTGTCCTCGCTTACGAGCATCTATTACTACGTTTATGCGACAGCCGAAACGGTATTCATTCGATTCGGTTCGATTCAGAACGCGTGCATAAATACTTTTTCAGTTCGTTTTGAAAACTCGAAGTGACTTGAATAAGCGCACCTTTCAAACCCGTCGTTATTTTTTAAAAACGAATTGAAGTGTAGCATAAACGCTTAGTGTTTTCAAACGTTTTGCAATTCAACTGTTCGCAAAATGTTTTTTTGTGCGCTGTTGCCATATTGTACAAATATTTTTCTTTTTTTTATCATTTTCTCAATGATTTTGTAAATTATAGATTTAAAAAAAAAAAATATTGCAAAATGTAATTATTATATCAAAATATTTTATGCATATGACAACTTTGCATAAGCAAACCATACACGAATTCGTTCTCATTCGGAACGCAAAGACGCCGCACGCATAAACACATAAATAAATAGTGTTCTGATTAGAACCGATTCGAGTGCAAACTGTTTCGGGCATCTTATAAATGTAGTATGTATATGTTTGTTGCTTGAACCAATAAACCCAAATTATTTCTTTCAGAAATTTATATATTTTCAACTTGTATCCTTCGACACCTAGCAGCCTTAAATACTTATATGTATGTGATAATGCAGGACGTCCAACCGGCTTAATGTGTGTGTGCAGGATCGGACTTAGCCTTTGCGAGGCTCCGGACGGGTAGATCTTTGCGAGGCCCTTGTCTTTATGGAATTAGTTATAATGATGATACAAGACGAGAAATGCAAAGTTATTAATAAATAAATTTAGAGTTTTAAAATTATTTATTAGAAATTAACAATAATTAATAAACACAAAGATACGAAGTTATTATTATTTTTATTATTCAGAGATTCAGAATCATTAATTATATCATAATAATTTAACGAATAAGCTACGTCATTTTCAATTGAAATAATAGCAAGTGCTGAGAGCCGCTCTTGTGTCATAGTATTCCGCAGATATGTTTTAATAATTTTGTATCTCGAAAAACTTCTTTCTGCAGAAGCAACTGTAACAGGTGTCGTGGCTACAATTCTCAGGACTACTTCGATAGTAGGGTATACTTCCGTTAAGTTTTTTTCATTAATTTATTTCAGCACGGAAACAATGTCATCGTTTCCTTCATATACACGGATAAACATATTCAGTTCTTCATATAATTCATGTCCATCAATATCAGATTTGGAGCTTCGTCTACACCATCGTAATCAAAATTTCTTTTCATACGTCTACATCTCATGACTTTGAACTTTGTATCAATATCATTTTCATTAGCCATTTCTCGCATTGTCACCAATGATGACTGGAAACCGATTTCATGATAATTAGCAAGCCATTGAGTAAATGCGTCTAGGTGTTGTATATCCGCATCTAGGTGCATTTTTTCGATCTGCCATATCTTACTTATGACATTTATCTTCGTAAGAATGTCATACCATACGACGAGAGAAATTATAAACTCGTATAAAGTCATTTCTTTTTCTATAGAATAGCATTCACTAACCAATAGACAATCTGTCGTATTTTCTGCTAAATCCTTCAAAGCATCGCATATATCGCTTAGTTGATATTTAACGGCCTTCATCGATTCTATCCTGCATTCCCACCTAGTTTCGGAAAGTGCGAGTGGCGATAAAAATTTTACATGGGATTTTAAAATTGCCCACCTCTGACTCGAGCCAGCAAAAGATTTTGCTTGAACACAAGACGATGCTGCGTCTCCTAGAATCAGATTCCAGCTGTGATTTCCACAGGGTAAAAAATAAGCAAGTGGATTAATTTCAAGTATACGAGTACGTCTCTGGGCACCACTTTTTGTTCCACGCATATTGGATCCATTGTCGAAAGCACGAGTGGCGTGACGTGAGTTATAAAATATTTGTTGCCCTGCTCGCCACTCCCAAGCGCCGCCACTGTATGCGTGTTCTTTATTTTTGTTTTTTTTTTTTTTTAATATCTAATATCCCATTTACTAAGGACTGAATCACAATGATACTCTTTGGGGTTGAGATAGGCAATTTTGTATCATGAACAACTTTTTATACTGGAATATTAAAACATATGCGAAACTGTTTGCCATAGTTAAAAAATATTATTATTTTCCTTAAAAATTCTTATTAAACTTATGGTAAAGCAATTTTTTGAATTCCTACAAAGTTATAATACAATATTATATTAAAGAAGTCACAAGTGCCATCGGAGAGGGTGGCAAAAGAGAATGCATTGTCTTAAAAAATTAATTAATTAATTACTTAATGAAACGCTGGAAAAATATGCTTGTGCTAGACTGCAACTGTGCTTGTGCTAGTTTCAACTGAAATTTGTATTCACCTCAATACTAGTTTCAACTTAAAATTTGCTAGCTTCAGCTTGAACTACATTTTTATTAACACAACCCATTCTCGCTTCTTTCAAAGGAAGTCAGCATTGATGCAGCTGCGAGTATTTCAGTTGTATACAAAATTTTGTGACTACTGAACGATTGAAGAGCACTGTGTGTCATCGTTATAGGCCCCACACACGGTCAATCATGATTCAATTAATCAAGAACGAAATCGATAAATTTGGTTTGAACAAAAATATCAAATTACTTTGACTTTGCTTTAGCCATGATTCAATCAACGCCACCGCCTATTACTAGCGCACACACCAACTTGTCCATTTATAAACTCGTTACTTTGCAAATTACAAACTACCCCAAAGAAAATCAATAAGCCTTTTGAACCCTAGCGAGAGACCCTAGTTGGATACCAGGCAAAAAGAAATGTGCAGCAGGATAATATTTCTTAAATAATGGGAAATAAAAACTCATTTAGGCCAAATATGATTAGATATGAAAAAATATGGAGAATACATGACCAAACATCACGGGGCATGTGCCAAGTGACAAAAAAATTTTATGCGTTGCTTTTAGGGATTTCTGTTTGCCTGGTATTTTGTGTAGATTTTGAAATGTCTTTTTACCACACAGAAGTTGATATCCGAGCTGCTTGATGATATCGATAAATATGCTCACATCAGCATCCTTTTTTCACGGTTCACACACAAAAGCTAATTGCTGGCGCTGAAAATTGGTCAGTTATTTATAAAACTATAGATATTTATTAAACAATGAAAAGGGACAAAAAACTTATAGAACCTAAAAAACATACTGCAAAGGCAGACTAAAACTATTTAAATGACACAATAAAACTAGACATGACCAAATATGGAGAATACATGAACAAAAATGGCAAATTTTTGAGCAACCATGTCCTATCCGGCCAAATTTAAAATCCGGACGGATATCGAATACTTGTTGTATCGTTGTTTCGCCATATTTGGTCCTTCCGCTGTATTGTGGCCAGCAAACAATCGTTTCCCCTTCGTGCGTTCTTTTGTGTTCTATATGGGTTTTGTCCCATTATTTAAGAAATTTTATCCTGTTACATATTTCTTTTCGCCTGGTATTCTACTAGTCTCTAGTTAGTGGAGTCTCTCGCTAGAGTTCACAAAAACCCGAATGCACGAAATTCACAAAAAGAATGCATTCATTCGCTGTATTGTGGTCAGCAAACAAACGTTTCCCCTTCGTGCGTTTGTTTGTGTTCGCGTAGTAAGAAGACTTATTATTTTTCCCGGTCAGCGTCCTATCGAATGTTTTTGATCGACTACACCTCACACCTCTCTGATTGTCGTGCGAAACCTATAAAAAAATTGTTTTCTTTGTCCGCACATACGTCGGTCCCCAACAAAATGAATGCACAAGCAAAGGTTTCTTTCCTTTTCCCCCATCCTGCACAAACAATTTGTTTTTCCTATTTCAGCATAAAAAAAAATTCTCCACACTGTACATACTGTGTCAGGTAAGATATCACAAGAGGCTGCATTATCAATATTATAGCGCTTACACAAATGCCATAAATCAATATCATAAAGCAGTTCAAATATCAACTTCTTTCTGAATGGTATAAACGCGTCGCCGGATACTTGTTTATTATCCGGTATCCACCCTATCCGGTCAAATTTAATATCCGATATCCTGCCGGATAAAAGTAGCTATTTTTTAATCCAGTATCCGTTCTATACGGGAAAATATAAAATTCGAGCGGATACCGGATATTAAACAAGTATCCGGCCGGATAATAAACAAATTAACGGCCGGATATCGAAAACTACGATTAAGCTTTAGAGCCACTTTGTTTAATCCATATAACAATTAAAATTAGTATTTTGTATTACACAATAAATAAAAATTAATACTCGTACTGTACTAAGAGCAAATTATGATGAATGAATACCAATTTCTCTGCATTAAGAGGCAACAAATCGTTTCGCTTGTCTTCGTATAGAAGACCTGCTTCCGAAAAAAGTCTTTCGATGTCTATGCTACTGCAGGGCACTGAAAATTAAATTCTAGGAAACTTTGATAAGTTTACGTATTGCACAGTATGACCACAGCTGACCACCAAATATAATGATCACGATCGTGACCAATGCGCACTGACTTCAGATAAAAAGCAATCTCCGTTGCAATCGTATTCTTTTCTTGATGATGAGACTGGAAATAATCATCATTTGCTACCTCATGAAATCAATCCCAGCCGTGTCGTGAGATACTGTCGACTCCGTCTTTTGGGGTCAAAGGACATTAGAAGGAAATTTCATTGGACACAATTCCAAATTTGGTAAAATCAATTCCTGTGCGTTTGCAAAAGGTCATTGACGTCAATGGAGGGTCTATTTTAATCGTGCTGTTATTCTCAGTTTTTATCATAACTTTTTGCTTTTCATTAATAGTCTTTATAAGACAATGAAGCACTAACTTCGCTCATGAATGAAAAGTCTCGAATGCGACCCCCACAAATGTTCGCTTGTAAGACGCAACAATTGGCTATTTTCTAACGGCTATCCGGCTACAAGGTTGGCCGGATATCCGATATCCGGCAAAACAGCTATCCGTTTCATCTCTACTCTAGACATGTCACAAGTGGTATAAATGCAAGGATTTCTGTTCGCCTGGTAAAATTGGTAGATTTTTCGACGCGTTTATACCATTCAGAAAGAAGTTGATATCCGAACTGCTTTATGATATTGATTTACGGGATTAGCATAAGCGCCATAATATTGATAATGCAGGCTCTTGTGACTTTACACGTGATATCTTACCTGACCCAGTATGTGCAGTGTGGAGAACTTATTTTATGCTAGCATAGGAAAACAAATTGTTGTTTGTGTATCATTTTGTTTGGGACAGAAGTATGTGCGGACAAAGGAAAAACATTGTTTTATACATTTCGCACAACAATCTCCGTCTGCACTCATTGCTACTTCAAAGAACAACAAATAATTCGAAATTCGACAAACTAAATTCGATACGTCACATTACAATAACACCGATTTGCACATATATTTGAAGTATATATTTGGCCCATTAGCAAAGAGGTGTGAGGTGTAGTCGGTCAATAAAATAAAATAAAATAAAATAAGTTAAGATGTGTGTATGAGTGTGCAGATGTTATTGCTTTTGAGAATATCCATCCATACATAAGTAAGTAAAATGATTCCATAAATTTATTGAAACCATTTCTAAAGCTATGTACGAGAAAAATCTATAGCAATCGTTAACCGGGAAAAATAATAAAAGTCTTCTTACTACGCGAACACAAACAAACGCACGAAGGGGAAACGTTTGTTTGCTGACCACAATACAGCGAAGGAATGCATTCTTTTTGTGTATTTCGTGTATTCGGGTTTGTGTGAATTATAACGAGGGACCCTAAACTACCGACTAGTAGAATACCAGGCGAAAAGAAATATGTAGCAGGATAATATTTCTTAAATAATGGGACAAAAACCATATAGAATCATAGAAACATACAGCAAAGTCACATTGAAACTAATTAAATGTCCAAATATAACTGATGAGCACATGAACAAACATGACCAAATATGACGAAACAACGAGACATTTCTAGGGATGTTTTGGTTCAAGTAGCTATGTACTTAATGGTACAAATTATTGTGCATTCGATGCCAAGTACTTTTAACTATTCAATACTAACTTCCTATTTAATGTACCCAAACAATAATATTCAATTGTTATAGTTATTTTCTGTTCCATGCGATGGCCTCTTTTCCAAAGAAGGCTCCACAATGAATCACGCGCGGTACAATTTGTCACCAAAATATACTGAGAAAGCATAAAGCGAAGCGATTTGCATTGCTCGTTTTTATGTTAAACATCCAATTCGTCTTTCGTCTTTCGCGACTTTATATGTACATTGTACACATAGACAATAATAATATACTGTAATACATAACTATTGTAATCTTCTTCTTTTTTTTTTATTTTAATTAATTTAATGTGCTTTATTAATTCTCGTTCAATTTCTTTCCATTTATTTTCTACTAAAATTCTTTTGTGGTAATTTTTATATGTTTTATTACACAAAACTTAAATTTTTCAAGTTTATTTCCATTTTTAGTATTAATTTTAATTTAACAATAAGTATTTTTACACCGCCCGACTTGTATTTAATAATGTTAGCGAATGCAAAAATTATGTTTGCTTTAAAAACAAACGGTAATTAAAGCTCAAAATGCAACAAAAAACATGTAAGTACTTCCAAAGCGATATCAAGCTTCAAACCATTTCAGAAATACTCGCTCGCTTCGCTCTCACTCTGACAGCTTTTAAGCTTTTACATATAAATAAACTTGCAGAGGTTTATAGCATATTGTCGCTTAATATTATAGCATCGCTTGTAGCGCGCACTCTGCCATCAACCTAACGTCGTCTTGCTTTGCTTCTTGCATTGCTTGCTTTGCTTGCATTGCTTGCTTATGCTGCCTGTGTTTCTGTACTATTTCCAAACAAGCAAATACAAAACAAGAAGAAGATGAGTGAATGAGCATAAAACGGAATAACGGTAACGCGGCACATTCATCCCTAGAAATGTCACAGCAAAAATTCTGTTTGCGTTGCTTGTAGATATTTCTGTTCGCCTGCTTTTCTATGTAGATTTTGAAACATCTTTTTACCACACAGAGAGAAGAAATTTCATATTCGAATTGCCATATGATATTGGTAAATTTGCTCAAATCAGCATCCTTTTTTTTACAGTTCGCACACAATCGCTCAATGAAATAAAATAAGTTAAGATGTGTATGAATGTATGAGTGTGTAGATGTGTTATTGCCCCTTTTTGAAATGTGTGGGCGTGCAAGTCGAGGAAGAGAGAAGAATGAAATAGTAGATGCGACGCGCTTATACCATTCAGAAAGAAGTTGATATCCGAACTGCTTTATGATATTGATTTACGGGATTAGCGTATGTGTGAGTAGTTGTATGGGAATTTTCATTTGTATGCAATTTACGAATTTCGTAGGCTGTTAACTTTTTTTTTTAAGTTTTAAGCACTTCCAAACCAATGATAAGAAAGGTCTTTTTTTCTGTCAACAATAAGTGGCTGTGCTTAGAAGCTATTATTTCAGCAATGTGACATCTAGTTAGGATATTTGGTATGCAACACTATAGTTGAATGTATTTCAGATGCAATGACAGTGGATAATTAAAATGTTTTTATAAATTCTTTTATATTTTAAACCTTGCGCAAGTGAAACATAAATCAAAATAAATAATCAAAGCAGACAAAGACCTCAGAAAACATGTTAAAAAGGGCCTTGACTCGCTTGTAAAGTATAAGAATATGGATACATAAATATGTAAACTGATTCCATTAATTTATTGAAACCATTTATATACATATACACTAGGGATGAAACAGATATCCGGTACTATCCGGTACTATCCGGTATCCGGCCCAAATGTAATATCCGGCCGGATATCGAATGTAAACAAAACTATGATTAAGCTTTAGAGGCACTTTATTTAATCCATATAACAAATAAAATCACTATTTTTTATTACACAATAAATAAAAATTAATACTCGTACTGTACTAAGGGCAAATTATGATCAATTAATCAATCAATTTCTCTGTACATATTAAGAGACAACAAACGTTTTCGCTTGTCTTCGTATACAAGACCTGCTGCTTCCGAAAAAAGTCTTTCGTTATATACGCTGCTGCAGGGCGCTGAAAGATATATTCTAGCAAACTTTGATAAGTTTGGTTATTGCACAGAATTAGCTGACCACCAAATATAAGGATCACTTCCGTGACCAATGCGCACTGACTTCAGATAAAAAGCAATCTCCGTTCTTTTCTTGATCGTGAGACTGAAAGCAATCATCATTCGCTAGCTCATGAAATCAGTCCCAGACGTGTCGTGAGATACTGTCGACTCCGTCTTTTAGGGTCGAAGGACATTAGAAGGATATTTCATTGGAAACAATTCCAAATTTGGTAAAATAAATTCTTGTGCGTTTGCAAAAGGTCTTCGACGTCAAAGGAGGGTTTATTTTAATCGTACTGTTATTCTCAGTTTTTATCATAAGTTTTTGCTTTTCTCCTTTTTTTTTCTGAACAACAATGTGTTGTCAAAATACTTTTATCCATCATTGTTTTTTTTAATAGTCTTTTATAAAACAATAAAGCACCAATTTGGCTCAAGAATGAAAAGGCGCGAATTCGCCCCCCACGAATGTTCGGTTGTAAGCCGCAACAGTTGGCTATTTTCGGAGGGCTACCCGGCTACAAGGTTGGCTGGATATCCGGTATCCGGCAAAACAACTATCCGTTTCATCTCTAATATACACTAAGCAAACACAAACGAAAGCACGAGGGGGAAACTTAAGTTTGCGCAGAATCCAACGAAGGAATGAATTATTTGCATACAATATTTAGTGCGTTTGGGTTTGTGGGGTGTTGTTCCGCCTTCTAATTGAACTCTAGAGAGACTTCTTTTTCCGTCGCTTGTAAGGATTTCTGTTCGCCTATTATTCTATGTAGATTTTGAAACGAGTTTATATCATTCAGAAAGAAGTTGAACTGCTTTATGACATCGGTAAATGTACTCAAATCAGCATCATTTTTTTAAGGTTCGCACAAAATCGGTCAGTTATTTTCAATATGAAATATGTAGTACATGATACAATTCAATGCCTATAGGTGCATGACTACTTAGCTGCAACACTAAGATCCAAGATAAATGCATGGCATATGAGACCTGCTAAAAGAAACGCATTTTTGTATGTAGGATTTTATGTTTAGTTGCAAATTAGCGACTGGCGGTTTATTTTAGTTTTATGCAAAAACCCAAAAACATTCTTAGCTGCGCCATCTGTTAGTTATTTTCTTAATAAGCTCAATATTGCCTTCAATCCGGATGCCAACTGGCCGTGGCTTTGGCGTAAGTGCCACAACATTGATAATGCAGTCTCTTGTGGCTTTAGACGTGATATCTTACGTGATTTACTGACGTAGTACAGTGTGGTAAACTTATTTAATGCTGACGAAAGCTATCTATTTTACAAACATGCGCGGAAGCACAAAAGTCCAAAACACGTACAAAAAAAAAGCGATTGCTATTGAATAATCAAAAGGCACACGTTGTTTCTACGCGGAAACGGAAATGTGTGCACTTATTTTGCTCATAAAAAAATGCTTGGATGACGGAAGAACTATGGGAACATTCTTTTTATCTGGAGCTTGTGTATATTGTTATGTCCATTTCACCTCTCATGCTCTTAGGCTGGTGTCGGAGTGCGAATTAAATGTTTGTTGATCTTCTCTTATGAGAGACACAATATAAAGACAAATGATTATGTCTATTCTTATCAAATGTTTATTTTAAAGTGTCTTCTCAAACATGAAAGTGAATCTTAAATACTAAAGCTTACATCTAACAAAAGTTCAACTTAATTCTAAAGCTTTTAACAAAAACAAGGAGGGAAAGAAAATTAGATGATTAAGATAAAACTTAAATTATTAAGTCGAAAAGTATATTATCGTATCATTTATTGCTAACTATACATAACTTGCGCGCTTCTAGCGATGCTGTAATATTAGGATAATGTCGGAGTGCGCGCAACAAGCGATGCTATAATATTAAGCGAAAACGTGCTATAAACCTCTACATGCTAATTTATAGTGAGAGCTTAGACTTTTTAATGGGTTGTGCTTGTACTCGTATGCTTCTAACCCTTCATATTCATATACAGTAGAATTTCGAAAAAGTTAACCAAAATGTCCCAAAGGTAATTAACTTTTTCGAAATAAGAACTTTTCTGAACGGTTTTCAAAATTAAAAACATTACGAAATAAATAATGGATTTTTCGGAAATAACACGCTAAATTTATTTTAATGAATTATAATAGTTTGCAACAACTCAAAAAAAAACTTAAATTTAATTTGTACTGACTTTTTTTTTTTTTTTTTTATTTATTTATTAGCGTAATTTAAGAATAGACTTATATTTAACAAACAAAATACTTAATACCAATGAGCTACACACTGTCTCTTCATGTAGTTCTCTAGTATTATGAGAGAAATATACTTACTTATTCGCCTTTGAGCGTTATATGTAATACATTTATCTTAAATTTATGTTAAGAATAGATATAATCCTATCTGGAAGGAATCCTTTATTATTTCCCTTACACAAAAAAGGTAACAAAGCTGACATATCCAATTACAGGGATATTGCTAAACTTTCTGCAATACCAAAACTGTTTGAAAAAATAATCACTTCAACCTTTTATCACTTTTGTAAAACAATTATTTCTCCGTGTCAACACGGTTTTATGCAAAAACATTCTTCAACTACAAACTTGCTTGAGTTTACATATTTTGTAAATCTTGGTTTTAGGGACAAACATCAAATTGATGTTATTTACACGAATTTCAGTAAGGCGTTTGATTTCTGTTAATCATGATCTGCTTCTACATAAACTTGACCTTTTAGGTTTTCCACAACATCTTCTTTGTTGGATTGCATCTTATTTGAGAAATAGGGTTGAACGAGTGTCATTTAAGTCCACTCTTTCTGGTCCAGTCTTTGTCACTTCTGGAGTTCCTCAAGGGAGCCATCTAGGTCCATTATTGTTTAACCTTTTTGTAAATGATCTCCCTTTCTCCATCTCATATTCTCGTGTCCTCATGTACGCGGATGATTTAAAATTGTGCCTTTCATTTAATGATGGTGCCTCCCATCTCAGACTCTAAGAGGATCTTGATTCTTCGAATTGAATTGAATTGAATTGAATTAAGTGAGAGCGAGGCACAGAATAAATGAATGCGAATGTGTTAAGAGTTTGACAGCAGTCAGCATTCTGAGAAAATGAATTAGCGTGCAAAACGAAATAAATACATCGGCATAACCTAAGACGTTCGAATTACTCGAATCATTCATTCATTTGTTTTGAGGGAAGCACGCAGCTATACAAGAAAGACACCGACGAGACAAAATTTTCCATTGCTTTTTGTTGTTTTCTTTCTTCTTTTTTGTTACGCACTAGACAGCTGCGTGGCTTCACTCACAACTGAAGTCCAATAGAATGAACTCGAATTGAATTGAATTGAATAAGAGCTAAACACGAAATGAATGAACATGAATGCATTCGACTGTGTTTTGAATTCGAAAGCCTTCTGCATTCTGTGAAATGAGTTAGAATGAAATAGCGTGCAAAACGAAATAAATACATCGGCATAGACGAGACATTCGAATTAATTCGAATCATTCATTCAATTCGTTTGTCGTACAAAATAATGAGCACAGCAAAAGACGCAGACGAGTCTGTAAGTGGTTGTGTATTAAAAAAACAAAAAATGTCACTGCTTTTTGTTATTTTTTTTCTTCTTTTTTGTTACGCACAGCAAAACAAAAACATCCCTTTGTTCTTTTGCCAAAAAGTGAATGCATTCGAAATTAATTCAAAACCAACCTCTCATCCTTACTCATTCAATTCGTGCCTCTTTGTTTAAATGTTGTACGACTGAATCTTACGTGAGAGCACAAATTCACTCGAATTCATTCGGCATCGTATTCTATTTCACTCAATTCATTTTGAGCATTGTTAATTCGAACGTCGTTTTTTTTGCTTTCATGCAGACCTCTAGTTTGAATCCTTTTTGGGGATACTCTTATTAAAGCGCCAATTTTCTCCTTGTAATAAATTTTCTGGAACGGTTTTATTGGAATATCGAATAATTTTTTTTTTTTTTCTAACAGAAGGAATGCTTCTGGCGAGATAAATCCTGATTTAAGTGTTCATTCTCATAGTAAGGGGCAGTTATTAGATTATTTTTGTTGAATTCGGTGGATCGTAAAATGTGATGACGTATTAATTTGTTAATATGGTTGACTATTCTTGATATCATAAAGTATTTTATTTGATATAAATTTTGTGTAGTTGCTGTGAGGAGATTTGTAGAGTGAGGTGCATGTTCTCAAACATTTTCTTTCAAATTCTCGGACTTTTTCCATATACTAGATGGGGTGAAAAGTAACCTCCTTGGAAATGAAAAAAATTCTTTTTTAAAAATGTTTCTTTTTATTTTATTCAATGTAGTCCCCTTTTAGCTCGATACACTTATTCCAACGATTTTCCAACTTCTTGATCCCGTCCGAAAAGTAATTTTCCGGAAGGTCTGCAAAATACTCCTCTGCGGCTTCGATGATTTCCTCGCGTGAGCTGAATTTTTTATTGATGAGCCATCTTTTGATGTTTGGGAAGAGATAATTTTCCAAGAGAACCAAATCGGGAGAATACGGTGTATGCGGAAGCAATTGGAGCCCTAAATCATTGATTTTAGCCGTGGTTGCGATGCTCTTGTGTGCCGGCGCATTTTCTTGCAAAAACAAAATTTTTTTTCGCTTCATGTGAGGCCGTTTTGCAGCTATTTCGTCTTTCAATCGCTCCAATAATGCACAGTAATACTCGCTGTTGATGTTTTTTCCTTTTTCGAGGTAGTCCACGAAGAGTATGCCATGACAATCCCAGAAAACCGACGCCATAACCTTTCCGACCCATCGAGCCTCCCTCGGCCGCTTCGGAGCACTCGTGCCGGCTTCAGTCCTTTGCCCGGCACTCATTCTGTTTTCTGGTGTGTAATAGTGGATCCAGGTTTCATTAACAGTTACTAATCGACGCCAAAAGTCCGCCCGATTCCGCATCAGCCAGTCCAAACACTCTTTCGAAGTGCTCTCGCGTTCGTCTTTTTGGTCCGGAGTGAGCTTGCGCGGCACCCAGCGGCAAGGTAACTTTTTCATATGCAGAATCTCGCCCAAAATATGGCGTGTGCGCTCAGTACTAGTCTTTGTGGCATCTGCTATAATTTGGCATGTCTGTACGGACTACAAGGCACCATGACCTTTTTTGCAGTAGCAGCGCATTCTGGTGGTCAAGGAGGTTACTTTTCACCCCACCTAGTATGATGGGGATATGTTGAACCATATTATACACGCATAAATCATTATTGATCTGATGAATGATTTGTAGACGAGTATTTTGGCTTTTGGATTGACATATTTGGAGTAAAAAAACGTTTGATTGGCGAAGAAAGCCTTCTTTGCCTTATCTATTTGTCCGACTATGTGCTAATTGATATATAAAAATGTATCTAGGTATACTCCTAACTAGGTAACTTCACTTTTTATCGGAAGCGTGTCGTTCGATTGATTTGATTTAATGTTGAATTGTCTTTATCATTTTTTGATGTCCGAACTACAGAACTTAACAGGGGGTCAAAACAAAACTGCTTCGCATTTCTTCACGTTTATGTTTAGGAAACAGTCTTCTGTGTATTGTTCCATAACTGTAAATTTAAGTTGTAAATCTCGATTGATTGTGTCTATTGTTTTTCTGAGGCTATAGATAATTATCTATCATCTGCAAAGGCCCTGATGTTCTCTATCTTATTTAAAATTAATTTGTACTGACTTTACTGGTTTAAAGCTCACAGTCTCTCCTGACCGTTTTCATGCGCAATTAATAATAATTTGTTTAAAGTTATTTATAGCAGCAGACCGGATACCGGATAGTTACCGGATATATGTTTCATCACTAAAACTGATATACTTGTGACATCAAAATTAAAAGTGAGCAATTTTGGAGAACGTAACAGCCAAATTATATGCACTCTACCTAGAAAAGTTGAGAGCCGTCCTACTTTTCACGCTACTCGCTGTCAATTAGTTCTCTCACAGACACACTTTCTCTCTTATTTTCAAAGTGAATCAGCATTGAGGCAGCTGTGAGTATTTCAGTTGTCTGCGTGACTACTGAACGAGTAAAGAGCTCTGCAAGTCACCGTTACTAGTGCACACACCAACTTGTCCATTTATAAACTCGTTACTTTGCAAATTACAAACTACCCCAAAGAAAATCAATAAGCCTTTTGAACCCTAGCGAGAGACCCTAGTTGGATACCAGGCAAAAAGAAATGTGCAGCAGGATAATATTTCATAAATAATGGGAAATAAAAACTCATTTAGGCCAAATATGACTATTACAGATATGAAAAAATATGGAGAATACATGACCAAACATCACGGGGCATGTGCCAAGTGCCAAAAAAATTGTATGCGTTGCTTGTAGGGATTTCTGTTTGCCTGGTATTTTGTGTAGAATTTGAAACGTCTTTTATCACACAGAAGTTGATATCCGAGCTGCTTGATGATATTGATAAATATGCTCACATCAGCATCCTTTTTTCACGGTTCACACACAAAAGCTTTATATAAAACTATATATGAAAAATAGATATTTATTAAATAATGAAAAGGGACAAAAACCTTTTAGTACCCAATAAACATACAGCAAAGGCAGGTTAAAATTATTTATGTTAATGAAAAAATGAAACTAGACATTGCCAAATATGGAGAATACATGAACAAATATGGAAAATACTTGAATAAACATGACAGCACAGGACCAAATATGACGAAACAACGAGACAACAAGTATCCGGCCGGATAATGGATTTTAAAATAACTATATTTAATTATCCGGTATCCAACCGGATACTTGTTTATTATCCGGTAACCGCCCCTTTCGGCCAATTTTAAAATCCGGTATCCGATTGTATCGTTGTTTCGTCTTATTTGCTCCTGTGCGGTCATGTTGTGAGAATCGTGAGAAACTGCCGACTCCGTCTTTTGAGGTCGAAAGACTTTAGAAGGATATTTCATTGGAAACAATTCCAAATTTGGTAAACTCAATTCCAAAGGAGGGTTTATTTTATCATAACTTTTTGCTTTTCTTTAATAGTCTTTATAAGACAATGAAGCACTAACTTCGCTCATGAATGAAAAGTCTCGAATGCGCCCCCCACAAATGTTCGCTTGTAAGACGCAACAATTGGCTATTTTCTAACGGCTATCCGGCTACAAGGTTGGCCGGATATCCGATATCCGGCAAAACAGCTATCCGTTTCATCTCTACTCTAGACATGTCACAAGTGGTATAAATGCAAGGATTTCTGTTCGCCTGGTAAAATTGGTAGATTTTTCGACGCGTTTATACCATTCAGAAAGAAGTTGATATCCGAACTGCTTTATGATATTGATTTACGGGATTAGCATAAGCGCCATAATATTGATAATGCAGGCTCTTGTGACTTTACACGTGATATCTTACCTGACCCAGTATGTGCAGTGTGGAGAACTTATTTTATGCTAGCATAGGAAAACAAATTGTTGTTTGTGTATCATTTTGTTTGGGACAGAAGTATGTGCGGACAAAGGAAAAACATTGTTTTATACATTTCGCACAACAATCTCCGTCTGCACTCATTGCTACTTCAAAGAACAACAAATAATTCGAAATTCGACAAACTAAATTCGATACGTCACATTACAATAACACCGATTTGCACATATATTTGAAGTATATATTTGGCCCATTAGAAAAGAGGTGTGAGGTGTAGTCGGTCAATAAAATAAAATAAAATAAAATAAAATAAGTTAAGATGTGTGTATGAGTGTGCAGATGTTATTGCTTTTGAGAATATCCATCCATACATAAGTAAGTAAAATGATTCCATAAATTTATTGAAACCATTTCTAAAGCTATGTACGAGAAAAATCTATAGCAATCGTTGACCGGGAAAAATAATAAAAGTCTTCTTACTACGCGAACACAAACAAACGCACGAAGGGGAAACGTTTGTTTGCTGACCACAATACAGCGAAGGAATGCATTCTTTTTGTGTATTTCGTGTATTCGGGTTTGTGTGAATTATAACGAGGGACCCTAAACTACCGACTAGTAGAATACCAGGCGAAAAGAAATATGTAGCAGGATAATATTTCTTAAATAATGGGACAAAAATCATATAGAATCATAGAAACATACAGCAAAGTCACATTGAAACTAATTAAATGACCAAATATAACTGATGAGCACATGAACAAACATGACCAAATATGACGAAACAACGAGACATTTCTAGGGATGTTTTGGTTCAAGTAGCTATGTACTTAATGGTACAAATTATTGTGCATTCGATGCCAAGTACTTTTAACTATTCAATACTAACTTCCTATTTAATGAGATATATCAATATTTCGCATCAAGTGAGCACTTTTTGTACCCAAACAATAATATTTAATTGTTATAGTTATTTTCTGTTCCATGCGATGGCCTCTTTTCCAAAGAAGGCTCCACAATGAATCACGCGCGGTACAATTTGTCACCAAAATATACTGAGAAAGCATAAAGCGAAGCGATTTGCATTGCTCGTTTTTATGTTAAACATCCAATTCGTCTTTCGTCTTTCGCGACTTTATATGTACATTGTACACATAGACAATAATAATATACTGTAATACATAACTATTGTAATCTTCTTCTTTTTTTTTATTTTAATTAATTTAATGTGCTTTATTAATTCTCGTTCAATTTCTTTCCATTTATTTTCTACTAAAATTCTTTTGTGGTAATTTTTATATGTTTTATTACACAAAACTTAAATTTTTCAAGTTTATTTCCATTTTTAGTATTAATTTTAATTTAACAATAAGTATTTTTACACCGCCCGACTTGTATTTAATAATGTTAGCGAATGCAAAAATTATGTTTGCTTTAAAAACAAACGGTAATTAAAGCTCAAAATGCAACAAAAAACATGTAAGTACTTCCAAAGCGATATCAAGCTTCAAACCATTTCAGAAATACTCGCTCGCTTCGCTCTCACTCTGGCAGCTTTTAAGCTTTTACATATAAATAAACTTGCAGAGGTTTATAGCATATTGTCGCTTTATATTATAGCATCGCTTGTAGCGCGCACTCTGCCATCAACCTAACGTCGTCTTGCTTTGCTTCTTGCATTGCTTGCTTTGCTTGCATTGCTTGCTAATGCTGCCTGTGTTTCTGTACTATTTCCAAACAAGCAAATACAAAACAAGAAGAAGCTGAGTGAATGAGCATAAAACGGAATAACGGTAATGCGGCACATTCATCCCTAGAAATGTCACAGCAAAAATTCTGTTTGCGTTGCTTGTAGATATTTCTGTTCGCCTGCTTTTCTATGTAGATTTTGAAACATCTTTTTACCACACAGAGAGAAGAAATTTCATATTCGAACTGCTTTATGATATTGGTAAATGTGCGCAAATCAGCATCCTTTTTTTACAGTTCGCACACAATCGCTCAATGAAATAAAATAGGTTAAGGTGTGCATGTATGAGTATACAGATGTGTTATTGCCTCTTTTTGAAATGTGTGGGCGTGCAAGTCGAGGAAGAGAGAAGAATGAAATAGTTAATGCAGAAATAAGTTAAGACGTATGTGTGAGTATTAAATCTTAAAAAGGCAAATAGAAAAAGTATATTTGAAAAGGCAATGGGATGGTGTTTGTATGGGGTAAAAGCGGAATTATCCTGCACTGCGCAAGTCAATGTTTTTGTGAAAATGATGTCGATACGTTTAGAATTATAACAAATAAAAAAAAACTTTTTCCTGCATATGTAAAAGCAGCAACGAGGCATGATGAGTTTCAAACTATTGAAAACTTTTTGAACAAAAGGAATCCTATGAATCCAATAATAATGGGAGATTTGAATGTTAGAATTGGGCAAATACAACAAAACATGGAGGAGATAACCAAGCGTTCTTTTATAGCAGGAAGGGATGTAAGAAAATTGAGAGATTCGGTAGTAAATGGAAAAGGAAGGGATCTAATTGAACTTTGTAATGATTAAGGGTTAAAAGTGATAAATTGATTGGCAAAAGGTGATGAGGAAGGAGCTTTTACATTTATTAGTGCAATTGGAGAGTCAATAAATGATATATGCGCGGTTCACCAGGATCTCCTTCTTCGTTGAGGATAGAATATGGTCTGACCACATGCCGTTGATTTTGTGTTTAAAATTTGAAAAACAAAAAAATTATGAGGTCTTTCAGCTTCTGCCGAAGTTACGATGGAAAGAAAGTGAGAAGCCAAAGTACTAGAAGTTAATAACAGAGAATTTAAGCAAATATAGGAAGGATGAAAGGGAAATGCAATTGTCGGATTTGGTCCATATAATCAAAGAGTCGGTGCCTGATATTAAGAAAGGAAAATTTGCATTTGTTCCCACTAATAAATGTTTTGATATGAAGTGCTGTAATGCGTGAAAACGTTCCTTTCAACTATTAGAAGCCTACAGAAAATGTCCACTTATAGAGAATAAAGAATTTGGAAGCTGCCTGAATACATTTTATTGTTTCAACAATCAAAGATAAGCGATACTTTTGTAAATTCCATCATAATATGTCCAATTTCAAAAAGCCTTAAGTCACCTTAACTAGTAATTATCGCGGAATTTCTTTTATGAATATTCCTAATGAATTTCAAGCAGGTTTCAGAAAAAGGTACTCAACTGTAGATAATATAGACAAAAAGAAAAAGTATACGCTTTTTGTCGATATGCGATAATGTTTCTGGTAAGTCCTTAATTTTTAAATTGCAAGAAAAATGATTATCTAAAAAAATAGTAAAATTCATGGCTGAAGTCTATAGCAAAACAAAATCTGCAGTTTTGGTGGGAGGGTAACTTTCAACTGAGTTTGAGACCGTTTCAGGTGTCAAACCGGGGCGCCCGCCCCGGACGGCAGTTTCAGGGGGCGCCGAAATCATAATATAATATTATTGAAAATTAAAAAATTTGCTCCAAAAAGCGCTTAACATACGGAAGCCTGGTTGGCTCACCGTCGACTTGTAAGAAAAAGGCGCCACACAGGCCCACACCACAAGTAAACTTGTGCACCAGTGCACTAGTGAACTTTTGGACTCGAAATGCCGATTTGAGATTTGCCTTGTCAACAATTGACGTCTTTTTAATGAAATTGACGTCATTTAGCTATTAAAAAATTAATTTCGAACATTTTATTTAAACTAATTTCTCTATTTTAATTAAAAATTAATTCGAATCTTTATACACAATTAAAGATTGGTAAACAAGTGTGACAACATTTGAAATTGTGTCTTGAGTTACCGTTGTTGCAGTACACATGGGTACCAGCCCTTAAAATGCGCAGCAGATTATTGTGCAACATCTTATGGTGGGAATTTTAATTTAAACTTATTTTTTTCAAACTTATTTTTTTAACTACTCGGAGTAGAACAAATTAAAAATATAAAAAAAGTCTCACTTTGGCTATGCCTAAGTTGTAATACTCTTCACGCCCCAGCTAGTGGTCCGAGGGTCTTGAAATTTATAAGGTTGGTGGGTATGGGTCAGACACTTATTTTGTCCAAATTTTAAGTCAATAGTACAAAAAACAAAAAGTTTTTCTAATAAGAACTTTCATTTGGATCCTGGTTTGTATGGGGGGTACCCCTCCTAGTAGTCCGATGGTCTTGAAATTTTCATACTTTGTGGATATGGGTCAGAAACTTATAGTGAATTTCAGTTCAATACGTCAAAAAACAAAAAACTTTTTCTAATGAGAACATTAATTTAAAAGGGAGTTTGTATGGGAGGTACGCCCCTAGTGGTCCGATTCGGCTGATTCACGAACTTGATCGGCGTTTGGTAAAAAGAACAAAATTGGTAAAAAATTTCAGCTCTCTAGCTCATAAATTGAAGGACTAGGAGTGTGAACAGACGGATCGACGGACAGACGGACATGGCTAAATCAACTCGTCTCATCGAGCTGCTCACATATATATATACTTTATGTGGTCTGCGATGTCTCTTCTGTGTGTCACAAACTTATAATACTATTCACTCCCGTGAAGAATATAATAAAGGTAGGAGTCCCGTTTCTCCGTAATTTCCAAAAAGAAAAAGCAACACGACGAAATCTGCGAGGACGAATCAAGAACGCTAGATCCGAATAGTTTATTTTCTAAAGATATAAAAATAGTGTTTGACAAAATTTTTAAAGAAATTGAAAGAAGGGTAGAAAGCGCAAAGAGTCTAAATGAGAATTTCGCTTTCCTTAGTGGCCACGCGTTTTTAAATATGTCAACTGAGGATCTGCAAAAAAATGGAGGCGATCTAACTCAAAAACATTCGAAAGACTTGAATCCAGTAGATTTTTGCCAGGAACTTGCCGTTTTCAAAGAGCTAGTAACCGAAATTGATGAAAAATCGAGTGCATTCGATCTGTTACAATATCTGTGCAAGCATGACCTGCAAGAAGCGTTTCCTAATGTTAGTATAGCTTTAAGAATATACTGCACATTACCTACGACATCTGCAAGCTGTGAGCGTAGCTTCAGCAAACTGAAAATGATTAAAGGCTATCTGCGTTCAACAATGAGTCAGGAACGTCTATCTGGCCTCGCGATCCTAGCCATTGAAAATAAAACTACCTTTGAGACAGACTTCAATGAGCTTATAGATTTTTTCGCCAGAAAAAAACACGCCGTGTAAAGCTGTAGCAAAATAATATAATAATAATAAAGAGTACAAATTTACTAAAGGGTTCTTATTGTCCCGTTCACGAAAAATGCCAACCATTTGTATATATGAATATTTATGAGATTTTTTAAGTAATTTGTCTTAAACGCTGGATAGAAGGGCGCCACTAGCAAGTTTCTGC
This sequence comes from Amiota mariae, assembly GCA_035041805.1. Lineage (NCBI taxonomy): Eukaryota > Metazoa > Arthropoda > Insecta > Diptera > Drosophilidae > Amiota > Amiota mariae. Next base: position 69,473 of record JAWNKV010000196.1, read on the forward strand.
CCTGGTTCGAAAATATCGTAGATCCGGGGCTGTCTAGGGGCGACATGATAAAAATTGCTTCTCAGTATAACTACCTGGGAATAGTTCTTACTCCAATATTTAGTTTTGGGAAACATATAGAAAATAGGAATTGTTTGGTAAAAATTAATATCAATTCGACCTGGAATTATTTTTTAAGAAAACATGAGATTAAGCTAAGTTCTAAATGGAAACTTTTTATGGCAGTAAGAAGGGCTATTCAGTCATATGGTGCTCAAGTATGGGATTACACTCAACGATATTTTATACCAACCTATGCAATAATGCGAGAAACAGGCATGGAAAACAAACATTTTTATATGCTAGATCTGCATTATTTAGTTACCCAAATCAAAAATTGCCACATAGGTTGTCAAAAAAAAAAATACCAGAAAGTAACGTTGAGTGGATAAAAGAAGTAAATTTAATAGATCGACACTATGAAATTAGTTTTAGGAAGGAGAACAACTGGAACAAAAAAAAATGCTTATATTGGAAAATTTAAATTATGAAAGACGTAAAGCTTATGCGGATCAAGCTATTCAATCAAGTAGATTCTAATTTGAATCTTAGTTTCAATTATAATTTTAAGCAAACATATTTTGCAGATGGTTTTACTTTAAATGAGATAACGAGATGTGACATAATTAAATTAAATGCCAACATTATAGAAGCAGACAAATTATGTTTACTCAGTAACTTAAAAGAGCAAAAAAAACCTAAAAAAAACTTTATAGGGAAATATCCGATTTTAAAAGAGTTCAGATATGTTTTTTTTTTTTTTTTTTTTTTTTTAAATAAATATTTTATTTTTTCTGTTAACCAACTTTTTTTTCGACCTTTATTTATTTATTGAATCACTTTGTACACAAAAAAAAATTATGAATTGTTTGATTTACAAGTTCCCTTAGTGGTGAGCTAAAGAAACTTTACAGTGTTGCGTGGTCCTCTCAGGTTCATGGGGCAGGCAAGTCATTTCGACGTAGGCGCGTGTGGCTGCTCGTTTGAGAGAGTGCACGAGCTAGTGGATTAGGATGTTGCGAGAGTTTAAGTTGATATTTCTGCTTCAGTTGAGCCAGTTCAGTTTTAATTTCTGGGACGTTAAGGTCCCTGTGGATGTTCGCATTCGATATGTACCAGGGAGCACATGTTAAAAAGCGAAATATTTTCGATTGAGCTCTTTGGATGACTTCAATATTACTTGGGCTAGCGTTCCCCCAAAGCTGGGAACCGTAAATCCAGATTGGCTTTATTATGCTGTTATATAGTAGCATCTTTAGATCGAGGCTTAGACCAGATCTTGGGCTTAAGAGCCAGTGGAGGGACTGTGCTTTTAATTTCATGCTGATTTTTTTGGCTTCTATATGTTTCCGCCAGGTGAGTCGTCTGTCCAAATGAACTCCTAGGTAGGTGACTTCAGTAGCATGTGGAACAGTGGTGTTGTTAAATATGATAGACGGACAGTCACTCTTATTTAGGGTGAATGTCACATGCTTACATTTATCCGGATTGACTTTTATATGCCAATTGTCCAGACAGACAGATACAAGTTGCAGGTGATCGGATAGCTCTTTCGATGCTTTTTTCGGGCAGCGTGACCGACTGGTGATTGCAGTGTCATCTGCAAAGGTTGATGTCATGAGGCGGGGATTTGTAGGGATGTCAGCAGTGAATAGTACGTATAAGAGCGGACCAAGAACATTGCCTTGAGGAACGCCGGCGTTTATGTGATGCTCATTAGAGGTGAAATTTTTGCATCTTACCACCAATAGCCTTTTGGTTAGATATGACTCTAGCAGTTTGTGTGAGTTCTGTGGAAGCAGGTTTTTTATTTTGTAAATGAGACCATCATGCCATACTCGGTCGAAAGCTTGAGCAACGTCAATGAATATAGCTGAATAGTATTCTCGGTGTTCAAAAGCAGTTCTGATTTCAGTAGTGACACGGTTTACTTGCTCGATTGTACTGTGTTTTGATCTAAACCCAAATTGATGTGTGGGGATGATGTTGTTTGCGTTTATGTGTGGTGCGAGCTTGTTGGCAAAATGTTTTCAAATAATTTTGATAGCACCGGGAGCAAACTTATGGGCCGATATGAAGACACCATTGATTTGTCTTTACCCATTTTAGGGATCATAATTACTACGGACTTCTTCAATAGTGTTGGAAAGTAACCCACTTTGAGTATTGCATTGAAGACCATTGCAAGGAATGATATTGCACAGTTTGGTAGCTCAATAATCATCTTTGGGGTGATGAGGTCGTACCCAGGTGCTTTCTTTGGAATTAGCTCCTTGTGAATTGCCGTTCTTAACTCATGTGCACTAGTTTTAAGTACGCTGCTATTAGGAAACTGAGCACATGGCTGTTGGGTAAGCTGAAATCCGTTTCTAGGCAAGTTTGGTTGGAAGACAGATTTGAGATGGTTAGCAAAAGTGGAAGCCTTTTCCTCGTCAGATCGCGCCTAGTTTCCGTTTTGATCCCGAATGGGGCAGTCAGCTGCAATTGGTGGGTTCATGCGGTCTTGTGCTCTCCAAATCGAGAACTTGGTACTCGTTGGCGAAAGGTTCTGTATGTAGTGCCTTTGGATTTTACGATCCTCAGTCTTGAGAGCATTGCTTAAATGTTTTTAGCAGTTTTGAGTCTTTGTAACGATGCTGGAGATCGCCTGACCTGCCATTCGCGTCTTAGCCGGCGTTTTTCTAAGACTAGGCGTTCAATTTCCGCGCTAGTTAAAACAACAGTTTTCTTTGGGCGCTCGCAATGGTTATATTGAAATGTTCCAGTGAGTTGTCAATGTCAGTTCCGGTATCAAGTTTTGGCCTCATACATATGTGGGAGCTGACATATTTTTTGCATCTGAGCCAATCAGTTTTCCATGAGGTAAGCATGAAAGAATGATCACTTATTGCGGGACGCTCCAGTAAGGGAAATGTGACTGGGGAATGATCTGATGATAGCTCGGCATGGGTTTCCGTAGAAATCACACTACGAGAAATGTTGCGAGTAACTGCAAAGTCGATTAGGTCTGGAATTTTACTTGAACCAACTTAAATTAAACTTATAATAATTACAACACAATTAGTAAGTGAGATAGAACAATTACATTAATAGGATCTAGTAGAAAGGTCGACAGGATGAAATATTCTCAATCGTCTCGCCACTCTGACTCCTCCCATTCTGCGACGCTTTAAGAGACGCCTGGCTAGTCTGTTTGGGTGATTTTTAACGATTCCATATAATTCTTGACTTGACGCCAATTTTTATGATTTTTAGATCGTTCTCAAGGTCCACCGTTCGCATGAACCACGCATATCCAGATATGCCTGCCAGTTAGAGATCAAAGGGGCACCTTACTAACGAATAGCGAAGACCAAATTCAGAGATGGAAAGAACACTTCGAAACAATCAGCAACACCATGCCAAATGAGGATACCAGCTGTCATTTCGACAACACCAGAGTCAACAACACAATACCAACTACATGCCCAAGCACAACGGAAATAAGAAATGCAATAAAGAAGCTAAAACTAAACAAAGCTGCAGGTATCAACGGCATACAGCCTGAATTTCTGACAACTGACCCACAAACATCAGCTGAAATCCTGCATCCGTACATCTCTACAGTCTGGGTCAACGAAAGATTACCCTCCTCATGGACGAAGGATATCATCGTGAAGCTTCCAAAAAAGGGTGATTTGCGTGACTGTGGAAACTGGAGACGAATAACACTACTCAATACAATCTACAAAATTCTAACCACACTTATTCAGAGTAGGCTCCAGTGCGTCGTGAACGCTCTAAGGGACGAACAGGCTGGATTCCGCCCCAACCGCAGTTGTGTTGATCAAGCAAACACTCTTCGTACCATCGTCGAGCAATCGATTGAATGGCGCTCTCCGTTATACATATTGTTTGTTGACTTCAATAAAGCTTTCGACACGCTCAAACGCAACTCCATCTAGCTGGCTTGAGTAGGAAAGGAGTCGCCCAAAAATAATCCACCTCATAATAGCCATGTACGCAAATTCTGAACTGGCGGTTCTGCGCAATGGCAACATCAGCGACCCATTCACCACCAACACTGGTGTTCGACAAGGTTGTCCTCTCTCCCCGCTGCTTTTCGCCATTGTGCTGGATGACGTCATGAATAGCCTCACCCAACATAAGAAAACTGGCATTATGTGGATCCTCTCACGACATCTGGAGGACCTGGACTTTGCAAATGATATTTGTCTCCTCCCTCACAAATTCTCCGACATGCAAGCGAAGGCGAACAATTTAGTCGCGCTGGCACGCACCGTCGGTCTGGAGATAAACATTGCAAAGACCAAAGCCATGAGACTCAATCACTCAAACACAAGCCACATAATGATAGACGGTTGTGCGATCGAGTTCGTTGAGAACTTCTGCTACCTCGGTTGCACCATATCTACAGACGGAGGAGCTGAAGCGGACGTCATTTGGACGACTAAAATCAGTATGGGCAAATACTCAAATTTCTAGACGCACGAAATTACGAATATTCTCCGCATGTGTGAAATCAACAATCTTATTTGGAAGCGAAACATGGCTTACCTCAAACTCCATTACGCAGAGATTGCAAGCTTTCGTAAATAAGTACTTGAGGATCATTTGCAGAGTATTCTAGCCGACAACTATTTCAAACGAGGCGCTATGGCGGCTAACAAATGAGCAACCCATACTATACCAGATTAAACGCAGGAAGTGGAGCTGGATTGGGCACACATTGAGAAAGACACCCAAAAGTATCACAAGAATGGCGCTTGAGTGGAACCCGCAAGGGAGCAGAAGCGGCGGACGACCCAAGAACACCTGGAGAAGATCAATATGGCGGGAGTTAACCGATGCAAACATCACATGGGAAGAAGCAAAAATAACAGCCCAAAATCGTGTTCGATGTAGATGCCTTGTGGAGGTCCTATGCTCATAAAAAAAAACCAGATATGCATATTTTGGGAAAGTATTTTTAGAAGAAGCTGAATTTATACACATTTTAAATGGTTACGATTCTACTAGTTTGAAAAATATTGCTTACCATGTAATTAATGCGTGTAATTACTAGAGATGAAACGGATATCCGGTAACTATTGGATATCCGGCCTATTCAGCCTTAATTTAATATCCGGCCGGATACCGGATTTTAAAAAAAACGACGATTAAACTTTAGAGGCGCTTTATTTAATCTTCATAACAAATAAAATCATTATTTTTTATTACACATTAAATAAAAATTAATACTCGTACTGTACTAAGGGCAAATTATGATGAATGAATTCTAATTTCTCTGTACATATTAAGAGACAATAAACGTTTTCGCTTGTCTTCGTATACAAGACCTGCTGCTTCCGAAAAAAGTCTTTCGTTATATACGCTGCTGCAGGGCGCTGAAAAATATATTCTAGCAAACTTTGATAAGTTTGGATATTGCACAGAATTAGCTGACCACCAAATATAAGGATCACTTCCGTGACCAATGCGCACTGACTTCAGAAAAAAAGCAATCTCAGTTGCAATCATGTTCTTTTCTTGATCGTGAGACTGAAAGCAATCATCATTCGCTAGCTCATGAAAGCAGTCCCAGAACGTGTCGTGAGCTTCGTGAGATACTGCCGACTCTGTCTTTTGAGGTTGAAGGACTTTAGAAGGATATTTCATTGGAAACATTTCAAAATTTGGTAAAAATCAATTCCTGTGCGTTTGCAAAGGCTACAAGGTTGGCCGGATATCAGGTATCCGGCAAAACAGCTATCCGTTTCATCTCTAGTAAATAACGGGAAGAGTCAATCACCGAATTTAATTATTGAATTTTGTTTGTTTTGTAAAGTATGAGAATATCCATACATACTATAATATAAAAAATGTAAAATGATTCGATTAATTTATTGAAATCATTTCTATTTACGAGAAAAATCGATAGCTCCGCTGACTGGGAATAATAATAAGTCTTCTTACTAGGCGAACACAAACGAACGCACGAAGGAGAAACATTTGTTTGCTGCCCACAATACAGCGAAGGAATGTGCCCTTTGCGTGTATTTCGTGCAGTTGGATTCACTCGTAAGTGAACTCTAACGAGAAACTACTAACTAGAGACTAGTTGAATACCAGGCGAAAAGAAATGTGCTGTAGGATAATGTTTCTTAAATAATGGGACAAAACCCACATAGAACACAAACGAAAGCACGAAGGGGAAACTTAAGTTTGCGCACAATCCAACGAAGGAACGAATTATTTGCATATATTTCGTGCGTTCGGGTTTATGAGGTGTTGTTCCGCCTTCTAAGTGAACTCTAGCGAGACTTCTTTTTGCATTGATTGCAGGGATTTCTGTTCGGGGCTTGGAAACAAGTTTATACCATTTAGAAAGAAGTTGATATCCGCACTGCTTTATGATATTGATTTACGGTATTTGCGTAAGTGGCATAACATAGATAATGCAGCCTCTTGTGACTTTATACGTTATTGTTTACGTGATTTACTGACCTAATACAGTGTGGTGAACTTTTTTAAATGCAACATTCTTTCTGCGCGGGGAGCACAAAAGGTCAATGCAGGAAAAAAGTGCGAAAAACGCGGCTTTTCAATGCCACAGGCAAGTACAAAAAAACGATTGCAATTGAATAATCAAAAACCACATGTTGTTTCAAAAATGCAAATAAACGCACTTATTTTGCTTAAAATAAATGATTGGATGATGGGAGTCCTATGGGAACAATTTTTTCCTCTCTTCATGATGAAATGAGAGACAAACACCGTAAAATATTGTGGGTCTTTGTGCGCTCATAAAGTTAATAACAGTTCGTTCATGCAAATTTGTGCGATCTTATAATTTTGTTAGCCTATTGATAATCTTTTAATCTTCACAACAGTGTTAGCAACTGTGCATTTGTTTGTAATTAGCTACTCAGCTTTTCTCGTATACAGAACTGACAGTTGGATTTAAACAAACAATTGAAAATGCAAAAAAAAAGTGAAAAAAATCTATTGTTTTTTGAATTAAATTGGTAAAACATTTCACTTTTGGAAAGAGTTGGCGATCATAATAAATACACAATGTTAGCAACTAGACATCTGTACGAACGCATTCAGTTGCTTAGCATAACTGAGTAACATTGAATTTCTTACTAAATTTTGGAACCAGACACAAACTGAATGAATTCTAATTCATTTGAGAGAGTAATGACATAGTAAACGATCGTCAGTCAAAACGATTGGAACAAGAAGAGTGTGTAAACGAAGTGAAAGAAACGAAAATGGTTTTATTCAGTCGCATTCATGGTAAATCATCAAAAAAAATGGTCCTTATTTCTTAATTTTTACGCTGCGCAACACTATCATATGTTCATTGTTTACATATGTGATAATGTGCATATTTAACTGCATGAAAAGTGTATGAAACATACAAAATGTATTGTTTTATTGTTTAATTCAGTATTTTATTCAATTAACACCGCATTTTCAATTTCAATTTTCTTTTAATAATTTTATTTTTAACATAATTTCTCCGAACACAGCTAATCAAAGCCCAAACAATTGACTTTGTAACACTAATTTATATAATACATTTTCAATGCATTTTTACGTTACTCGTATGTTCAACACTAAATGCGTGTTTTTCAGCATTTTCGAACAATCTTTAGTTAGTAAAAATTGAGAGTGAGCAATTTTTGAGAGGATAACTGATCAAATTGGCATCACCTTTTATTTCTTACACTATGAATAGACTATACAATCCTCTCACAACAACAACAACAATTGCATACAAATTCTAGCCGGGAGAGCAAATGGTTTTTTGTGAGAGGAATTTGGTGCAATTGTTGTTGTAAAATGTAGTCGAGGATGCAAATGTGTTTGCATACCAACGTACAACGCACTACAAAATAACATTCGATTGTAAATTCAATTCAATTCGGCACCGTTTGGTTTGAATGAGAACATGGGAATTTCTCTCAGATACATTAAAACATTGAAATTCATTTGAATGAATTCGAATATCAAATTTATGCATTTGCGCATGAATACGAAAAATGCTCTTTTGAATGCATTCATACAGATCAGATGTCTATTAGCAACCCTCACTGATTTGTGCAATTTATGATTCGCAAACAAATACAGGTCGTGTACGAAAGCGACCATATAACTTTGTGCATTTATACGTTTATGAGGTTTGTGCGTTTGCGTGAAGACCCTTATTGCTATTTGTTGATAACACAGTTTCCCACATACCAATAGTGAATTGCAAAAACATTCATATTCATTTTCTACCAGCAAATACTATTACCATCTGAACCAAATTCGTTTTGCGTTGCTTGTAGGGATTTCTGTTCGTTTGATATTCTAAGTAGATTTTAAAACATATTTTTACCACACAGAAACAAATTCATATCCGAACTGCTTTATGATATTGGTAATTGTGCTCAAATCAGCATCCCTTTTCTCGCACACATCAGTTAATGGAATAAAATACGTTAAGGGATGTATGTATGAGTGTGCATATATTATTACCCCTATTTGAAATGTGTAGGAGTGGAAGTACAGGAAGAGAGAAGAATGAAATAGTTAATGAAGAAATAAGTTAAGACGTATGTATGAGTATTTGTATGGGAATTTTCATTTATATGCAACTTATAAATTTCGTAAACTGTTAATTTTTTCTAAAGTTTTAGTGCCAAACCAATGACCAAAAATGTCATTTTTTCTGTCAACAATAGGTGCTGTGCTTAGAAGCTATTATTTCAGCAATGTGACATCTAGTTAGGATATTTGGTATGCAGCACTATAATTGCATGTATTTCAGATGAAATGACAGTGGATAATTGAAATGTATTCATAAATTCTTTTATATTTTTAACTTTACGCAAGCGAAATATAAATCAAAAAAATATAAAAAAATCAGGCAAGTGTAAGTCGGACTCGGACACGGAGGGTTCCGTACCATCGTACAAGATTTTTTGCTTAAAATATAAAATTATGTTTATATTTAATAGACTAAAAGTATACTACAATTAACAGCTCAAAGTATACTACAAAAAACAAAAAATTGTTAAACAAAAGGTTAAATTAAAGAACAATGCTTCTAAAAATGTGTATTTTTAGTATTACACACTCTGTAAAAATTTCAACTCTCTACCTTTTACGGTTCATGAGATAGAGCAGGAGACGGACGGACGTCATAGGTTCGATACCCAGTTTTTTTATTCCAAGTCATTTTGTTTTTATTAGGGTTCCGTACCCATAGGGAACTAACGGGACCCTATTACTAAGCTTACAATGTCCATCCGTGCGTCCGTCCGTCCGTCTCCTGCTCTATCTCATGAACCGCAATAAGTAGAGAGTTGAAATTTTCACAAAGTATGTAATTCACTTGTGTGTAGAATAACAAATACAAAAAATCTTGTACGATGGTATGGAACCCTCCGTGTGCGAGTCCGACTCACACTTGGCTGATTTTTTTATATTAATGTTTATATTATTAGAAAAAGTTTTTTTGTTTTTTGACATATTGAACTGAAATTTGGAAAATATAAATCACAAACTATGAAAATTTCAAGAAAAATACTTAATTGAAAACAATCTGCATTATGTGCAAATAATTCTTGCAGCTTCATTTTTCATTCCTGCTATTTATTTTATTAATATTTAAAAAAAAAATTACAATTTAAAATTTTCTTCAAATTGTCTTGTGCGTAATTAGCTGTTTAATGTAAACTTGGCAGCACTACCGCAGAGTGACCAGCATTATTACCAAGTTCTGAGCGAGTTCTCGCAGAACTCGCACATAACTCGAGTTCAAATTTACTACAACAACAACAAATTTCATTCGTTTTTCCTGTGGTTGTTGTAGATTTGAACTCGAATTTTGTGCGAGTTCATCGAGAACTCAAGTTTAGCTCAGTGTTAATAACCTATAAGCCAACACAAATGAAAGCACGAAGGGGAAACTTAAACTTGCGAACAATCCAATGAAGGAATGAATTATTTGTATGTATTTCGCGCGTTAGGGTTTGTGGGGTTTTGTTCCACATTCAAAGTGAACTCTAACGAGAGACTCTACTAACTACCGACTAGTAGAATACCAGGCAAATGGAAATGTGGAGCAGGATAATCTTTCTTAAATAATGGGACAAAAACTATATACAACCATAAAAACATACAGCAAAGTCATATTGAAACTAATTAAATCACCAAATATAACTAGACATGATCAAATATGGTGAGCACATAAACAAATATGTTCATATCTGCTCCGCGCGATGGCCTCTTTTCCAAAACGGGCTCCACAATGACTCACGCGCGGTACAGATTGTCACCAAAATTTATTGAATATCTTTTATTTTTTTTTTTGAAATTTAGAGCAAATTTTATTTGAGCAACCTACTAAAAAAAAAATACATATTAACAATTAAATAACTTTTCTTCTTTTTAATTTCAAATGAAATGAAATGAAATGAAATGATTTTTAAACGAGTTTATACCATTCAGAAAGAAGTTGACATCCGTACTGCTTTATGATATTGATTTACGGTATTTGCGTAAGCACCATAACATTGATAATGCAGCCTCTTGTGACATTATACGTGATTTTTACGTGATTTACTGACCTAACACAGTGTGGTGAACTTTTTTAATGCTGACGAAAGCTGTCCGTTTTATAAAGCAATGCCAAATGCAACGTTCCTTCTGCGCGGGGAGCACAAAAGGTCAATACAGAAAAACAGTACGACAAACGCGGCTTTTCAATTCCACGGGATCCTTAAAAAAAGCGATTGCTATTGAATAATCAAAATTCACATTTTGTTTCAAAAACGCCAATGTGCGCACTTATTTTCATCAAGCTTTTATTAAGCTTGGATGATGGAAATTTTTTTTCTTCGCTTAATGATTCGAACTCACGCACTCACGTGACCGAGTCTTACGGGCCAAAAATACGTGTCAAATCGTTTGGCCAAATGTGTGGTGTGAGCACGATTCGACACGTGTATTTCGATATTCGACGTGTGGACAAAATTAAAAATTTTTGATTTTCGTCGATTTGTTTTTTCTGTCTAGATTCGATGTGAAGCGTCTATGGTGGCTTCATACATTTCGTTGGGCCAACGTAAATGCGAACAAAGGAAAAAAAAATTGTTTTTCCTTGTGTGTATATTTCGCATAATAATCGCTGACTACACTCATTGCGCGAACTAAAAATTCGAAATTCAACGAACAGAACTCGATACGTGTATAGGCAACACATCAAATTACAACAACAACGATTAGCACAAATGTTCGACGTATGTATTTGCGGCTTTATAGGCTAAATACACGATGAAATTATTTGATGAAATGGTTGAATGAGAGTGTTTAATGAGTTGCCCACAGATTTAACAAATTCATTTCGTGGAAATTCCTTACAATTTGTTGTTGTTTTCTGAAGTACAATGAGTGCAGGCAGCGGCTGTTGTACACAAATAATAATCTTTTCTTTCCATTGTTCGCTCAAACGTCTGTCCACAAAGAAATGCCTACACAAACAATAATCTTTTCTTTATTTTGTACGCACACATGTCTGTCCAAGACGAAATCTATGCACTAGCAACACGTCTCTTCAAAAACAACGAAATGCACAAACAAAGGTTTTTTCCATTGTCCTCACCAGAGATTTGCAATGAAGGCAAAAAGCAGGCTCATGAACACTTCGTAAAAGAATGAGCCTAAGCAAGTCGAACGTGCATGCAGAGTGAAACCGAGCTAACTCGCACTCACAAAGAAAGTGGAATTTGACTGCAGCGCACAAGTAAACGGACATACAAATGCATACAAAAGACCTTTTCAATATGAATTTGTGTACCCATGACAAACAAGAGAAAACAACAACGTTATGCAAACTAGACACAATTTTATTTGCCTAAACAGCTTGACGATAAACTAAGGAACTTTGCATTCGCAGAACAGCCGTAAGAAATCATACCACACTCAGCGAAACGGGCCGGGCCCACTAGTACTATATATAAGTGTAGTAATAAAGACCTCTGCCTCCGTTAACCTCCGCTTCCGCAGATGTCAAGCTCTCGACTTTTGCCTCCGCCTCTGCTAAAATGACCACAGTTGAAACCCTACTATAAACAGCAAATCAGCAAAACAGCGACTGTTGCTTAAAAGTAATAAAGGGCCTCCACTTTCTTTGCCCCGGGCCCCCAGACACCTTAATTGCGGCCCTGTAAAGGTGCCACTTTACTTTTGTGTATTTGAAATGTAGCAACATATAACTAATACAAACCAAAAAATTCTTTTTCTTAATTTTTCCGCACTCCCAACCCAATGATAAAATATGGTCCTTATTTTCTGTCAACAATAGCTGCTATGTTTAGAAGCTATTATTTCAGCAATGTTACATTTAATCAGAATTTCTGATATGCAAAACTATAGTTGAATATATTTCAGATGTAATGACAGTGGATAATTAAAATGTATGTATTTTATTTATCTTGAAATCATCACAACAAAACTAATCAAAGCAGATTGACTCGCTTGTAAAGTAAGAGAATATGCCAATAATTTATTGACTATGTACGATAAAAATCGATAGCACGTTGACCGGGAAAAATAATAAGTCTTCTTAATGCACAAAGGGGAAACGTTTGTTTGCTGCCCACAATTCAGCGAACGAATGCAATGCAGAATTACATAAAATTTCTGTGTATTCGGATTTGTGTGAACTATAACGAGGGACTCTAAACTACCGACTAGTAGAATACCAGGCGAAAAGAAATATGCAGCAGGATAATATTTCTTAAATAATGGGATAAAAACTATATAGAACCATAAAAACATACAGCAAAGTCACATTGAAACCAATTAAATGACCAAATATGATGACCACATGAACAAATATGACGAAACAACGAGAAATTTCTAGGGATGTTTCGGTTCAAATAACTACTTGATGGTAAAAATTAATTATCATTCAATACCAAGTACTTTTATACTCGTTATATATTTCTTTTTAATTTCACATAAAAAATTTTGCAACTACGTATTTAGATTTGAAAAAGTAGTCATTGAGTACATGAAAATATTAATAATTTTTTCATATTCAATTGTGTAGCACCGATTTTCCATTTGAGTATATTTACATATGTATATAAGTATTGTACTAATACTTTTAAGGTATTGGCTCATCCCTACACCAAAGGCCATGTATACCATAGACGTGACAATTCAAACTTCGAAATTGTGTTTCGCTCTCAAATTTTGTTGTTTCACTCTCAAAGTTGTTGTTTCACTCTCAAAATTGTGGTTGAGCTCTCAATATTTCTGTTTCGCTTTCAATATTGCTGAATGATGCTGTCTTCAGGCAGAGATTTTGCGCCGTTTAGCTCTGATGTGGTTTATTCAACAAACCAACAACAATCGCTCACAAATGTTTTTGAGTATTTGACCATGCCAATAAAAATGTCATGCGTTCTTGTTGTTGGAGAAATGTACAAACTATTCGAAAGTGAAAAATGAGAGCGCTGTCGTTTTAGTTCGAATTGTCACGTGTATGTGTGATAATTTGCCCAGTCGTGTTCACAAGTGGCAAAAATGCTTTTTGTGTTGTTTTTAAGGATTTCTGTTCGCCTGGTAAAATTGGTAGATTTTTCGACGTGTTTATACCATTCAGAAAGAAGTTGATATCCGAACTGTTTTATGATATTGATTTACGGCATTTGCGTAAGCGCCATAACATTGATAATGCAGGCTCTTGTGACTTTACACATGATATCTTACCTGACCCAGTATGTACAGTGTGGAGAACTTATTTTATGCTGACAAAGGAAAACAAAATTGTTTGTTGTTGTATACATTTCGTTGGGGACAGAAGTGTGTGCGGGATGGGGGAAACGAAAAGAAACATTTGCTTGTGCATTCATTTTGTTGGGGACAGACAAAGGAAAAAAATTGTTTTATACATTTTGCATAACAATCACCGTTTGCACTCATTGCTGCTTCAAAGAACAACAAATAATTCCAAATTCGACAAAATAAATTCGATACGTCACATTACTATGTAACACCGATTTGCACAAATATTTGAAGTATATATTTGGCCCATTAGCAAAGAGGTATGAGGTGTAGTCAGTTAATAAAATAAAATAAGTTAAGATGTATGTATGAGTGTGCAGATGTTATTGCTTTTGAGAATATCCATACATACATAAATAAGTAAAATGATTCCATAAATTTATTGAAACCATTTCTAACCGACCTATCCACGTTGTTTTTGTGTTGACACCTCATACTAGGAAAGCTTTTGTCATCTTTACGATTCTCGCACAAGTTGAAAGATGCGCTGTTAAAAAAGCAGTTTTTAACATCAGTCTGTAAAGTGTATGTTACCAGTCTGTAAACTTCAGTTTATGCAGGTTTGCCAATTTACTCCTCTATACTCAAAAATATCTCAAAACAGAAATCATACTGTTAACGCCTAACATTATCTTGCTGTCGCTGTTAAGCCATTTTTCCACATCATCAAAGCTTTTGAAATCGACTATCATTCAGACGGTCGAGCATGTCTTTCGATAATTGGACAAAAATGTTAAATATTTGTGTGCACTGTTATCGCTCTGTAAAATGGATAATCTTGTGTTTTGTTTTTTGCTCGCGGAAATTTTGGATGATGATGAAAATTACGAAAAAAGAAATGTGTTAAAATCATTGCGTCATCATAGTGATCCATTTTCAATGCAGGACAATATTTTTGTGAAAAATTATCGATTTTCAAAAATATTATGCCATCAACTGCATACATTCGCAAATACACATAAGATAAAATCAGGTTATCAACTTGAGGAAAAAAATTAAATTCAGAAAAAAAAATTTAAATAGTCAGAATTACTCGGAGAACCCTTAAAAAATAAAAAATCAGCCAAGTGTGAGTCGGACTCGCACAGTACAAGATTTTTTGCTAAAAATATTAAATTATGAGCATATTTAATAGCCTAAAAGTATACTACAATTTACAGCTTAAAAGTATACTACAAAAAAAAAAAATTGTTAAACAAAGGGGTAAATTAAAGAACAATGCTTCTAAAAATTTCTATTTTTAGTATTTGTCGATCTACACCCAAGTGAATTACACACTCTCTGAAAATTTCTACTCGCTACCTATTACGGTTCATGAGATAGAGCAGGAGACGGACGGACGGACGGACATCGTAAGCTTAGTAATAGGGTCCCGTTAGCTTGCTGTGGGTACGGAACTCTAAAAATACCTGTTTTCATTTTTGTATAATATTTTTATTTAATAAAAAATTTCATACTTCCAACATTTCACTTTCTTCAGCAGTTGGCAAACCTGCATAAACTAAAGTTTCAATACTGGTAACATACACTTTATGCCACCTAGACACGATACAGCGGTTGCAAGGGAAATTTGAGGGAAATTTATCATAGTGTTAGTAAAGTATGTACATGAGAGTCACAAGTACGTGACTGTACGTGCAACGAGAGAGTTTTTTGATGCTCTCTTTGACCATGAAGTACATAGTTGTCTCATTTACGCCTCCATAAGGTGAGTCTGTATGAAAGAGACAAATATAGGTAAGTAGTCATTTATTTGTACTCTGAAAAAATTGTGAAGTGCCGACGGCTTTTGAAATTTTTATGTTTGCGAAATGCATTGAGTCATTGACATTGTCTAATCGATTTTGATATTTCGTAATGCTGTGTACATGACACGCATCCATACATATTTCACAAACACTATGATAATGCAGGATCATGCGGATGCATCGTGTCTAGCCCGTTTTACAGTAAGTTGTATCGTATCTATGTCACTTAACAGATTATTACAAAAAACAGCTTTTTTAACAGCGAAGCTTCCAACGAGCATTCTTTTATGAAAATTTGTGATATTTTTGAGAATAGGTGGGTTAGAAGAAAATGAAAATATGTTGGAAATATGAAATATTTTATAAAAAAAAAAATCTTATATAAAAATGAAAACAGGTGTTTTTTAGGGGTTTTCCGAGTGATTCTGATTATTTTTAATCTTTTTTTTCTGAATTTGATTTTTTCCCACAAGTTGATAAACCTGATTTTATCTTATATGTATTTGCGAATGTATGCAATTGATGGCACAATATTTTTGAAAATCGATAATTTTTTACAAAACTATTGTCCTGCATTGAAAATGGATCACTATGATCACGCAATGATTTTATCACATTTCCTTTTTGCATAGTTTCCATTATATTCTAAAATTTCCGCGAGAAATCCACAAATCGAAAGATTACCCATTTTACAGAGCGATAACAGTGCACACAAATTAACATTTTTTTTCACAAACAAATTAACACCTCCTCAGCAAATGATGATAAATTGTTTGCATAAGAGCTTTTCTTGTCACCGCAAAAAACCATTAACATCCAGTTGTATGTATGTTAGGCGTTAACATACATACAATTTTTTGTCATCGCTTTGAGAATAGGTCGGTAAAGCTATGTACGAGAAAAATCGATAGCACGCTGGCCGGGGAAAATAATAAGTCTTCTTACTACGCGAACACAAACGAACGCACGAAGGGGAAACGTTTGTTTGCTGACCACAATTCAGCGAAGGAATGCATTCTTTTTGTGAATTTCGTGCATTCGGGTTTGTGTGAACTCTAACGAGGCACTCTAAACAACTGACTAGTAGAATACCAGGCGAAAAGAAATGTACAGTAGCATAATATTTTTTAAATAATGGGACAAAACCCACATAGAACACAGACGAAAGCACGAAGGGGAACTTAAGTTTGCGCACAATCCAACGAAGGAATGTCGTTATTTTCGTGTATTTCTCGTGATCGGGTAAGTGGGGTGTTGTGCCGCCTTCTAAGTGAACTCTAGCGAGAGACTCTGCTAACTAGGGACTAGTTGAATACCAGGCGAAAATAATCTGCAGCAGGATAATATTTCTGAAATAATGGGACAAAAACCATATAGCACCATAAAAACATACTGCAAAGGCACATTAAAACTAATTAAATGACCAAATATAACAAATATGTTGAGCACATGAACAAATATGACCAAATATGACGAAACAACGAGGCATAGCGATGTTCCGGTTCAAGTAACTACTTGATGGTACAAATTATTTTTAACGTAAAAACGTTTTTAAAAAGGGGATACATGTCAACATTTGAAGCTATTTCAGAAAGTAACAAAAATATGTCGACAATATTTTCAATATATCTCGTGACTCAAAAGTCGTAGCTCCAATATATAGTACATTATATATTCTGAACATAGATGAAGCGATACAGGTCATTGTGTGATTATGTTATCAAAGGGTGGGTTTTTCAAAAAAGTCAACAAAATTTTGATAATTTTTTTATTTTATAAGCGTATTGCTTGAGAGCGGGTTGCCCTATTTGGCTGATGTTCGTTATAAGTAAGCCAATTAAAAGAATATAAAAATTTTTTTTGGAAAATCCATCGGAAAAGATGGAAAATCTCAATAAAGGACTAATTATAATTAGAATAGCTTATGTCTCAAGCAATGCTTTGTAACTTAAAGCAGTTGGTTATTATGTATGATATTTCTGTATATGAGAGCGGGCCAAAAGAAAAATCAATGTGTTTCGTTGTTTCTGCTTTGCTTCTTTTTGTTGTTATTTATTATTATGTATTTGAAAAATAAAATGTGAGTGAAATACACTTCGTACTAAAGGTAGGCATCAACAATACAAATATTTGCGCAAATATTTGTTGTTGTAATTTGTATCGGTTATCAACCAACGATACAACCATTTGCACAAATAGTTGTAATTGTAATCGTGCTTCGCTTAGTTCTTTTTGAAGTTTCCACAGAGACACAGAGACGGCAATGCTTCATCCGCATCAAGAAATGCGCTAAATTTTTGTCTTTCATTTTCCATTTTTACAAGCTGAATTAAATGTTTGTTTTGTTTGAAAAAACAAAAAACACAATTTGTAATACAAAAACAGAAACAAAAAACCACCAAGTGTGAGTCGGACTCGCA
The DNA here is from genome assembly GCA_035041805.1 of Amiota mariae. Classification (NCBI taxonomy): domain Eukaryota; kingdom Metazoa; phylum Arthropoda; class Insecta; order Diptera; family Drosophilidae; genus Amiota; species Amiota mariae. Next base: position 87,510 of record JAWNKV010000196.1, read on the forward strand.
CAAGGAGCGTTTTGCTTAAAATATAAAATTATGATTAAATTTAATAGCCTAAAAGTATACTACAATTACAGCTTAAAAGTATACAAAAAAAAAAAAAAAAATGGTTAAACAAAGGGCTAAATTAAAGAACAATGCTTCTAAAAAATGTCTATTTTTAGTATTTGTCGTTCTACACCCAAGTGAATTACACACTCTGTGAAAATTTCTACTCTCTACCTATTACGGTTCATGAGATAGAGCAGGATACGGACGGACGGACGGACATCGTAAGCTTAGTAAAAGGGTCTCGTTAGCTCCTTATGGGTACGGAACCCTTAAAAGGAAAAAGCAATAATAATAAAAAAATAATTAAATAATATGTAATACATATTTCCTGTTTTGTTTCTTTTTTTTTTTCTTTACCGTTTCTATATTTTGTCCGTTTTACACACGCGTCTATTCACATAAAAAATTTCGCAAGAATGAGAGAACTTCATCATCCACACATAAATACACACACAAATGCAAAAATGAGAGTAAAGATTTGAAGAAAAATCAAAACGTTTTAATTTTCGTCAAACATTTGCACAAGCTCACAAACAATGTCATCGACGACACAAATGGCTTGCGCTCTCTCTCTTTTCGTAACATTTGCACAAATATTTCTGTGGCAATAAGTCATAGTAGCTTATGTCGAAAATTGAGTGAATTAAGTTTGAACGCTATTACTATTAACCGCTTCAATACACGTATTTTGGCTAAACAATTTTCTAAAAATGTGGTATAGTATCATAGTTATATATAGTTTACCCTGAACACTAGAAATTCATACACCTATGATTTTTTCACTAATCCAATTTTCAAATTCTTTTATACATTTATTGGAATAAATAAACTAAATAAAATTTATACTTGTTAGAAATGTTGTGAAATCTACTTTTATAAAAATATTTTACAAAATTTATTTAGCATGTATTTTATTTTTTATAATTTTTTTTGTGTAGCAACTTATAAATATGAAATGAAACCAAATAGAAATTACTTTACACAAAATGGGCAATATCTCAAAACATAGATTTTCGACATAAGCTACTATGACTTATTGACACACATTTGTATGGTCAATTTCTACCTTAAGCGTATATCAAGCGTTCGATGCTGGAAACGCAAATACCTTGTTAGGCTAGTGGAACAGAGTAGCAGTGAGAGAGTGAGTTCCCAACGCCAGTCGTCTGGAGTTGAGATATTTTTTACTTTTATGTTTTTTTTTTTTTTTTAAATTAATGTGTAATATTTTAATAAATATTTTTTAATATTCGAATAAATGTTTAATATATTTAATAAATATTTAATAATCATATAAAGGTCCTTCATGACGACACACATCATGACGAACGAACGCTCAATCAAATATGAAGCTAATAACACTAGAACAGAAGAAGAATATTCAAAACATGCGTGTGAATGTGTGTGGCGCTATAGATTTTCTCTGTCTGCCTGGTGTCTTAATACAAGTATTTGCATTACAGCCGAATCCCGATAATTAGTAATTGCAAGGGAACAACATTTATTACGAATTACAGGGGTTTTCGAATTATCGAGATTTCGATTTAACGAGGTTGAAAAAAGAAAGATGCGAATTAACGGGGTTTTACATTTCAGTTGATTTTCACATATTGTCTATCTTTATTAATAGGAAAAGAAAAACAAAAACATGAACAAATATTAAGAGAAAGATTAAGGTTTAAAAAAGTTTGTCATTTTTGATTGATTGAGGTTCTTTTCGCCTATCTCTTCATTTGAGTTTTCCAAACTTTTTAAACAATTAAAATCATTTTGTTAGACATCATAATTAAAAACATTATATTGAAGTTGTTGAATGACGGCAACTATTTCTGTCAGCGTACCGGATACAGCTATGCCAGTATCAAAATTCACGTAATCATCGAAAAGGGCTACACTTTCAGAGTTCTCAGATATACGATTTCATAGATAATCTATGTTCAATTGCTCGTCTTGAAATACATTTTCGTAGAAATCTTTATTAAAACCTCAAGCACGGAAGCAGTTTTGAATACACTCTGTGTTGACACTATTTCACGCTTTATGAACAATTTGCATTGCCGTAAATAGGGTACATTCAAACTCTTTTTTCCCATCAATGCTATTTACCAGATTAATAAGCGCGTAAGGCGACAAGAAGGCGACAAAATAGTCTATAAATAACATTTTTTTTTCTTTTTTGTTACGTTGTGGATTACGAATTATAAGAAATTTTAAAAATAAATTACGATTTATAAGAGGTTTTACGTTCATTGAATCGCAAATAAAAATACGAATTACCGAGGGGACCAAAATATATGGATTTTTTACGAATTAACGAATTTTTTCAAGGGACCAGCAGTTTGTTACGAATTATTGAGGTTTACGATTTCGAGATTCGACTGTATTCAGTAGAATCGATTGAATCGCTCAAGTAAACCACTAGTGTGAAAAAGTTATTTATACATATATTTCTACCTTCCGGAAAAAATTCTTAAAATGACAGTAAAAACTGCATCAAAATCCGTGCGTGGCTTAGAAATACTTAATATCGAAACAATCTTGACTTTCGACTTTGTTTTATATATAAAGTACTATGTAATAAAAATGGTTTATCAAAAACGTTTTCACACAAAAACAATTACGGTAGTGTAGCGATACTACCTGCCCCGACTTTTTTTTTTGTTTTTGTTTTAAGTTTTAAGCACTTCCAAACCAATGATAAAGAAGGTCTTTTTTTCTTTTTTTCAGCAATGTGATATCTAGTTAGGATATCTGGTATGCAACACTATAGTTGAATGTATTTCAGATGCAATGACAGTGGATAATTGAAATGTATTTATAAATTCTTTTACATTTTTAAGGGTACAAACATAATGCGCGTTGAAGCTGAAGCTGAAGCCGAATTGCTTGCGGCGCTGGCAAGCTGTTGAGTGTACATAGTGGAAGCCGAATTGCATGCGTCTGCCAAATATTATTGTATGCATGTATGTAACTTAAAAATTTGTATTAGCTTTTATTATTATTTTATTATTCAGCTTCAAAAACAGTACCGCACAGTTTGAAGCTGACAGCATGCGTTTCGGCCTCAGCTTCATCTTTGTCTTCGAATGCACTATGCACAATTTCGAGCGTTTTAATATGTTTCCTTGTGCACGCTCGTCTCAGCTAGTTGTCCGAGGGGCTTGAAATTCATAAGGTTGGTGGCTATGGGTTAGACACTTATAGTGTCCAAATTTTAAGTCGATAGTAAAAAAAACAAAAAAGTTTTTCTAATAAGAACTTTCTTTTGGATCCCGGTTTGTATGGGGGGTACCTCTCCTATTAGTCAGAGGGTTTCGAAATTTTCATGGCTTGTGGATATGGGTCAGAGACTTATAGTGTCCAAATTTCAGTTCAATAAGTAAAAAAAAAAAAAAAAAAAATTGTCTAATAAGAACTTTAATTTAAAAGAGGTTTTGTATGGGAGGTACCCCTCCTGGTAACCCTAGGATCATAAAATTTATATGGTTGGTAGATATGGACCAACAACTTATAGTGTCCAAATTTCAGTTCGATACGTCAAAAAACAAAAAACTTTTTCTGATAAGAACATTAATTTAAAAAAGGGAAGGTACCTCCCTAGTGTTCCGATTCGGCTGATTCCCGAACTTGATCGGCGTTTGGTAAAAAGAAACCTATGAACAAAATTTCAGCTCTCTAGCTCAACAACTGAAGGACTAGGATTGCGAACAGACGGACCGACGGACAGACGGACATGACTAAATCAACTCGTCTCATCGAGCTGATCACAAATATACGAGTATATACTTTATGTGGTCTGCGATGTCTCCTTCTGTGTGTTACAAACTTCATGACAAACTTATAATAGTATTCACTAACGTGAAGAGTATAATAAAAAATAAAGAATTTTTCGGAAAAATGCAAGTATATTTGCATACATAATAAAATCCATAATAATATTTTATTAATTAATTAGGGGAAAGCATCGAACACCGGAGAAGGATGAAGTATTCCTGAATTTTATGGAAAAAAATTAAAAATTGCGCCATGGGGTACCACAAAGGTGATCGGGTTGCTGTAGCGGATGCGTGAAAGAAATTGGCGGTGGACTTAATCTCAAGTCTTGCCAAGAATGGTGGCCTCAAAATTGGTGTAACCTTTAAGCAATTTGAAGGAGCTCTATTGAATTTTCTAGGCTGCGAATATGAAGGCAACACCAACCGGAGAAATAAAAATCCTAATTCTAATCCACCAGTTGCATCGATTTCCTCGACTAAACCTGTATTGTTTTGGCGCATTGTCGTTTCATAAGAAAAACTTCGGCAATTCCGCTCACGACAAATATTGTGTGTAGCACAGCACACATTCACAAGTTTAACTACTTTCACTGGTTGGTAAAGCAGGCCGCGCGTTAAGTGTCCCCACTTGACCCTGAACCATTACGCTGGAACAGACGAAGTCAGCGTAATAATTCAGAAGTATACAAAAACAGAAAATGCTTAGAAAGCATTAAAGAAAAGAATTTGTAATGTAAACAATTAATAAATAGTTATACAATGTTTAACAAGCATAAGCAACGTCAGCGTCGACTTCGCTTCCGTCGCTTTTGCTTGCTCAGCATTGTCAACAGACAAAACGGCACTTGCATGTGCCATGAAAAATTTAGAATAAGTTAGTCTTAAGACCGAAATTGAATAAACAACATTAATACTCTGAAGAATATTTTTGTGAATTTATTTAATCCTATAATTCGCGTTGCAGTGACCTGAACCTACTTTTCAGAACACCTATTGTATGTTCCACAACATTTTGAGCAGATGCATTTCGAAGATTGAATCTATGTTGTGATGTACCGGCCATCGGATTCCTATACGGTGTTAACACATACGGTTCCAGTGGATAGCCGGAATCAGCAAGAAGCCAGTTACCACGGTTGCCTTGTTCATACTTATCTTTCAAAAACGCTTTTGCCTCGCTGAAATTCCACACAAAAGAATCATGACTTGACCCTGGTATTTTTGCATCTACATGCAACACACGCAAATCGTAATCACATATCTAAATGTATTAATAATAATAATAATATATTAATATGTAATCAATAAGCAACATGACAATACTTATCTGTAAGTTACATGGAAAACAGGACATCAAAACAGCTAAACAGCTAAACACAACACAGCATAATTACAAGAAATATACACACGGATGATATGCAATAAACTCACAACCATAGCATTTAAACTGAAATACCCTTTCTTATCAAATGTAATGCATAAGTATAACGAATGTGCATTTATCCATGAGGTAGTTGTATAGAAAGCTTGTAAAGAATATAAACAACAGTTGAATATAATATCAATGAGCACATATGCAACAATTCATACTTATGTGGTGTCTGAAAGCGACAATAGGTCCGATAAAGATCTATTTTTACATTAATTAGTATTATTTTCATGTAATTCTTAAATTGCGGGAAAATTTGCAAATTATTTGTTTACAATCTCATTTGCCAATCACACAAAATCGCAAACATTCTTCAATAAGCTGTTCGTTCGAACATCATTGTTCGAAAGATGAAATCGTCGCGATTTCTATCACACCAACGTTTTTTTTGGACGAAATTAAAAACGCCCGACATCAAAAACATCGATGATTTCTATCACACCCCGGATAAATATGTAAACTGATTCCATAAATTTATTGAAACCCTTTCTAAAGCTATGTACGAGAAAAATCGATAGCAATCGTTGACCGGGAAAAATAATAAATCTTCTTACTAGGCGAACACAATCGAACGCACGCTCACAATACAGCGAAGGAATGCATTCTTTTTGTGTATTTCGTGAATTCGAGTGTGTGTGAACTATAATATAACGAGGGACTCTAAACTACCGACTAGTAGAATACCAGGCGCAAAGAAATATGCAGCAGGATAAAATTTCTTAAATAATGGGACAAAGCCCACATAGAACACAAACGAAAGCATGAAGGGGGAACTTAAGTTTGCGCACAATCCAACGAAGGAATGTCGTTATTTTCGTGTGTTTCTCGTGATCGGGTAAGTGGGGTGTTGTGCCGTCTTCTAAGTGAACTCTAGCGAGAGACTCTGCTAACTAGAGACTAGTTGAATACCAGGCGAAAATAATGTGCAGCAGGATAATATTTCTTAAATAATGGGACAAAAACCATACGAAACCCAAAAACATACTGCAAAGGCACATTAAAACTAATTAAATGACCAAATATAACAAATATGGTGAGCACATGAACAAATATGACCAAATATGACGAAACAACAAGACATTTCTGGTTCCGGTTGAAGTAATTACTTGATGATACAAATTATTTTGCATTACTTTTACACTCGTTATATATTTTTTCAATACTTACTTGCTATTTAATGAGAAAAAGTTGTCATCAAGTGAGCATTTTTTGTACCCAAACAATAATTAATTGTTATAGTTTCGTCTGCTCCGCCCGATAGCTTCTTTTTCCAAAACGGGATCCACAATGACTCACTCGCGGTACAGATTGTCTTTTATTTTTTTTTTTTTTTTTTTTGGAAATTTAGAGCAAGTTTTATTTGAGCAGCCTACTAAAAAAAAAATACATTTTAACAATTAAATAACTTTTCTTCTTTTTAATTTCAAATGAAATGAAATGAAATGATTTTTAAATGAGTTTATACCATTCAGAAAGAAGTTGACATTTGAATTGCTTTATGATAATGATTTACGGTATTTGCGTAAGCGCCATAACATTGATTATAAGCTCTTGTGACATTATGACGTGATATTGTACGTGATTTACTGACGTAGTACAATGATGCTGACGAAAGCTGTCCGTTTTACAAAGCAATGCCAAATGCAGAAAAGGTCAATAAATTTGAAGACCATCGAACTAGTAGGAGGGGAACCTGCCATACAAAATATGACCTTAATACAATTCTTTACTATTTTAATTATGCATTTCTTAGATGTTCTTCCAATATACATATTTCTTTAGTAAAACATAACAATATTTTGAATTCATTGAGACATTTACCTAAACTTTATTTAATCAATCTTAATTTTATATTATTTTTCTAATGTACATTTTTGCAATTGTTGTCTTGAATCATTTGTTTGAGTGATCTTCTTAACTAGGATAGACTGTTGCCTGTCTACTACAACAGGAGCAAGCTCTCCCAGAAGAAGCCTTTCAGTGCATTGTGATGCCTGGTTTGGATTGTTGCTCTTAGTTTCAATGTTCGCTTTGACTTTACGGGTGCATGGATGACATAAGCTATCCGGCTACTGGCATCGATCGCTCTCCGGATCCATACTCCCCTCACAACATCAAGGAGGTATTTCAGCAAGAGGGGTTGGTTAAATATACATATGTATTTTAGTAATTTATTTCTATCTTAATGCAAACTTTTCGCCAACTCATACTTTGATAATTTAGTTATTTGATTAGCATATTTCTGGTTTATTTCCTAAACAAATTTTACAAAAGTTTGTATATCGCAATAATATGCCATTCATGACTACTACATTCAAATATTTCATTCATTACTCTTCCGAAACCTTTGAAAGATTGTTGTATTTAAAAACAAAAGTTCAATTATTGAAGATAAGCTACGTGAAAAATTGACAACCTTTGAAAATTTTTTATATTTAATGTTTTCAAAAAGAAATATGTACAAAAAAAAATTACAATTTCCTTGAAATAACATAAAAAAATAAATTAAAATTATTAGTTTTTCCAATAAATTGAACAGAAAAAAATTATAGATTTTTTTTTATTTAAGTTTTCAAAATACAAATTACGTATAAATAAAAATAAATTCCTTGAAAAAAAAATCAATTAACAAAAAAATATTTGAAATGCAGAGCATTTTCCATTAAAATCTCAAAATAAATCTTACAGAAAAATAAATATATATTTTAAACCATGAATATTGTTGAGTTCAAGTTTCATTGCATCGATAATCCCACAAAATAATATGGTAAGCCAGTAAGTGTCAAAGAAATAACGAACTGATGAAAATCAAAAAAATAAATATATATTTTAAACCATGAATATTGTTGAGTTCAAGTTTCATTGCATCGATAATCCCACAAAATAATTTGGTAAACCATTAAGTGCCAATGAAGTAACCAACTGATAATAACGAAAAAAATAAATATATATTTTAAATCATGAATATTGCAGAGTTCAAGTTTCATTGCATCGATAATTCCACAAAATATTTTTGAAAACCAGTAACTGCAAATGAAGTAACTAACTGATAACGAAAAAAATAAATATATATTTTAAATCATGAATATTGAAGAGTTCAAGTTTCATTGCATCGATAATCCCACAAAATAATATGGTAAGCCAGTAAGTGCCAAAGAAATAACTGATGATAATCAAAAAAAATAAATATATATTTTAAACCATGAATATTGAAGAGTTCAAGTTTCATTGCATCGATAATTCTACAAAATAATATGGTAAGCCAGTAACTGCCAATGAAATGACTCAATTTTAATAACGATTTAAAAAATATAACAAAAAAAAAAAGATACTGTGGCAAATTATTTGCAAAATATGAAAAAAAAAACCAATTATTTTTTCTACCAATAAAAAACAAACGAACTGATGGTGTCTTTACTTTGTATTTCCACTCCAAAAGAGAAAAATTAAAAAAAAAATTACCTTCAAACAATTTTTTCTTAAAAACGCTTTATGTATTTTGGGTTTAATAGAACAAAGTTTTCAAAATGAAAAATATTAAAAGAAATTATTATATTCAAAAAAACAAAGAAAAAAAATTAGAATAAAAATGGAAAATGTAAATATAAAAAAAATATTTGAAAAGAACATTATACATAGAAATCTTAAAATCTCAAAATAAAATAGTTGTAATGTAAGTCAAATTTTAATAAATTTCTTGAAACAAATCGAATAAATAAAAAAAATTTCAATTTAAGAATATTGTCCATTGCATGCATTGCATTTCTATTATTTGTTTTACTAAATATGTAGTAATACAATATTATTGACTCAAAACAAAAAATAAACAAAATTTTTCAAAGAAAAATTTAAACCAAATTTCTTTATATTTCCCAATCAGATGGTAACTTAAAATTAATATTAAATTCAATATTAAACTTAACTTTGGTTTAAACACAATTTTCTTATTTACTCGTACATATATAGAAGTATTTCGTATTTTACTCGTAGTATGGTTTTTTTTTAATATGCTAAGAATATTTCCATAAATAATTCAATAAGTCTTTAGAAGGAAACATTTATTATAAATAATATTATCCGTTGGTTTTAACAGAAATCGGAAAAAGTATTCCAGAAATTCTAACTCGTGATAATGATAACAAAGTTTACCAGTTATTCTGTAGGTAAGGCAGTGCGTGCACCTTTGCTGGTTGCTGGTTGAGCAAAGCAAGCAGTAATAAATTTTCTGACAGTGCTGCCAAGTGGCAACAAAAAAAACAAACACAGAATACACTTTTGCCAACCAAAATTGTCAATGTGTTAGCGAGAAATTGATGTGACAAAAATAAGGTTGCCAATATTGCGTGTTATGCAAAGCATCAGCTGTGATTGAAGAGTGGAGCAGCAGAGAATTTTTGTTACAAAATTCAATTTATTTTGTAGTTGAAATAAATTCAAAAGGAATTTTGTTTTTATCATAACGTAAGTAAAATCAAAGTATATATAAATCTTTTCAATAAATTTATTATGGGAAAAATTAAATCGAATCAATCAATTGTTATATTCTTAGTACACCGCCATCACCATTATGGACGCCACAGTACCGCCACCAGCTAGAAAGCAGGATATGCCACCAAAAGGTGGCTACAAGGAAATCCCCTTTGCTCGTGTGCCAGCGAAAAGTTATTTCACTGGTATGTGGTGGACAACATATTACAAAAATCATCATCATCGTCATCATCATCTAACCATTCCATTACTTTATAGGTTTCCAAATGATTGGCGGTTATATAGCCGTGACTGCTGTCGGTCTGGGCATTTATTATTTGACTGCCAAAAAAGTGAAACGTGATGAAATTGAAATGCGTTCAGCACAAAATGTCATCTTTCCCATATTGGTTGCGGAACGTGATCGTGAATACTTGAAACAATTGCGACGTAATCGTGATGAAGAAGCTAAACTTATGGCTAAGGTGCCCGGTTGGGAGGTAAGCAAGCAACATCTATTACCAAATTTCACTCTATATTCACATGTTCCTTATTATATTATTTGTTGTTTCGTTTTTTGTTGTTTTTTTTTTTAGGTTGGCACCTGGTATGGTGAACCCATTTACAAGACTCTGCCAGCGGATACATTGATTACACCCATTTTCAAAGAATTCTATGTTCATACTGATTACAAAAGTTACGCTAAGCGTGCTCATCTTAAATTGTGGTCTTAAATCTCTACTTTTATTTCTGTCTTCTCATCAATGTCTATGATGTTTGAGATATTTGGACAAGGGAGAAGAAGTCAACAAAGTCGCGCCATTTTAGTTCAAAACATGCCAATATCGCTATCTCCTTCTGTTACGCGACATAGACCAAAAACACAAAGAAGAATACAATAAAAAATTATGTTTTTAAATAGAAAATCAAAAAACAAAATACTAAATAAAAAAGAATTGTTTCAATGAATTCTTATCATATTTTAACATTTAAATACTTTATATGTAATTGTATAAATATCCAGATTTCTTAAATGAGACAAAAATAATAATAGAGTATGTAAAATGAACACACAATATTACCGCTTATATTATAATATTTTTCCGAATGTTTCGGTGTTCATTGATTGATTATTGATCATTATTGATCTACATGTATCTATTATTCTTTGTGTGTGTCTCTCTCTCTCTCTCTCTATCTGATTAATAAGATGATAATTTACTATGTTGGATTGATGCCAGCTAAAGGTCTTAGGATTATTAGGACTCCCATCATATTGTATTTTAATTAATATTAAACCAGTTGTTGAGAACAACAAATTCTCTTTGAGATACTACTTAAAATGTTAAATATGTACTTACTTATGTTGGCATTGAAAATACTTACATATTCCAAATACTCTAACTATAATAGAAACCAAAATCATTATAGAAGATCCATCCGATCCAACGTGCTAACAGACAGTAGTGGGTCCAGGGAGACTATGGGTCTGAAAGAGCACAGAGTTGAAGAGAGAGCCCAGACTGCACTTGAGGCACTGCAGGTCATCAAATCGAAGAATTTCAATAATTTGTTTCTGAACGTTGCAATATTGTTGCAATTGTTTTCGACGTTCGCTGTCACTTCGGCAACAGCTGAACCGACTTTTTCTCTACTGAAAAGATTCTCAACGAGTTAGCGTTGGGTAATGTTCACAAAGACATCAAAATTTCAACTGAAGAAATAGTTAACATGTTTTCCCAACTCAAGCCTTGTAGTCTTGCAATATTGGACTAGGCAGTCGTGTATTGATGTAATCTAGACATCTAGTACATATATTATACATGTATCTTTATAAGATTTTACAAATATGCAATACCAGAATAGTTTATTCATTAATGTTGTCATAGAAAAGTCCAAAGAATTGTTTATGAAGACTCATATTATACTAATGAATAAATGTTTTTCGTTGTGAAAACAATTTGTTGACAAACTCTTGCCTCCCACAAAGTTAAATCCTAGAACCACCAATGCTAACAGAACACTGTTTAAAGTTATTAAGTTATAAATCTCATGAATGAATTGTGTACAAAAGATGTTTTCTAATGTGACCCGGAGTATTGTATACAGTGTACACTGTATCTGTACCTGTTTCTTGTGGATATTGGTGTTTGTCCTATATGATTTCTTCTTCCATTAACAGTGACCAAGGTCAGACCGCATTAAAAGATAAAATAATATTCATGGATGCCACGTTTTTGTATTAAAAATTAAGAACTTTCACATTTCTTAATTAAACCTAAATAATTAAACAAACAAAACGACATTAGAAATCAACCATAAAACATCGATTACTACAATGTATATCTAAAAATTAGATTGATTGATTGACTGATTGAATATTTCACGAAGGATCCATGTCCATATAAATATCAAATACATTTTGAAGTAAGCTGCTGCTTCATTTGAATAATCATTCGTTTGACAAAGTGTGGCACAGAGGATTGCTATTTAAACTAAAGAAACTCCTCCTAGCAACAGACTATCTGAATATCAAGTCTTACCTTGACAAGAGAACTTTTTATGTCACATGTAAGGATTTAGAGTCAGACATACTATCACAAATAAATGCTGGTGCGCCGCCACAAAGCATGTAAGGCCAATTCTCTATACTCTTTACACTTCTTCCAGTGCTGAATACAATATACACAAGTGACATACCACAATCGAATAACCGAGATCTATTGATTGCCACATATGCAACAATTATGGCGTCTTCCAAATGTTCCTCTAAAGCCACTGCTATACTGCAGGAATATTTAACTACTCTAAGAGGACTGGTTCAAACGATTCAACATCACAGTGAATCAACATAAATCTGCTAATGTGACGTTCACTCTAAAGCGAGATTCATGCCTAAGTGTTTACCTCAATGGTCGTCCCATTCCTAACAAATGACATCACAATTATCTAGGCATGCAACTAGATAGGAAACTGAATTGGGCAGAACACATCAAGAAAAACCACATAAAGTGCGTTGCAAAAAATAACAAACTAAGTTGACTAATAAAATGCAAAAGCAAACTCAGCTTGAGAAATAAAATGCTGGTGTACAAAAAAAAAAACAGTGATTGCTCCTACATGGTTATATTGCAACTAGTTATGGGGTACAGCGTCAGCAAGCCAATTCAAACGCATCCAAATAATGCAAAACAAAAACCTGCGTTTCATAACATTTGCGCCTTACTATATCCGAAACTCCCAGCTACACCGAGCGACCTAAACGCCCCCTTTGTGGGGAATCTCCCATAAACTTCCAAAGCAGCATTTACAATGATCGACTATCGCTTCATCCAAATCCCCTAGCAAATGCTCTTGCTGTAAATGCAACCGCTAGAAGAAGACAGAAGAGGCTCCTTCCACTTGTATATCATATATTAATTGTTATATTAGTCACTGTCTTTTCAGCCGTAACAGTTACCATCTTAAATGCTGTACAAATCGTAAAAACAAACTAGATATATTATTTGCACTGACAGCCTCTCTACACTCGATGCTATCAAAAACTTTAGCAATCGGAACCATAAAATTTGTCAAATTCGTGACACTAGCATCAAGACCCCATCTATCAAAATATTCTGGGTACCTGGGTAGCCATAAAGGAATCGCCGGAAATAAAATGGCTGACACAGCAACTAAGCTAGTATCGCAGTCACCGTCAGTAACCACAATTTCTTCCTTCGAGAAGGACATGCACAGGTCAATCATAGGTATCCTGAAGACTGGCTGGCTGGCTTTTGAACACAGGTATAAAGTTGAGAAACCACGCTACTCGGATAGTTGCTCCAGAATAAAATGTACCGTTTTCACTCGACTTCGAATTGGTCACAGTGCCATCACTCACACTTATTTACCCATCTTGTTACCTTTGCGGTCATGTAGAGGTATATACGATGGACCTTTTGGCCCAATGCCCTCATCTTCAAAGTATCAGAATTGCCCTGTTTCCTAACTCCAATCCCTCATCAGCCCTTTTCACAGTTTCCAAACTCATTATTTTATTTTTTAAATGTATTTTAAATCTAAATTTAATAAATAAAAAAATAAATAAAATTAGTCACTGTTCAATATGTAGTAATAATAATTTTTGTTACCTACTGTAAGTCATTGTTAAATAGTACCATCTTGTTTTCTAATGTTATACTTAATTTGTACAATATTGCCAATGTACGAAATTCGTCTGTCACTGTAGTGAACACAGAAATCAATTAAAACCTCTCGTAGTGCTGATTATTGTTTATTATTAAAAAAAAAAAAAAATAATAAAGAAAACACTTCTGATCTCCCGATTATTAAGTGATGACATAATGGAGCCATGACTTAAGAGGCGTCAACGCAGATACATTCACATATGTCACCTTCACACCTAGACACACATCCTCAGTGTAGCTAAACGGAAACAACATACTCAGCTACTGTGCCAAAAAGCTTGAATTGACACTTGATAAGAGACAATTGAAAAGAGAACCCCACCTCTTCCTCTACAAAACCATTCTTAAGCCAGTATAGTCTTATGGCATTAAACTTTGAGACACAACTTCAAAATCAATTGCCTAGATTATAAATTTTTTCAATCCTAGGCTTGTCAACGCTGGTAATGGTATGCCCGCAACTCTGTCATTCATAGAGACTTGCAGATGTCAATGGTGACTGAAGCAATCGTGAACTGCAGCAAAAAAAAAACGCACATCATCAGGCTTAAATCACACGAAACCATTTTGCTGTCAATTTGTTGGACAATAGCTTGCACACTCGCACCCCACTGAACATCCAATAATATACGTGATTTTAAGTTACATAACAACATTCATTCATTCATTCTGAAATGAAAAACATCGCTAATTCTCCCCTTTCGGACAATTGCAAAAATAAAAAATCTGAATAATAATAAAAACTGATTGCGTGCATTTTTGATTGTTGATAATAATAATAAAAAAAAAAACAAACAAGTATTTATACATAGATATATTATATTATATATTTTATAAAATGAATAAACATTTTTTTTTTTATTATTTTTAAAAAGTTATGAATTTTTTGTTTTATTTTTATAAGTGTATTTTCATACGATCAGTTTCTATGTAAACCAGCGTCAGCGTTTAATAAATTTAAGCAATCTTCCTCGGAGCCCCTCCACACCTCTGATAATTTCAAACAATTTGATTATGGGTAATATGACACCGCTGGGGATCCGTAGAATCGCTGGTTTAAATTCTGATTGGAAGAGGTGATGTAAATTCATATTATTTTTGCTATAAATAATTTTTTTTTTGTTTTGCAAAGTTAATCCATCATAACTGATGTGTGATCTGATCGGACCAATGTACATACTTATATATATACTTACGTATATTTGACAATATATCTTATATTCCATTTCTTAATCAATTCAAAAATAAAATTCGATTAAGATTAAATTTCTTAATCAATTCAAAAATAAAATAGAAAAATTCAATCAATATGTATTAATATAAAATACCGTCATAGAAGTGAGTGAGCATGTGTAGTACATTCTCATTTTCGTCTTGATGTCAGTAGTATACTTATACTCATGAATGTGTTAATCAAATTAAATATACTCAATATACATAATTGTAATGTTATACAATGATTAAGGAATAGCAAATGTATTCATGCACATCATTACAATATCAATGATCAACCGATCACACTGCACGGAAATTAAAAATTATATATAACAATTTTTAAGCTATGTACACATTGGGCGAGTGAACGCATACATTCAGTCATCAATGTGTACGACGAAACATAGGCGAATGAACATATTTGAACAATTTCTTTTTGGTTGCGATCAGATCAATGCACCAATATTATTCTGTATGGGAAACTTCTTCGTTTCTATATAATATGTATGTTTATAGTATGTAGATAAGATATAGTTATGTTAAAGGTATGTTGTATATATGTATGTAGGTTGTATATTTCTAAATTTACATAATCGTATGTTGCTTATTTTTGTTAATCAATCTTCTTGTTTTGTTATTACATTTGTTTGTATAATTATTATTGTTTTAATATTATTACATATTTATAATTATATAAAGGGTACTTTTTAATTGGAATTCACATGACATTTTCTATTTTTTATATGTATGTATATATAATTTTAGTGGTTGTTGCATATTTCTTTAATTTTATGTGTTCTGCTGTACAATATACATTAGATATTTCAAATTTACCCCTTTACAAAAAAAAAAAAAAAAAAAAAAAACAACAAATCTTTATCAACTTCAATTATTCATTTTTTCATGTTAAAAGAATTTAAAATGAAAGGAAAAAATATATAAAATTAAATTAAATTATTTCTTCATTAGCAATGAAATGAAATGTTATCTCATCATTGTTATTATTAAACAATCTCTTCAATTTTACTACCTCATCACTTATTACCTTTCTTCATTTATCTGTTATCCTTAGCTCATATATCTCACTTAATTATGTTTTATATATGTATATATATATAAATATATTATTATTATTAAAATATTAAAACAATAGACCAGCGTCCCTTGGAAATATTACACCCCCTCCCTTCCCCCCAACCAGTCCCATTTCCCAACTGTGTTCTTACTTCAGGACAATTCTCAATTTCGTGTTTTTTCATTCAACTTCCAGGGATCCCACTATCCACATTCTTCAATAATTGATTACTTCATATCACGACGACGCTTAATGCTTCCATCGCATGTGGGATAATGACGTTGTAGGAAGCCTTCGAAAACAAATTTCCTGCCACAACGACTGCAACAGAATTCACGTTTCTCCTCGACCATTGCCTTGTGTTGCCGTAATGCCTCTTCATTGGAATATTTCTCACGGCAAGCATCGCAGGCATAACGACGCTTAACTTGTCCAACATCAAAGACAACCGTAAAGTTCTCCGAACAGAAAGAGCAATTGAATTCTTTGACAACGACTTTCTTGCCACCGTGTTGTGCTGTCAAGGCTTCAGCTTCAGCTTCAAGTTTATCCTGATGTTTGTGTGCTTCCATGTGCGTCTTGTATTTATCTTCATCAACGAACTTGCGATAGCAACGTGAACAACGGAATGGTTGCTCACCAGTATGACGGAGCATATGCTCCCTCAAATAGGCGACCGAATTAAATACCTTTTTGCATAAATGGCAACGACGATCTTCAGCTGGTACTTCGGTACGTTGACGCATGCATGCACGCATGTGCAATTTTAAGGAGCCGGCTGCACTATAACAATTACCACAACTTGAGCAATAGAATGAATTGAGACGATTGACAGCACCATTGCCTTGTGCCGAGTTATCATCATGGTCATGTTCAAGTTCTTGTTCATGATGTTCAAGCTCATGTTCATGTTGTACCATTTCAGTGGCTGTCTCAAAGACACCAGCTTCCGTTTCATATATTGTTGTGATGTCATCTTGTTCATCAAGTTCCTCTTCTTCTTCGCATTCCTCTTCCTCCTCAACTTGTTCTTCAATTTCCTCCTCAATATCATCGTGTACACTGCATACATGCAATATGGTATGAGTGCCGTCGCCGTCGTCAACCGTTTCAACCTCCTCAACCGTACCACTTTCAACCAATTGCTGTAATGTCATTGGATGACCATTTTCGTCAATAATCACCTCTTCCGCATTGGTGAGTCCATCATGACCATGATGGGATGATAGTGTTACCACGCTTGAGTTATCGCCGTCTCCATCATCTTCATCGCCTGTTGTAAATGTAGCATAAGCATATTGTCCATCACCACAATCAACGTCCTCGGCTTCTTGTATTAGAACTGGTACAATCTCCTCCTTGACACCAGTTGCTGAGATGTACTTAATGCGTTTGGTATTCATCATCGATAATGGATAATTTATGGTGTAGTATTCCCTTTTTTTTTTTTTTTGTATATTTGGTAATAAATCGCTTTGGTCGTCGGTCTAAACAATAAAAAATCCAGCAGCGTATGCGATTGAATAAAAAGAGATGCAATGTTTCGTTATATATAAGTATACATGTGTTTTTTCTTAGATTTTGCTCTATATATTTTTGTTTTATCTATTGTACTTTACAAACTTACAATTGTTTAATTTATTTTTTTTTTATGCCGCCAACTGTTTTCTTGCGTTTCGTTGATTGTGTTCGGCGTATTCGTCGTCGTCTTGAATTCAACTTAAGTCTTTTGCCAGCAGCTTTAGATTTCACAATATATAATTTATATGCCTATGTGTGCATATATATATAAATACATATATATATACTATTGCGTGGCTTTGTTCGCACACTACGCCTCAGCGTAAAAAAAATTTAATAAAATTTTATCTGTATTTAAATGTCGCGGGTGTCTTATTACTATTTGACAATCTTTTTTTTTGGTTTTTTTTTTTTTGCTTTTTTCGGCAGTAAGTCAACCACTTTTTCTTGCCACCAAGTTGTAAAAATTGTTCCGTAGTAAAGAATTGGCCAGAGCCTGCTGCTTTTCGGTTTTTACTAAAAAATGGTGGTCGTATGGCCACGCCAGCAACCAGCGTTGCCACTCTTTCGTTAAGTTGCAAAACACGAACATTTCGAGTTGAGAGCAGAAAATTGATTTTCCATGCAGCAACTTGGCAGCACTGTCAACATTGCTAACCCTGGCTGCACTTACATTTATCGATCAAAATTTGATTTTTCAAATGGCGGGCAATTTAAAATTGTTAAAACCAATTAAAATGCATTCGTAATTATTTTTATTATTATTATTAAAAATTATGTATGAATACGGGGTATATATATTTCATTAGAAACTATTTATTTTTATTTTATTATAATTTTTTTATTTTATAAGATTTAGATATAATATACCATACTACACCTTAAATTAAAAAGAACAAAATACTAGCTACCAGGGCCTACGATTCTATGATGCGATATATCGTACTTATGATGATTAGATTACAATGATGAAGAAAATTATATACTAAGTCGATGTTATACGAAGCATTAGCATTCTTTTAAAAGTACTGATGGTTTAAGGCTTTTAAAAAATAAGACCAAAGCTCTCCCCAAGCTTGGACAGACATCTAGAATGTGGTCGACGAAGGCTGTGGCTTCGCAGTTAAGGTGGAGATACACAAACGACTTCAACGATAAGCTGCATTGTCGCCAAATGCAGCATGCAGTGTCAAACCACACAAACGACGTTGAGGTACACAAACGACTTCAACCATATTGACTTCAGTAAACAAAAAACAGCTGTGAATTTGAAAATTTAAGAAAGTTATTATTGAAGAAAACTGTATTAAAAGTTGAATTATTAAAAAAAACGAAGTATGTATTTTTATTATCATATAATAAATTGAATTGGAATACCTTTTTAAATAGATACGAAAGTCTGCCATCAAATTTAACATAAATACTGCAAAGAAATTGCCATTTACCAAAAAAGTTTTTTGTAATTCACCACGCGATCAAGCAGTTCTTTTGGTTCATAAACAGCTGTTTTGTGGTTCACAAACCAGTTCTTTTTCATTCACCTATACTGGTTTCTGTTGAAGTTGAAGTTGTTCGATTTTTTGGGTAAGCTATGTAACTCGGTCCACGGTCCATACGATTTCATACATTTCAACTTTTTTTTTCACGCACGAACAGAGCAAAAGCTGGTTTGCAAAAAGACGTCGTTTGTGTATCTCCACCTTTACAGAGTTGCGGCGATGTGCCGGTGAGAAGGACAAACATGGATCACCGTTGTTTCAATGTTTTTGATGATAAGTTTATGCCAGTGCGCGTAGCATTGTAGTTCGTGTACCGATGTTGGTATCCTTCCCAGTTTGACAAAATCTTTGTGCGGATAATTTTATTAGGATGTCCCATCTTTGGGGTCGATTGATATATGGTGCCGATAGCACATAGCGGGCGGATTTGTCGGCTTTTTCATTGCCATTTATACCTTGATAACTGAGCACCCAAAATAACAAAATTTTGTCTTTGCTTTGTATGCATAAGCAGCGAATATCGACAATTATTTTATTTAGACAATTTATGTTCTGTATCGCTGAAATGGTTGACAAGCTGTCGGTGCAGATCACGTACCTTCCCCTATTTGCGTGGGCGAAAGTGCAGGCTTTTAAAACGGCAAGCGCATCGGCAGTGGAAACAGAGCAGTGCTTGGGAAGTAAGCCACGCGATATAATTTGATCATTGTCATCAGCAACTGCAAAGGCAGTTTTGGTGCTATTTTTGAAGCCGTCTGTGTAAACCCATTTCAGGTCAGAAAGTTTTGTATATTCTTCCAAGAAAAGTTGTGTTGTTGCAGCTTTAAATTAAACGACGAGTTTTGTAGTATCCATGGTGGGCAGATGAGTTTACTCTGCTTAGCTTGAGAAGAAAGTGGGATGCTGAGCAATAATTAATAATATAAATAATTTACTAGTTAGAATTCTCCGACTCTATGAAAATTAATGATTAGTATATTGAATTTAGAACTGGGCCAGTTTTTAATGAATAAAAAATTAGACGGTTTGATGTTAAGAAAAAGAGTATTTTGTGATCTCTGAAGATGAGATCATTTGTCCATAATGTCAAACCTTTTAACCGCATAGATGGCAACTATGTACTCGTATGTATCTCTATCTGTTTCTCACGATGTGGGTTGAAAAAGTTGTAACTGATTTGATAAGTAAAACAATTACAATTACTGATATTGACGAGTTTGCAAGATGTACATAAATATATGTATAAGTGTGATAGTCCCAGAAATGTTACCATCTATGAAGCCTACTTAAAATCTATGAAGTAGGTCCACTACATTCAGTCTCCTGACAGTCTCGTTGCTGTCAAGTAGATTAATGACAAATTTATTGCTATGATTATGTAACCTACAAGTATCCCCATATGTATTTTTCAGTGATTATGCCGACTATTTCGTCCACAACAAAAGGTATGTTGAGATCTTTGTGAAGAACATACCAAGGAGCATTAATAACTTTTCTGAATGCTTTATTTTAAAGGATTTCGATGTTAGAATTGCTTGCAATGCAACAAAGTTGAAAAACCTGTTTTAGCATCACTTTGTAGAAGAGATTCTTGTTTTCTAGGCTTAATTGGGAGTGTGACCAAAGCAGCCAATTCTTTTGTTTTTGGTTTGTTATCAGGGTGAGTTTTATTTGCTTTGGTTTGATGTGGGTTTTCCACATGTAGTCCTAAGTACTTCACAGTTTACTCTTAGGGAGGATCACTGAGAGTTGACCTTAACTTTTCACTTTGGTAACCATTCTTTAATCATACCTAACTACATGTATTGTGATGCTTCTGGAGAGGTTACGCTTGTCGCTATGACCAACTTATCATCAGTGTACATCAACACATGCATGTCTGCGAAAAATGTGATGTAGAGTACCGGGGCCAATACACTTTCTTGCGGAACTCTTGCATTAATGTAATGCAGGGTGGATGCTGAGCTTTGTTCTTGTACATAGAAGTGAGGGTTGCTTAGGTAGGACCTCAAAAGCAAGAAGTATGGCGCAGGAAGTAGTTATTTTTTATTTTCGTAGAGAAGATTCAGGTGTCAAATCCTGTCAAACGCTTGTTGTACTTTAAGGAATGCTGCAGTGCAGTGTGTAAGTAGTAATAGCATTTTAGAAGGATTTTTATTGAGTCGTCTGATAATCGTGCATAGAAGAGGAGAGATTACTTTGTATAGAATCAAAGACTATGAAATGAATAAACTGGACAGTGCGCTCAAGAAATCAAGAGCAGAGCCTGTCGTAAGCAATAACAATTGCACACAATTTCTTTGTAAATTTGATCGATATGCATCTTGGTGTTATCACTACTGTTTTTGCATCTTCAGAGTAATTTGAACAGCTGTTTTATGTTTTTATTATACTTTGTACATACAAATCAAATGTTTCGCTAATTGTAAGAAGTGGTCAACGGAAAATATTTGCATAATGAATGATTTAGAAAAATTTGCAATATTTTTAAACATGATGCTGCTGTTATATAAGCTCCCTTTTTGTTTTCAGTTATGGAATTTATAAAAAAAAAAAAAAAAAAAAATTTTTTTTTCTAGTTTCCATCTCATTAGAAAAATCCTGTTAAAAACAAGTTCAACATAATGACTCTTTATGAGGATTTTGTGCACTAAATTTAGTGTTGTATTTTTTTAAATAATTTTTTCTCTATCTCAAAGTATCAAATCAGATTTTAAAATGCTTCTTTTTTTTATATAAAAATTATTATTATTTTTTCTATAATTCTTTTTTATTTTCAATTTAATGTTGACCAAAGTAAATCCACCCTCTTTGTTCGAGGAACTCGGCAAGGTTATTTTTTTTTTGTATAAAAATAAATATTTATATTATTTTTTTTATAGTATTTGATTTTTGATTTAATGTTGAACAAAGTGAGGAAAGCAATAAAAATTTCAGATTTTTCTTTTTTTTTTTACAAAAATAAATATTTACATTATTTTTTTATAATATTTTATTTTTGATCTAATGTTAAATCAAAGTAAATTATGTTGAAACCATCGCCTGCTGGAGTCAGAGTTTATTTTCTGAACATATTTCCACCCTCTTTGCTCGAGGAATGTAGTAAAAATTTGTATAAAATTAAATATTTACATTATTTTTTTATAATATTTTATTTTTGATCTAATGTTAATCAAAGTAAATAATGCGTGCATATAGAAACTCATGATTTTCTATAGATGTTTTAGCTTGATCTCAAAGTATCAAATCAGATTTTAAAATGCTTCTTTTTTTCATATAAAAATTATTATTTTTTCTATAATTCTTTTTTATTTTCAATTTAATGTTGACCAAAGTAAATCCACCCTCTTTGTTCGAGGAACTCGGCAAGGTTATTTTTTTTGTATAAAAATAAATATTTATATTATTTTTTTTATAGTATTTGATTTTTGATTTAATGTTGACCAAAGTGAGGAAAGCAGTAAAAATTTAAGATTTTTTTTTTTTTTTTACAAAAATAAATATTTACATTATTTTTTTATAATATTTTATTTTTGATCTATTGTTAAATCAAAGTAAATTATGTTGAAACCATCGCCTGCTGGAGTCGGAGTTTATTTTCTGAACATATTTCCACCCTCTTTGCTCGAGGAATGTAGTAAAAATTTGTATAAAATTAAATATTTACATTATTTTTTTATAATATTTTATTTTTGATCTAATGTTAATCAAAGTAAATAATGCGTGCATATAGAAACTCATGATTTTCTATAGATGTTTTAGCTTGATCTCAAAGTATCAAATCAGATTTTAAAATGCTTCTTTTTTTCATATAAAAATTATTATTTATTCTATAATTCTTTTTTATTTTCAATTTAATGTTGACCAAAGTAAATCCATCCTCTCTGTTCGAGGAACGCGGCAAGGTTATTTTTTTTGTATAAAAATAAATATTTATATTATTTTTTTATAGTATTTGATTTTTGATTTAATGTTGACCAAAGTGAGGAAAGCAGTAAAAATTTAAGATTTTTTTTTTTTTTTTACAAAAATAAATATTTACATTATTTTTTTATAATATTTTATTTTTGATCTAATGTTAAATCAAAGTAAATTATGTTGAAACCATCGCCTGCTGGAGTCTGAGTTTATTTTCTGAACATATTTCCACCCTCTTTGCTCGAGGAATGTAGTAAAAATTTGTATAAAATTAAATATTTACATTATTTTTTTATAATATTTTATTTTTGATCTAATGTTAATCAAAGTAAATAATGCGTGCATATAGAAACTCATGATTTTCTATAGATGTTTTAGCTTGATCTCAAAGTATCAAATGAGATTTTAAAATGCTTCTTTTTTTCATATAAAAATTATTATTTATTCTATAATTCTTTTTTATTTTCAATTTAATGTTGACCAAAGTAAATCCATCCTCTCTGTTCGAGGAACGCGGCAAGGTTATTTTTTTTGTATAAAAATAAATATTTATATTATTTTTTTTATAGTATTTGATTTTTGATTTAATGTTGACCAAAGTGAGGAAAGCAGTAAAAATTTAAGATTTTTTTTTTTTTTTTTACAAAAATAAATATTTACATTATTTTTTTATAATATTTTATTTTTGATCTATTGTTAAATCAAAGTAAATTATGTTGAAACCATCGCCTGCTGGAGTCGGAGTTTATTTTCTGAACATATTTCCACCCTCTTTGCTCGAGGAATGTAGTAAAAATTTGTATAAAATTAAATATTTACATTATTTTTTTATAATATTTTATTTTTGATCTAATGTTAATCAAAGTAAATAATGCGTGCATATAGAAACTCATGATTTTCTATAGATGTTTTAGCTTGATCTCAAAGTATCAAATCAGATTTTAAAATGCTTCTTTTTTTCATATAAAAATTATTATTTATTCTATAATTCTTTTTTATTTTCAATTTAATGTTGACCAAAGTAAATCCATCCTCTCTGTTCGAGGAACGCGGCAAGGTTATTTTTTTTGTATAAAAATAAATATTTATATTATTTTTTTATAGTATTTGATTTTTGATTTAATGTTGACCAAAGTGAGGAAAGCAGTAAAAATTTAAGATTTTTTTTTTTTTTTTTACAAAAATAAATATTTACATTATTTTTTTATAATATTTTATTTTTGATCTAATGTTAAATCAAAGTAAATTATGTTGAAACCATCGCCTGCTGGAGTCAGAGTTTATTTTCTGAACATATTTCCACCCTCTTTGCTCGAGGAATGTAGTAAAAATTTGTATAAAATTAAATATTTACATTATTTTTTTATAATATTTTATTTTTGATCTAATGTTAATCAAAGTAAATAATGCGTGCATATAGAAACTCATGATTTTCTATAGATGTTTTAGCTTGATCTCAAAGTATCAAATCAGATTTTAAAATGCTTCTTTTTTTCATATAAAAATTATTATTTATTCTATAATTCTTTTTTATTTTCAATTTAATGTTGACCAAAGTAAATCCATCCTCTCTGTTCGAGGAACGCGGCAAGGTTATTTTTTTTTTGTATAAAAATAAATATTTATATTATTTTTTTATAGTATTTGATTTTTGATTTAATGTTGACCAAAGTGAGGAAAGCAGTAAAAATTTAAGATTTTTTTTTTTTTTTTTACAAAAATAAATATTTACATTATTTTTTTATAATATTTTATTTTTGATCTAATGTTAAATCAAAGTAAATTATGTTGAAATCATCGCCTGCTGGAGTCAGAGTTTATTTTCTGAACATATTTCCACCCTCTTTGCTCGAGGAATGTAGTAAAAATTTTTACAAAATTAAATAGATGTTTTTTTTTTCTATAAGAATTTGGACTTTTATTTTATAAATATTCTGTTCTATGTTTTTTTTTAATAATTTTGTTTCTGATGATTTCTTAATATAAAATATTGCCTTATTATTTTTTCTTTACTATAATTTTAAAGAATCAAAAAATTGTTCCCTACTGAACCATTGTTTGTAGACATAAATGTACCGAAAGTTCCTTCAAAGTTATTTATTTTGATTTTTTTTTTTTATGAATGTTTCTTAATGATTTATAATTATTATTTCTTATATAGAGTTTTGGTAAGTTCTCAATACACAACATTTTGAGCAACGGAAATTTATTGTCATTGATAATTGACAACATTCAATTTTCTTTAAATTGATATATTTTTTCGTTATGAAAGAAAGTTAACTTTATTGAATAATTTCTTTTTTTATTCTTGGACAAATATTTTTTTGTCTTGTATGTTTCGTTGAAATTTTGACTTTTTTTAATATAACTATTATTTTTTTTTTAACTCTGACCTACCTATCTTTTTTACCTAATTTAAATTTTGAACAATGCAAGTACTTGAAAATTGTCCATTTGTAACACAAACTTTGCAGCCTTGGGACCATAATGATTACTTCAGTGAGTTCCAGTGTATATTGAATCGAAATAGAACAGAAGGAATCAAGATCTTGAAATTTTGATAAAATTCGTTGAAATTTTGACTTTTTTTTTAATATAACTATTACTTTTTTTTTAACTCTGACCTACCTACCTTTTTTACCTAATTTAAATATTGAACAATGCAAGTACATGGAAGTTATCCATTTTTAAGACAAACTTTGCAGCCTTGGGACCGCAATGATTACTTCTTCAGTGAGTTCCAGTATAATAAGTATATTGAATCGTAATAGAACAGAAGGAATCAAGATCTTGACATTTTGATAAAATCATTAGTTTCTTTTTAAGTTAAGGCCCACCTATGTTTGGAAAGGTTGTACAATTTTTTTCATAATTATTTTTATGTTCATTGCAGTTGCAATTTTTTCTATTTAAATAAAGTTCCCGCTGTTCGATTCTAATTTTTTTTATGTCTTTATTTTATAAAAACCCTATGACAATATATTTAAATATAATGCAATATTTATACAACAACAATGTCGAATGGTTGGTGATAGATGAGCCTTGAGAAATTGATGCCCCATCCTCGGGATCACTATAAGATCATTAAAAAAATATTCCCCACCATACGAATGTGGGGTATCAAAGCTACGTTCAACATAAAAAAAATTAATGCATTTTAAATTATGAGAAATAACGGAAGCACCATGGTTTGCCCGCAACACTAGGATTTAATAGAAAAGACAATGGATTAGTCGTGACATTCAGTGGTTTGACAACAATTGTCTCGACTCATTTTACTCATGAGCCGTCGGGTCCCTGAGCTAGCGCATTGTCTTGACAACATAATCCGAACCACCAATTTTGAACCAAAAAAAAAAACAAATTTTGCCAAATCCGTCAAACCGTTCTCAAGTGATGCGCAACATGTAGAACATGTTTCAGATGCAAGTCGGCACGGAAAGTTTGGAACAACCTAACATAACATATATGTATATTGCTGAAGGAAATCACTTTACACAGTAGCCGTTGCAATCAGCGACTGCATGGTCACCCAAATATTCTGGTGACTACTCTCACCCAAAATGCAACATGATGTAGGCTGAAAAGACTCCACCCAAATGAGCTTTGACAAAGAAGAAGATGATACAAATAATTTTATAATTTCTCTACATAATTAACACCCATGTATTTTTTACTCAACCAAAAAAGATATTTTATTTTATTATATGATTAATGTATAAATAATATTTCAATAAAGAATAAAGAAAAAAAATAGAAGATCTCAGATTGTCATTAATACGCGAGGAGTCAAAGATGATTCTTTTGTAATAAATACAATAATTTTTTAATAAATTAAAATTTTCAGACTTTCATAGAAATGCCATACATATTGGAATAAATTGTATAAACTTCTCATTGATTGAACAACTTAATTATCAATAGTTATGTCAATACTTCAATATCATATAGACTGTTCATACAATATCTTCCACACAGTATACACTTTATTGATCTGTCGGATATGTCTCTCTCGAGATTTAATGGCAATGACATCAGAAAGAACTTAAACTCAATATGCATTATATTAATACATTGGGTCCATGTGAGATGTTGCAGTAGATTTCCTGATTTTCGAAAGATTATATAAAAAAATACAATATTATATTATATTTTTAACAAGAACTTTAGGATTTCTTGTTTTTGTGATAATAATACCATATGTTTCTTTTAAAGTTCCTTAGGTAAAAACATAAAGATTTTGACTACTTTTAAAAAAGTATGTGTATTTCTTAAATACGATTTATGCAGCTTAGATTTCCAAAGGTGCTTGGAAAAATTGGAATATTCACCATGTGATTATAATAATCGCCAACCACTTACTCGAATATTCCCAGAAAAAAATGCAATTTCAGAAATGAATGTCATTTCAAATCGCAAGGCATTGTACGACGTCGACTTTTTAATGAATTTCATTATTTCTTTAAATAAAATTAGGCACAGTCATGCTTTATAGATATGTATGTATGTATGTATGTATGCACGAGTATATATGTATGTATATATAGTACCTCTATATATACATATAAAAGTATCTACATATGTGAATGAATGTACATAATAAACATGTAAATATACAGAATTTTCAAATACTGGATAGAAAAACAAGTACTTACGAGTACTTATTTGTCAGCCCTTGAACCCAATAGCTAAAGTGAACTTTTGCTTTTATTATACTTTAAAATTGTTTTAAGCTTTTCAAAGGCGTTTATATTTTAATATATATGTATGTACTTACCACGAACCCACTTCAGAAAACATAATTGGCTACCTCTTGCCTCTGAATGAGTTTGATCGTAAGGTGATCGTTCCCATGCCATCCTTTGCCATTCTATGCCATCCAACGCAATCCTATGTCATGTCATGTCATGTCATGTCATTCTATCCTATCCTATCCTATCCTATCCTATCCTATCCTATCCTATCCTATCCTATCCTATCCTATCCTATCCTATCCTATCCTATCCTATCCTATCCTATCCTATCCTATCCTATCCTATCCTATCCTATCCTATCCTATCCTATCCTATCCTATCCTATCCTATCCTATCCTATCCTATCCTATCCTATCCTATCCTATCCTATCCTATCCTATCCTATCCTATCCTATCCTATCCTATCCTATCCTATCCTATCCTATCCTATCCTATCCTATCCTATCCTATCCTATCCTATCCTATCCTATCCTATCCTATCCTATCCTATCCTATCCTATCCTATCCTATCCTATCCTATCCTGATCCTATCCTACCTGACCTGACCTGACCTGACCTGACCTGACCTGACTACCTGACCTGACCTGACCTGACCTACCTGACCTGACCTGACCTACCTGACCTGACCTACCTGACCTGACCTACCTGACCTGACCTGACCTGACCTGACCTGACCTACCTGACCTGACCTGACCTGACCTGACCTCGACCTGACCTGACCTGACCTGACCTACCGACCTACCTACCTGACCTGACCTACCTGACCTGACCTGACCTATCCTGACCTGACCTGACCTACCTGATCCTGACCTGACCTACCTGACCTGCTGACCTGACCTACCTGACCTGACCTGACCTGACCTGACCTGACCTGACCTGACCTGACCTGACCTGACCTGACCTGACCTGACCTGACCTGACCTACCTACCTGACCTGACCTGACCTGACCTGACCTGACCTGACCTGACCTGACCTGACCTGACCTGACCTGACCTGACCTGACCTGACCTGACCTGACCTGACCTGACCTGACCTGACCTGACCTGACCTGACCTGACCTGACCTGACCTGACCTGACCTGACCTGACCTGACCTGACCTGACCTGACCTGACCTGACCTGACCTGACCTGACCTGACCTGACCTGACCTGACCTACCTGACCTGACCTGACCACTGACCTGACCTGACCTGACCTGACCTGACCTGACCTGACCTGACCTGACCTGACCTGACCTGACCTGACCTGACCTGACCTGACCTGACCTGACCTGACCTGACCTGACCTGACCTGACCTGACCTGACCTGACCTGACCTATCCTGATCCTGATCCTATCCTATCCTATCCTATCCTATCCTATCCTATCCTATCCTATCCTATCCTATCCTATCCTATCCTATCCTATCCTATCCTATCCTATCCTATCCTATCCTATCCTATCCTATCCTATCCTATCCTATCCTATCCTATCCTATCCTATCCTATCCTATCCTATCCTATCCTGATCTATCCTATCCTATCCTATCCTATCCTATCCTATCCTATCCTATCCTATCCTATCCTATCCTATCCTATCCTATCCTATCCTATCCTATCCTATCCTATCCTATCCTATCCTATCCTATCCTATCCTATCCTATCCTATCCTATCCTATCCTATCCTATCCTATCCTATCCTATCCTATCCTATCCTATCCTATCCTATCCTATCCTATCCTATCCTATCCTATCCTATCCTATCCTATCCTATCCTATCCTATCCTATCCTATCCTATCCTATCCTATCCTATCCTATCCTATCCTATCCTATCCTATCCTATCCTATCCTATCCTATCCTATCCTATCCTATCCTATCCTATCCTATCCTATCCTATCCTATCCTATCCTATCCTATCCTATCATATCATATCATATCATATCATATCATATCATATCATATCATATCATATCATATCCTGTTCTAGGCTACAATAAATGGAATTGAATAAACCTTTACTAAGAAAATGGTATAGTTCTCTTTAGCTTCTTAAAATATTAATGTTATGAATACTTAACAACTAATTGGCTTATTGCTTTTCTAAAAAAAGATTTGAACTTAATTTTTGATTCTTAGCAAAGCTTAGCACATACATATGATAATGAATGGAGTCTTAACAGATCACTACACAATTGAGTTGATGGCCCAAATGATGCATGTTCCATACCAAGACTTCTGTTGTAGCTGTGAATATGAAGAAGAATCAGAGAGTATTCAACATCTCCTCTGTGCCCTGATCTTCTTAGAAGATGTACCCGTATTCTCGGCAGTTTGGCAAAAGTGCCCATACCACACCTAGCTCTGTTCGTGGAAACTTCAGGTTGGTTTTAGAAGCTGAGAGAGATCTCTAGTATTAACTGTCAGACGTTACTGCAAGTTCATATGCCATACCAACTCTCTCTCTCTCTCACTCTTCCTCATCCTTCCATAATCAGGCATCACAATGGGCCGCAAGGCTTCTGGATGAACTAGCGTGGCGAGCGATTTGTCTTAACATAACCTAACCAAGCACATATGTACATATTCCTCCATTCTTCCATTCTTTTATTTCGACTTGTGATCTTTTGTTTTAATATCTTAAGAGATTGTTCAAAAAATTAGGGATGATTTACAATACGTGTATGTTCCTAACAACAAATCGTCACTCTGAACATTGTACATTTCCATATCTAATCTCATTGCACATACTTAGTTATGTATGTACTTTTCTATGCATGACAAACATCACATCATAATCATAATACCTCATATGAATTCGCTATAATATGAAGGGTATAAGAAATATGTGTAAGAAATGCGAATTTTAAGTAAACGTGACTGAAGCGAATTCTATTTGAGAGCGAAACAATTTATGGCAATCATACACGTTTGTCGCGTTTAACAAAACTGAAACATGTGTGTATTTTTAGATACAAATGGTATATATACATATGTACTCGTATATTTAGCAAACTATATGTATATAGAATGTAATAGATAATAGAGGGCAAAAGTGTGAAATGGTGGAATCCACAACATTTTCTTGCACTCCTCGCTATGAGAATTTTTGCAATAATTGTTTTTATTCATTATATGAAAATAATAATAAATAAAAGGTAATTTTAAATATTGTAGTAAAAATCAATAGAAACCAGTAAAAAAATAGATAAACTTTGGCTATACCGAAGTTGAAATACTCTACACGGACATTTTATTTTTTCTGATTATTGTTCCAAGTTCATATTTGCATGGGAGGTGGGGTCTTGAAGTTTACATAGTTGGTGGATCGTGTCCCAATTTCAAGTCGATAGTACAAAAAACAATAAAGATTCTCTTATAAGAACATGAATTTGGATCTGGGTTTGTATTGGAGGCATCTCCCCTAGTGGTCCGATTCAGATGATTCCGACAAATAAATTGGGTATGGTGGAAAGAAAGCTCCGTGCAAAATTTCGGCTAAATCAACTCGTCTCATCGCGCTGTTCTCGATTATATATACTTTCGGGTCTCCGATGTCTCCTTCTGTGTGTTACAAACTTCATGACAAACCTATAATACTATTTAATGCTTGAAGAGTATAAAAAGAGCATGACAGACAGAGAAAGAGAAAGATTGCATACTTAATTGATAAGAAGTTAAATATTGAATAACAGTTACTATTACTTAGTGTTGATGCACACATTTTCAAAGGGCTTCAGGGACTCAAGGGGCCTTCAATGTTTATATTGTGCGACGTATGTCTGTTGTATGACAAATGCACTTTGTATCTTACTAACTGAACTGACTTACGTTATAAAGCAATAAATTGTGAAATCTAATGAACTGTATGTCTTACTTGGATTTTACAAATCACTTAAGGTTATTTATACGGAAAAGACAAATGTATGTGTTCATGGGTTGCCGTATAAGTTTCCAGCTGAACACAATGAAGATTTACATAGATGAGGTTTAGATCAATATGTATTAAAAATTAATATAAAATTTTGAAACAGAATACTGGTTTTATAACTCTATCAACTATTTCTATCTTTTGTTATAGGTGATTTCATTCATTTCCTTCAGTAAACTTGATCAAATTCTTTAATTTGTAAAGCAAATAGGAATGAATGCATGTGTTTGTTTTTCCATATCTATGGGTTTGTGTCAAAAATCCAGCTATTCAGGAGATTTAATTTTTCTAACATTGATGTTCTAATGAACATCTGATTGATTTTGTGTTCCCTGCTAGTGTTTACACTCAGCGACAGATGCCAAGCAAAAATTTCGATACTTCTCACTCCCTTTCATATCTCTTACTATACAAAAACTAAACGAAAAGAAATAACTTCCCTTCACAACAAACAAAAATCGTGTAGAACCACCACATTTACAAAATTCAGACGTGCTAATTTTTATCAATGAGATTATTAAAACTTTTCATTGAACTAATCACTTTCTATGCATTTTCAAAACAAATTTAAACATATCATTAAATTGAATTCAAAACAATTTTGAATCATCGAATATATTAAAATATAAATGCGAGCAGGTTGGCATATCCATCAATGGTTATATTCGAAATTGGGAGATATTAAATTGTGGAACACCGAGAATTGCAATTGGGTTGGAATTGAGACACACACTCGAAATACATTAAACATAAAATTGAGCTGAATTCCGACAAATTTAGAGACTTGAAGATTTTGTCTGTTTAGGCTATTAAAATCTTGTCTAGGGACTACCGATTTTTCAACATGAAACCATCAAGCAAAACCAAAAAATAAAATAAAAATCATTCATACTTTAGCATTGATAACAGTTTCTAGAACTCTCGCTGGGGCTTCTAGGGTTCTACATGAACAGATTGAGGCTTTTGGAGTATGGCTTAACAGATGGAACATTGCAGTCAAACCTGAAAAATCTTCGCACACAACATTTACAAAAAGAAGAGGAATCTGCTCAAACTGGTCAAATTAAATGAGATTAAAATTATCTACGCAGAGACAGCTAAATTTCTTGGAATTACTCTTGATAGACGATTCATATTATGGCAAAGAAAACCATCTAAATGCGAAACTTGGGCAAATGTTGAGCACATGGACGCCACTCCAAACTCAAAATAAGGAATAAGCTATTACTATACAAGGCCATACTTAAACCGATTTGGACCTACTGTATTCAATTGTGGGGCACGGCTAGTGACTCAAACATTAAAACCATTCAGAAGTTCCAAAACAAAGTCTTGAGAATGGCAACTGGGGCTCATCTGTTAACTAGCAATCAGGAAATTCATGAAGAACTCAATTATCCATCAAATCAATCGATTTAGTCAGTGGTACATCATCAGACTATCTGATCATCCAAACAATCTGGCAATAAACCTACTCGACAACAGTTCAACTAATAGAAGACTAAAGCGATATTACCCGTTAGACCTTTCATTCAGAGACGCAGGCTAATATACCGAAATTAATGTAAACATTCCCATAACCCATTATCCTTCCTCTTTCCCCTATAAAATGTTTCAAACCATCATGTAAAAATGCAATGTATATAAGTATATTTTTTTTAAAAATATTAAAGTAAAATTAAGCTATTTAATTTTAAATTGAATTGAAAGGAAGAAAAAAATAAGATAAAATGCATAATTTAAACTTTTACCCAGACGTGTCAATTTCCAATGTGATGCTTTGGTCTGCTCTTAGATTCAGTGATCAATTTCGACCTTGACGGTATAAGATCTCGTATGCAGGACGCCAAGGCTACTCCCACTATATCGCTTTCAAAAACTTTACACCTATTGAGCCCCATTACCAAAAACAAAATAGATATATTTTAATGATGGAATGATCGATGTTTTACAAAATTTATAGAAACTCAAAGTTGCATTTTCCCAGGGACAAATAATTATAATCATGGTTTATTTAACAACTAGAAAAATTAAATGAAGCTGAGAATTAATTTAATACACCTCGGGGAAGGCTAGGCTACGTGTGTACTACAATATTAAGTATCTTAAGTAGCTATAAAATGTCATAAAGGCTAATTGCTTTATAGTATTCAATTTGTAGATATCCAAGTAATTCTTTAGCAAAGTGAGTAGTACTTATTTGTATAATAAGTAGTATGCAAGTAGTTATAGATAGATAGATAGATAGATAGATAGATAGATAGATAGATAGATATTAGATGCCTTAAGTGAAACGACCCATTAAACTATAATGTTGATTTTGATTTCAATGTCAATAAATTGTTAACGTCATC
This sequence comes from Amiota mariae, assembly GCA_035041805.1. Classification (NCBI taxonomy): domain Eukaryota; kingdom Metazoa; phylum Arthropoda; class Insecta; order Diptera; family Drosophilidae; genus Amiota; species Amiota mariae. Next base: position 121,660 of record JAWNKV010000196.1, read on the forward strand.
AAAATTCATTCAATCATTTGTTCATTTATTCATTGTCATTGTCGTCATTAAAATTTCTTATTGTTGCTGTTGTTGCTATTGTTTTGTGATGAAATTTTCTCTTATGCATTGTGCAAAAAAAAAAAAAAAAAAATTGTATCTTTTGTTATGAATAACAAAAGATACTTTAACGTATTTTTAAGCGTTTGTGTAAATATTTGCTTCACTTGACTTCAAATGCAATGCAATGCAATACAATACAATAGAATGCAAATACTACTATACTCACAACCACCATATACATACAATACTTAGATACTTTACACTCTTATAGTAGTGCAGATAGTAGTGCGCTTGATTCTTTATTGTGTAAACAATTTGGGGTGGTCTTTAGATACACTATATAGTACATAGTACATATATAAGATACATATGTATGTACGAGTATATTTTGCTATATATCCTCCTCGCAGAATATTCCTTCATTTGTGTGACTTGACTTGTTTTGTTTTGTTTTGTTTTGTTTTGCCTTGTCATGTTTTGTCTTGTGTTGTGTTGTGTTGTGTTGTGTTGTGTTCTCTGACTTATTACTACTTACCTTGATTTAGTACTTGTGGCATTTAGTCATTCATATTCATAGCGCCGTCTCCCCTCTTTGGCCCACATTCAATGTTAAGACATTTTTACCATTATATCCATTGTTCTTTGGTATTTTTCTAATTAATATTGATTGTGTTGTGATTATGGGGAAGGTTTTCTTTTTATTTGTTTCTTAATATTCTGTCAATGATAGTCAAATTGTTTCTTAAGTCATGAATAAACAAGCGCGTGTTCATAAATACTATAGATGTACGAGTAGTAGTATATAGTATTATGTTAAATACATATCTATTAAATTCATAAAAAATAATATTATATGCATATTACATATAAACTATACTAAGTAGACTATATGCAATTGTTTGTTAAGTCATTATTGGGAATATAGAAACCGTGGGTGTAATGAAATTTTCTTATAATAATGATGATATGCACAAAATCTATAGAAATATCAATTTTGGATGTATTTACTAGAGTACCCGACTCTGCTTCGCAAGGGTAGCATCACTATATTCTCTTCATTAAAATTACTATACATAATCATATCATATAGTTAAATCATATACAAAAAATGCACAGCGTATTTAATATATTTTTTGTTGTACTCAACTGTATGCGAATATGTCTAAGCTTTTTTTTTTTAAATGTTTTTAAATATTCTTGTATTTTTTTTTTTTTTTTTTTTTTGTTAGCCTATTCGGTATTTATCGTAATTATCTACAATTTAAAAAGAAAAAAACTAACTAAATCGGTTGAAAATTATGGGCGCTAGAGGGAAACATACACATTTTTCAACTTTGTTTTATATATACAAAAATATAAAGATTGTATAAGAAGTCTTTTTCCATTAAAACTTAATATTGTACTATTGTAGTTTATTTTGTCTATTTTTCAATTATGAATATCTTTGCAATTTACGAGTTTATTGAATGCATTTGAATTATGAACAATTGGGTTGATCTTGTTATTTGAAAGAGTTAACTATTTGGTTATAACTTTGTACACATATACAAAGTTACTAGGATAGGGATATGAGTAATTGATATTATTAACTCAATCTTCTTATGTTGTATGTAATAGAATTTTTTTGAATGTATGTAATGTTTTTCTGTTCTTACTATATTTATAGGCTGTGCGATAAAGTATCGTAAGCCTCTTGGGATTTAACCAAATAAAAATGCAATGTTATAAAAAATCTTAAGTGCAAATACGTGTCAAGTATTTAGATTTATTATTGGAATAATAGTTAGACCACAGTTTTGAGTATATTAGTATGGCTAGAGTCCTTAGTTCCTTAGCGATACTTAATGGAGCTCCTTCCTTAAGAGAAATTATAGTTTGTGTGTGATAAGAGGACTATTAGAAAATTTTAAGCTTAAATTCACTCCTAGTTTTAACCATATAAGTATGTCGCTCAGACTATTAAATATGTCGCCTAGATTCTTGTGTATTAGAGCATAGGAGATGTTATAATTTTTTGTATAATTACAATGCTTATAAATTTGTTTCCTTAAGATTTGTTAGTAAGTATACACATTTCATAAAAGAAATTTATGTTTCGCAATATAAAAATTTATTTTGGTCTATTTAGGTGACCAATATTGTTTGCATAAATTCCAAGTAGTGGACTCTCTAATGCCCTTGGTCTTGATAATTGATGCTGGTTCTAAATGAAATGTTTAAAGTCCAAGACTCAATGAATCAGTTCACAGGAAAACAACTAAAAATCATAAAAAAATCTAATTGAAATTAAAATTGAAAAAAAAAAACAACATGCATTTGTTTTTGTTGATTCCCACTTTTAAATAATACAATATGCAATATGTACGAGTATATTTGCCTCGACAATAATTCCTACATCACTATAAACTTTTGGCATCATCATCAAATAATTGGTTAGGGTTTCGTAAAAAGATGGTTAGGTTTTTGTTTAGGTTCTATTTGATTATTATTTCTTTCTTTTTCTAATTTCAAAGTTTTTGAGGAATTAAGATCACACACATTTTCTATCTATATATATTTAAATATGATAAAATGGTAGACTGAAAGTGTTTGTGCTCGCATCATGTAAAAGCCACTCAGTGGATTCGATATCGAATTAATGAAAAATAACAAGCTTTATTCTGAGTAACATATAGCATTTATTTCATTAAAATCGACCAACAGAATCGTTCGAAATTGTTTGTTTGTCATATTTTACATATGTATTTCATAAATCAATTTAATAGTCTTTGTGAAACATTTGTTGTTGAGTTGTGAGCCACAAAAAAATAAAATAAAAATCATTTGTACGGGACAAAGCCTATTTTAATGAAATATTCACGGGGAGTATCAAAGCGCTCACGTACATAATATATGCAAACCAGCGTTCTTCAATTACTTTGAAGAATTCATAATGACAAACTATTTTGTATTTTATTAAAATTATCAAATGAAATTTAAACAAATCGATTGACAATCGAATGACAAAAATTAACCCAATAAATTGCATAAAAAAAAAGAAGAGAACAAAAATATTTAATATAAAGGGTATTTAAGATTCGGTGAACTGTAGTTATGAAACTTACTTCAGATGTTCTGTTCGTTTTTGTTATTATTGCAAAATATATTGTAATAGTATTGTCTTTTTGAGCATATTAAATTATTGTTATTGTTATTGTTTGTTGTTGTTGCTTTCAATGAAATATGAAATAAAAGAAATGAAAAGAAAAAGAAAAAGAATACAAACAAAAAAAAAAATTAAATTTTTACAGTTGAATGGAATTTTCCACTGCAATCTCTGGTCTACGTAATTGGCAGTTCATATATATTGCAAAATATACATATAGTATACAATGTATGACAGATATTTGTCTGTTTGTGTTTATGGCATTAACCCATTGTTGCTTTTTGTTATTGATATTTGTAAAATATAGCAATTTATTGAATTTTCAGAACCTTTGACATTTCATACAATTTTCCTACCCTCTTATGTACATACATACATACGTACATATCAATCATCATTATTAATGTAATTTTATTTATTAATTTTATTACACAATCTATTGTAAATAAGTTGTATTGTCATTTCCACACTAATAGCCTTTTCACACTGCACTGAATCACCACGACATTGTCGCATTTTGTCGCTCAGACTGGCAATTTTGAAATCCATACATATGTCTTTAAGCTTTATATGCATAATTTGATCCATCAATTTTGATCGATTCTGTATGTCGATTTTGATTAAATAAACACTTTATGTTATCCACAATGAAGCTTGATATCTTTCAGTTATTCGATTTTGAATTCAATGAGTGACTTTTACGTGATGCGTGCACAAAGACTTTTTGTGTATGATTTTATTATATGCATAGATTACAATTTACAATGTACTTCAAATTGTTCTGTGCAATGATCAGCTCTTTTATGTTGGAGAGCAACAAAAAAAAAAAAGGAGCAATATCTAACTGAAAATGACCAAAAGCAATACTGTCAGAAATTTCCCAGCACTCATTAGATTCACAGACGAATCAATTTTTGATTCGACAATGATTCGGATCAAATTCTATAACAACAACCCCAAAATGACGTCACTTTTCCTTGTGGTTGTTGTCGATTGTGATTCAAATCAGCGCCGAATCTCGATTGGTTTGAACCATGGCCCAGTGTGAAAATGCTATAAGTTTATGTGTTTATATAGAATAGCATGTTGAAGTATTATATGCTTTTCACACCGAATGTGAATCGATTCTATATTGAATCGACCATTGAATGGGACATTAACCACAAGGAAAAATGACAGTTGTTGTTGTAGAATGTGAATCGATACAGGTAGATTCAACAATGGAATCGGCTGTGAATCAAAACTGGGCTATCAAATTTTTGATATTTTCGGTCATTTTCGGTTAGGAACTGTCATTTTCGATAGACTTACGCTATTTTTTTTGCACTTGTCACAACTTGTCAAAGTGTGTATAAGCAAAACAAAAAAAAAACAGCAAATTTTATAAATATTGCCACTAACTGGCAATAGAGTTTTCCCATTACTAAAAGTAAAGAGTTCCAAACCTAAACAAAAACAAAAATAAGTAAAAAGAAGATTAACTTTGGCTATGACGAAGTTATAATACTTTTCACGCATCTTTTTTATATCTTTTGATTATTGTTTTAAGTTCTTGTTTTGTGTGGGAGGACCCCTTAGTGGTCCAAATTCGGCAGATTCCGATATATGTATTGCGTATGGTGAAAAGAAAGAAAGCTTCAGCTTTCTTGCCCAAAAACTTAGGGACTAGGGCAAGGCTAAATCAACTTGTCTCGTCCCGCTGATCAATTATATAAGTATATACTTTATGGGGTCTCCGATGTCTCCGTCTGTGTGTTACAAACTTCTTCCCATAAAATTGTATTAAAGAATTATTTTTATTAATGTCTTTTAAACCCTTTGGAGTTTGGCACGATAACTAAATGCACCATTACCACAGATTACCGAGCCATATAGCATAAGTGGAACGAAAAACGACCTTGTTTTATTTACCATTACTGTTAATTAAAGATTCGTTTTTTGTCAATGGTTAATCCGAGGTATTTTACATTATTTTTGCCATTCTATGGATTCAGAGCTCAGCTGCAAGTTGGTGTTTTGTAAGTGGCAGGGCTTTTTCTTTCAAATTAAGTATATTTTCGCTTATTTATACTTACGATTGCGAACTTGAATTTCCAGTTGTGAAAGTATATGGCGAAGATATGTAAGGTTTTTATAGATTACGCTTAATCTCATAGTAGTTGCAGCCAGAAAAGTATAAAGCAGTTTCATGAGTGAATGGTATTTCAGTGATTGGGCGGATGACTGTCATAGGTGTATATGTTGTAAAACGTGGGTCCTAAAATAGATCTCTGAGGAATGCCGGCTGTGATTCATTTTCCATTGGACTTAACTTCATACATCTCAACCCAAAATCATCTGTCAGTAAAAAAAACTTTTGTTGATCTTTCTTAGGTACAAAGAGGAACCTATGTTTTTGAGTTTGTGAATGTTGCAGACAATGCCAAAGTGACAATACTCACAGATTTCTTCGAGTTTGATAGTTGGTTTCTTCATTTACAACTTCACAAAACATTAAACAAATTAAACAAACAATAATCATATCAACCAAAAGTTGATTAATTGTACCAATGTGTATTATTAAGCCCCCAAATAAATACAATAATATAATTGATTTTTGTTAAGTCATAAATATTCTTAATTTCTTAATTAAAGCAATGAAACTTTTTCGAAAAAACTTACTATACTTACAATAAACGTTCACATTTCAGTTTACTGTCTTTTTTCCTTAAAATCATCGTCTGTCTTTTTTTTATGTCAAAATGTTCTCACAAATTCTTAATGAGATTGAGGTCTAGCGATTACAGCGGATGATCAAGTGTCTTAGGATCAAGTGTCTAATGAGTTCTGACAGCATTCGCACTTACTGATTTGCCTAAAATCTGGGTAATGTTTTCTGACAATTTGACTGCACTTGAGGCTGGATTCGTCTTTACAGATCTAATCCGAGTATCACTAAGCCACTTTGGACGTCTAGTTCTCAGCAAATCTTCAACCAGACGATGTTTGGCACATTTGTCAAATATTTTTTTTTTTTATTGTACTGTGACTCTGACTTAGAGTTTCGGCAATTTTATGCCATAATTTACCTTTCTCTCATATACTTTTTTGTGTCATATTTATATTAGTGCATTTCTTCTGTAGAGACATTTGTGCAATGTTCATAGCAGTATTTTTTTTTTTTAATATTTTTTATATATTTTCAATAGGATAATGTGGACGAGTTCTTTGTTTCTTCAGCTAGTAGTTTGTTGATAAGTATATAAAATTAAATGGAATCAATATTTTGTTAAATTTTTGTATACATTTATTAATGCATGCAACAAAAAAAAAATCAATGCGATACAAAAAAGTTCATTGACATGCATCATCATTTCTCAAAAGAGAAAGGAAAAGAGAGTGTAATTTAATAGCACAAAAATCATAATAATCGATATATGTATGTATGTTCATACATACAATTGTGCATATGTACATACATATTTATTACTGTAATATATACCAAAAAGAAAGACATAGATTGATAAAGAGATAAAGAAAATACATTTCAATAAAAATATGACATGCTTGAAAGAACAACTTAAATAAAATGGGCATCACATCATACAAATATCTTATTATATGATATACATAATTGTAATTTCAATTGCATGACCGTCTTAATTCTTCAATGGTGTCTCTTGCTAGTCTTTACATTGAGCGACAGATGCCAAGCAAATACATATTTTGACACTTCTCAATTCCTTTCAAATCCCTCATTCTACAAAAACCTAACGAAAAGAAAAAAATTACCTACAGTTCTAAGTATTTTTTATCCTTTAATAACTTCAGATAAGGATTATTTTAACCAAATCGCGTCTAAAAAATTGGGAGATTTCAAAACCGTCAATAGAGATTTCTGGCACACACCCGTTAGTATTATTTTTATTTTTTTTATATATAATTTTAATCTATGCATATCATTGATTTTGTCTGTTTGTTTTTGATTTGTGCAAGCGTCAATTAAAAGCCACTCATTCTATTCAAAATCAAACACAAGAAGTTTTATTTGGTGCACAACATAGGCTTCATTTCATCAAAATTGATCAACAAAATATTATTTAATTTATGATTTATAAAATTTAAAATGCGTTTTTTCTAACAAATTTGTTAATAAACCATACTACAATTACATGCGCTACTTCACTACACCAAACCACTTCACATATAATCTTCTGAATTTCTTTAAATCATATATTGTTTTACATTCAAGCCAGACAACGTTACTAACAAATGCACAAAACCTTTTTGAATGCAAAACTAAGTTTGCTGGGCCAATTAGTAAATAATATTGTATAAATAAGAAAGTTATTGATAGTGAGGATACTAGATACATAGAAGATGTGTGATACTATGAAGTACTCAGCGCCGGCCGCTGGGTAGAGCGAGTGGAGCGGTCGCTCTAGGCGCCAGATGGCAAGGGGCGCCAAAAAGCCAAATTCACAAAACAATGCTATAACATGATGTGCACTGTGTTGCCGATGTTGCAAAAGTGAGTTAAAAGCGCCGAAGTGGAATTTATAGTGGCTTTACAGTGAGCTAAGACTGGAATCTCTGAAGATGTGACTATGATTCGAGTTCCATTTGACAACAACAACAACAGGGAAAATGACAAAATTGAGGGGTTGTTGTTGTAGAGTGCTGCCAAGTTTTTGGCTCGACATTAAACAGCTGATTATGCACAAAACAATTTGAATAAAATTTTAAATTGTAATTTTTTTTTTAAATATTAATAAAATAATTAGCAGGAATGAAAAAGGCTGCTGCAAGAATTATTTGCATACAATGAAAATTGTTCTCAATCATGTATTTCTCGCACAATTTCCATTTTAATTTCTCAAAATTGGCCACAACGTTCATTGTATGTACAACCAAAATAAAAAAACAGCTGTTCTCAGAACTCGCAAACTCGCAAAAGGCCACTGTGAATGGTTACCCGCAAACTCGCACTGTGAATGTAGAATAATAGTGGCTTTACAGTGAGCTAAGATTCGAATCTATGAAGATGCGACTATGATTCGAGTTCCATTTGACAACAACAACAACAGGGAAAATGACAAAATTCAGGGGTTGTTGTTGTAGAGTGATTCGATTGAAAGATGCTTATCTCAAATATAATAGATATGCTAAGATTCGGTTTTTTTGTATGGTCAGTGTTAACAGGGCTTCATAATTTCGTCGTTTTTTTGTGATTGTCATGTGTTTTCTTCTTCGTTTTTTTTGCGCGCCACACACAAAACAGCTGATCATTGCACAAAACAATTTGAAGAAAATTTTAAATTGTAATTTTTTCTTTAAATATTAATAAAATAAGTAGCAGTAATGAAAAAGGAAGCTGCAAGAATTGTTTGCATACACTCCAAATTGTTGTCAATCATATATTTTTCACAAATTGTCCATTTTAATTATCACAATTAGCCACAACATTCCATTTGTATGTATAATCAAAACAAACAACAGCTGTTCGTAATAATAAAATAACACTGTAAAGCACAAAACCGAATCTTCGTGATACGAGCCACTGTAAAGCCACTATTACGTAAAGCGAAAGTGTCGACCAATGGGCGCCGAAAGACAATCTCGCTATACCTTGATGAAGAGCTAAAGCCGGCGCTGAAATTACTTGACATCCAATTGTCAATGTTTTCTTCACAACACGTTATTGTGCTGCTAGTTGCTCTGTATTCATTTTCTGTTCTATACGATGATTATTGTTTTAGGCCCTACACATGGTCAATCATGATTGAATCAAACAAAAGCGTTATCGATAAATATGGCTTGATTCAAGCATGATTGACAGTGTGTTGCGGTAATTGAGTTATAAAATCATGGCTTGAGTCAAAGTAATTTTGATATTTTTTCAAGTCATAAATTTGACGATATCGTTCTTGATTGATTCAATCATGATTGACCATGTGTATGGCCTATTACTCTTAATATTTAAACTAAATTTACCTTCTAAGCCTAAACTTGTATTATTTCTTATTGTTATTATTCCTTATTAAGTTTTTGCATCAGATTTATTCAATAAATCAATATATAACAAGTCAATTAGTATCATACATCTACAAATCCAATTGCTTCCAATGTTCATTCAATAATATCTTACCATTATTTTATGGGGAGTTCAAATTCAACTCTTTGAGATCTCGTTTCAATTGAAACAGTACATTTTTGTCTTGTTAACTAACAACCATTTCAATAAACATTAAGGAATTTGAGGGTTTTATCTTTTTTCTTTTTCAGGATCTAGCTGACACATATTTATATATTATATGACTCGCAGTGCAAATGGCAATTAACATTGAAGTTTTTCAATAAAATCGTAATCGAACTTCTGAACATGAATAAGATATATAGTGATAACTATTCACATAACATATTGAATTATAATTTACAAACCTACCAACTATAATTTACTCAATTCGGATAATTAGTACTATTTAAACTGATAGCCATTGGAAAATTACTGCCATGAATGTACGAGTATATTCATTCCTTGAATTAAATAAAATTAAAATCCCCGAAACAATCTTTCATTAAATTATGAAAAACTTCTAATAGACATCAGATTTCTTTTCTGCATAGGTTGATGAGCTCCAACGATTCTTTGTCTACCCTTTTCTTAGAATAATGACTTATCTATGTTTGTATACTCGTATGGGAATATCATTAATGATCTATATTATACACTCTATAAGATGATTTATAATTTGTACTACTTATCAGATTATACCATCCTGACATTTTATAAAACAAAGTCCCCCAACCGCGTCTGTTTGTACGCGCTTATCTCAAAAACTACCGAACAGATTTTCACACGGTTTTCACCAATTTAGGGAGTAATTCATGAGGAAGGTTGAGGTGTATATTTCATAAAAGTTTTGCTGACTGGCTTGTTTGATCATTGGTTAGTGCGCCAAGCTGAAATCCTAGAGTCGACTCTAGTCTAATCATGCACTTTTTTTATTTCCTCCAATTCATCCTAAATCTCCCCCTGAGCTGAAGGCCTTTGTCGCTATTGCTCATTATAATAACTAAATTATAATTTGTAATTATAATCTTAGTTCTATATACATATATACATACTTATGTCATCCAATCTTTTATATTAGGACTAAGATGATAGTCTACTAAGATTAATTAATGAATTAGTAAAAGTGAAGGCAATAAAATTGATATTTCTAATGGAATGACAATCATCATAGGTCATACATAGCCTTCTATAAATGATTAAACCTCTAATGGAACTACTAAAATATATATAACCTACAGAGTAAATATGTTTATACAGAATTTAACATATTTGATTATGATTTTGTGAGTGAGGAGAAAGTTAAATGCATATACATATGTGTAGAAAAAAGCTTATGCAGTTGAATCAAGAAAGAATTGTAATAGAGAAGAAGAAAATCGTTCAAATCGTTAATAAGAGTAATGAGTATAAATCTACAATTGAATGAGAGTAAGAAGTGTGAAAATAATTGAGAAAAATAAAAATAAGTAAAATTTTTAAAATGATTTCAGCAACTAAAGGCGCTAATTGAGCGCAACCAAGTACATACATACATATGTACATATATACTATATGTGCATATGTTATTCTGAATAGGTATTAACACTTTATTCATCATGATTGTACCCAAGGCTTCATCATATCGAGATACCTGCTATTCCTTTGCATTTCTATGTAATTTTTAAGCAGAAAATTTTAAATTGTTTTGTTTTTTAGAAATCCCATACTCATTGAATTTTAATCAGAGTCTTCCGATTATTAGAAGAAACTGTCCCCATAGAAACATATGCTTGGATATTATACGAGTAGATATATGTATGTATATGTTTTCAAGAAAAATACTTCTTCTACAATTAACTATAAGTAGGAAGGAGGACAAACAATGAAAATAGACATAAGCGTTAACAAAATACCATAGATCATTTAAACAAATAGCAATTAGCAATTACTTATATAAAGATATGATAAAAAATAATGTTATATCAATGAATTTGGAACATACTTACATACATACATACATAAATATATGTTAATTGTTTGTCAATAACGTTACAATAATGAACTTCTCCGCGGAGATATAAAAAATTATAATTCTTATGTGAAGTGTATCCAAATTTTGGTGAGACGAGAGCAAATTTAGTAGTTTTTCCAAGATTCTTTATATTTTAATTTTTTTTTTTTTTTTTTTATTTATGCTTTTTATATTATATACGAGTATAGTATATTTTTTTAGCTTTGCTCTAAATAATTTATGGTATTTTTTAATTTGATTGTATGTATTTTTTTGTTTTTTGTTTTTAGTTTCTGTTTTCTTAATAAAATAAAGTACAATATTTTTTGTTTTTGTTGTTAAGATTTATAAATAAATTTTATTAAAATTATACATATTCATATTCATATATAAGAGTATACATATATAAGTAAATATACTTTGCGCCATTAATTATTTAAAACTTAATTAATGAATGAAAAAAAAAAAAAAAAAAATTAATGTTGAAATATTATTATTATTATGATTATATTTTCTTTTTTTATGACTATATCTTGTGAACCTAGAGAGAGAAAGAAATAGAGGCGAAGAGGTCAATGTTTGAACCCACTTCCATTACCACTGACGAAAGTTGTCAACAGCAACAAACTCAATACAATACATTACAGTACAACACAACATAATAAAAAAATAAAAACAATTACAAGTTATTTACCACAATGACGCCATCATTACTTGAGCTGCTGTTACCGGTGGCTGTGGCAGTGGTATGAGGAGTGTTGGAGCCACTGTTGTTACCATTGATATGTGGCGTGACCTCTACAGAAGTCATGCCACCACTACTTGACCCACCATTTAAATTTCTATTATTGCTAGCTAAACCAACTAAGCGTTCACTCTCCTGCCATAGCCAATCTGCGGTATCTTTGTCCTTAGCCCAAGGGACAAGGGGAAAACGCATTGAATCACTATAATAACCACCTGACGATTGTTCTAATGAGGGATCCAATGCCAAACGCAAGGATGTTTGTGCTCCAGCTTTTGGTGTCTTGAAGAAATATAATGATACGACTTTCATGAATTGTTTAAACCAAATTGGCCACTCGAAATGACGATTCAATTCGGTGCGTACAATACCCGGATGACAACAGTTGACAGTGACACCTGTTTCTTTTAACATCTCCGCCAGTTTGCGAGTAAATAATATATTGGCCAATTTGCTTTGACTGTAGGCACCAAAGAACTTCGAATAGTGCTTTTCACTCATCAGATCCTCACGATTGATACGCCCAAAGATATGAGCAGCCGAACTGACTACAACAATGCGACTTGGTTTCGATGCCTTTAAACGATCCAATAGCAGATTCGTTAATAAAAAGTGACCCAAATGATTTACACCAAATTGTTGTTCATAACCATCAACAGTCAAACGTCTTGGTGTTGCCATAATACCGGCATTATTCACTAGCAAATCCAATTTCGTTTCTTCAGCCTTAAAACGTGCTGCAAATGCACGCACCGATGCCAATGAGCCAAGATCCAGGGTACGATTGAAGACCTCTTGATTATGTGTACGTTCGATAATCTCAAGACGAGCGGCCTCACAACGTGCCGCATCGCGACATGCCATATAAATGCGTCCGCCACGACGTGCCAACTCCAGTGCAGTCTCCTTTCCAATGCCCGTATTACAACCGGTGACAATGACCACTTTGCCATCTATGCGATTCGTCTTACGATAGAATGGTCCTTGTATGAATTTACGTAACAACCACATGATCAAAGTTACACCACAGAAAATTAAGAAAAACAGAACAAACCAAGCCCAAAAGCCGTGAAAGCAAAGGGTTTTCACGTCGTCGTCGTTATCTTCCGACGATGCTGAATCAATAATGATGGAATCTTCTCCGTTCTTAATTGGAAGCAGCAAATACTCCGTTGTAATGCTGCCGCTGCTACTGCTAGCCGGAGTATTAGAAGCATCCGACATAGTCGTTATCTAAAATTTGAAAATAAGAAATTTTCGGATCCTTCTTTTGTTGTTGTGTTTTCGTATTCTTCTTTTCTTCTGTGAGTATTGATTATTGTAGAAAGTTTTATTGGGTTTCCCTTTTGGTGATTTGGGTCTCTTCAAAATCACACTTTCTTCTTCTGTCGTTGGCGGCTAAACTAAGCGGCGCGTGCTACTACTTATCAAAACTCTGTTAATTCGTTGTCGTTGGCTGTTGTGCTTCATAACAACTGCACACTTTACGCTTTCAAGACTGACTGATTGCGGCTTTTTCAGCTCAACATTGCTGGACGCCTAAGCCCAAAGAAAAAAAACAAGTTTTATATACTTTACTTTACTGCACCGTCTTCATCTCTATTACCAACAACATCAACATCAACAACAACATAACAATTCCTCACAACTTACATCGATGTCCGACAGTTTCTTCCAACACCACCTGTTCACTTGCTGCCGCCTCTACAACTACTCTCTCTCTCTCTCTCTCTAGTTCTCAGTCTTGCTCTCTGTGTGTTTTTCTTTCTGTATCCCCTTTCCCGTTCCCTCTGTTCATGTCTCTGTCATTCTGTTTAACACCGACGTTCTAACTTAAATCGCTTAAATCGGAGGGAGAGTCAGTCATCAACGTCGTCGCTAAACTAATCATAGCTACAGCTATGGCTAATTTTAGAGCTCGCTGCACGCAAATCAGAAACACTTAAAAAGGTTATCAAAGCCATAGTAGAAGTAGAATTCTTTGGCCTGACTTGAGGTCTTACTTGTAATTGTAATCATAATCGTACTCGTACCCATGTTTAGATCTGAACGTTGATCATAAACGCGAATGAGAAACTTTAGTGCACTTTATTCTTTCTCTTTCTCTTACACTCACTCAGTCACTGAGTAACTAACTCAGTAACTACTAACTCAGTAAGTCCGGTTTTTATTTTTGACCCAAATACCAAAGTGCGACATATCAAAGCTTAAAATTTGTTGTATTTTAGTGCAGTCATTGCCATGGTCGAACTTCCCAAACAAAAATATACATACATATCAAGAACAGGTAAATCAAGCAATGTAGACAGATGGATCCGATCTTTTGTTACCCTATTTGTCCGATCTTCAGAAACCCAATTAGCGTGAAACAATTTAATACTTGGCTAGAAGTATAAAGAAAATGTAGAACTAAGATTATAATTTAGTTATTATTTGTTATGAGCAATAACGAAAAAGACCTTTAGCTCAAAGTTTAGAGAAAATTGTATAATATAATTACTAGAGATTAAAAATTAATTGATCTTATAGAATTTAATAACAAGTCTCATATATAGATATAATATTTAAAAACCTAGGTTGTAACTCTATGCAACCGAACTTGACTAGATAAATCGAGTACTAGAGATACAAAAACAAGCAGGAAAAATGTTAAGAATCTTATAATTATCGAGAATAAACTACAGATAGAATTATCTAGCTACATTCGTTTCGTCATACTGGTTATTACTCTATATAATTATTATATATACGAGTATATATTTTGAAAGGTTTTACTAACTGCCTCCTGTATATTAGTTATGGTATTCGTAATAGCTTCATATACCCTATTTGTGAAAACCAGTTAAAAGTTTGGTAAACATGAATGAAAATACTATTAGAATGCAGATTTCTGGTGATCAAAAGTTCATTAAGAAAGTCAGATTAATAGATAGAGATAGAGAGAGATAGAGAGAGATAGAGAGAGATAGAGAGAGATAGAGAGGGAGTGGGAGAGTGGAAGAGATTAGAGAGACACTGTGTGTGTCAGAGAGCGCATTATTGGATTGTATTGCTTCACTTTGCACTTGTTTGGTTTTTATGTAAAGTGAAAGTTTAAAAAAGACAAAAAGATTACAAAAGTTCATTCACTTAAAAACACGTGAGCGTCAATACTCTCTCTCTCTCTCTCTCTCTCTCTCTCTCTGTCTCTCTTTGTCTCTCTCAAGTAGTACACTATGTCTTTATTTTGCCCACATTCTTTTTCTCAACGACTATAAATTTCTACATCAAATCTCATCACACTACTACTATCTACTCGTATGTACATAAGTATGTGTAGTACAAACTCAGAGCTTTAAACTTTCTGCATTTCATTCCAACCAACACACTTCAAAGGCTTCTTAAGAGGGATTGTTTTCCGGTTCTCAAAATAACCATAAATTTTTTATTATTATTAGTATGTATGTATTTTGTGTCCTATTTTTTAGTTATACTAAGTATGCAGTTGTTGTTGAAATACTCTTTCTTACACGCCCTCGATAAACTAAAAATCTTTTTTAAAACAAATTTTTTTCTCTCCCATTTGATAGAAGACCTTATACCTTTCACGAAGAAGAATGACAACTACGAGTATAGTATTAAATTTAAAACTATTGAAACCTACGCTATTTTTATGAAAACCGTACACAATCTTGATGATTATATAGACCATAGTTTAAAGATATTTAAATAAAGACCATGTCGATATTTTCATAAGTTTTTTTTTTATTTTTTTGAATTTTGTCAATCCATTTTCGTGGGCCACTTTTAAACCATCAATAGAGAGTTTTAAATAGAAACATAGGTCAAGCAGATGTCGTTTGAACCTTTGTTTCCCAGAAAAAAACTAAAGTACATTGAACTATTATCAAATACTATGAAATAAATGGACTGATAGAGAGAGAGAGACACGATTTCTCAAAAAGAATTATCCAGTCATAGTCATTTTATTGTCTTTGCTATTTGAATGTTAAAGGAAAACGTTCTACTACTTTCATTAAAACATTGCCCCTTACATGAAGGAACAGACAAACTAATCCAATCATCAACCACCATCATCATCCCCAATTTCTTGTTCGTTCTTCTAAATTATTTATTATATTTTAACTTATTTAATGTTTCCTCCTCTTAAGTGCCTATTTGAGTTTTGTATGTGGAATCGAAATATGGTTCAATCGTCACGCGAACCTAAACAATGACACGAATTACAATAGTATTGTACTTTACGCTTGGTACTCGTATCGTAAAGAATTTTCTAGTACCATATAACAAAAGAATTTAGTAAGGAACAACATTCTAAATTATTGTACATCCAATTTCATGGCAATTGTGCTTGTCAATCCAATGATTTTTCAATCCCATGAAAAATAATTGACAATAATATTGTATAATAAACAACAATTACATTGTTCAGTTATCATATTTGCTTTGAATATCATAGTAGATAACTTTTCTGCAGACAATATTGACATTATGGTATAGAAAGTTATCTATTTTTTTTTACTTATGTATGTAGTAGATAATATTTGAAAAAAATATCTATCTAAATATATTATAAAGTAGTAAATTTAACTAAAATATAGACTTAACTATAAATGAAAATAGGCTTTTTCCAATTTTATAACAAACATAAAATTTGTGACATTACTTGCCACCAAAAACTTTCTGATACTACAATATAATGCATCATTCTGCGGGCTGCCTTGGAATTTCACAAAGAAAAATAAAACTTAACCACTGTTTCCAAGGAATATTACACCAATTCGATTTGATATGAGAGTAATAAGTAATTGTATGCCTCACAGTTTTTGCAAAAGAACTAAAGAGCTACCGAGGCTAACTTGAAAGGGCATCCATATAAGTTCCTAGTCTTAATACAATATGTCATCATGTAGAGTTATGAAGCTCTTACATAATATGCGAATATTATATCGTCCTACCAGAAATTTTGTCCCTTTAGCCTTGAATAGATGCATTACTAACTATGCCCTACACGATCCATTCCAAGTTTTATGCACGTCATATACTAAATTCTATCACGTTCTCTCGCCTGAAATATCGCCCTCATCGGTTAATACCATCGTCATTCGCTGCCTGCGGGACTCATGACCACACTGCAGGCTAGATGAACTGGATGTCGCTGATTTGGGTCAACTATACCGTCTGTATTATTGTAGTTTATTAGTTATTATATGTCTCTGATCACACATGGCTGTGAGTAGGGGCATAGCTCGCTACTACTGCAAATAAATTTCCCCCATCGGTTCAGAGGCTGGCATTTCATATTATTCTTATTTATTATTTTCATTTTTTTTTTTTCTATTTTTGTTTGTTTCTCTTTTTTAGGGTTCCGTACCCATAGGGAGCTAACGGGACCCTATTACTTAGCTTACACTATCCGTCCGTCCATCCGTCCGTCCGTCTCCTGCTCTATCTCATTAACGGTAATAGGTAGAGATTTGAAATTTTCACAGAGTGTGTACAAGTGAATTTTGTATGTAGAACGACAAATACTAAAAATATACATTTTTAGAAACATTGTTCTTTAATTTAACCTTTTGTTTAACAATTTTTTGTTTTTTGTAGTATAATTTGAGCTGTTAATTGTAGTATACTTTTAGTCTATTAAATATAAACTTAATTTTATATTTTAAGGAAAAAATCTTGTACGATGGTACGGAACCCGCCGTGTGCGAGTCCGACTCACACTTGGCTGATTTTTTGTAATTAATTTATTTTAGTTTAAATTCACTTCAATTTATATTTTTGTCCTACTTTTAAGTGTTAATTATCTCTGTAGAAAATCTTAAAATTCCTAATGAATACCAGAATGTCAAAAGATCTGTAATTATGAGATTTTGAGCAATAGGTCCAATGAAGAGATTACTAGCTTCTGCACTCCTCTAATCTAATTCTATTGAATCTAACGTATGGTATAATATGCATTTAAAGATCCATGTATGGTAAATATGCAGATTTCATACATTGATTCATAATTATAAAACAAATTTGTATCCATTCGAAGTACATAATAACAATTAAAACATTACTATAAAGAGTTCAAATTGACTATAAATTTTGAAAGACTTCGTTTGAAACATACGTAAGTCATAAGTGGTACCAGAATCCAAATTCCCTTATTGGATTGCTACCTTGTCGTTGCCTATATTTACGAGTATATTGATGCTCATTGACCTGAATAAATTATATACTAGTATAGTATTAACTCATACTCGTATACCTACTATTATTACCTAGTTTATATGACACTCAAATCGATTCTGCGAGAAACGATTTAACGAATATCGATTTTTGGGCTTATGTTTACATGAGGCAGTCGACATCGGTTTGACTAAATCGATTTTTGTTTTTTGTATTATGTCAGAGTTGCCCTATGTAGAAAATATAATGTGATTTTCTCAACAGAATAAGTTAGTTTTTAAAATCACATTGAATAAAATAATATGTCAATGTAAAATACTTATATTGATTGTTAATAATGTTCTACAATGATTTTCCAGTATATAAATCACAAATTATAAAAAAAAAAAAAAATAAAATAAAGCAAAATAATTCTACAACATGGCAACTCTTATAAAACAACATTCTGAATTTCAAATCGAAATGACATTGCTAAGTGTTTACATGACATTGGAAATCGATTTACAAAACTAAAAACTGTTTTCGTCAAATCGATTCGTGCGTGAAAATCGATTTAAAAAAGTGTTTATACATAAGGTTTTCGTTATATCGATTCTCGCAGAATCGATTTGAGCGTCATATAAACTCTGACTCTTTCATTAATGAAAATTGGACGCATTGAGGATGTGACTCCAATTCTATCAGATGCTACACGCAGGAAGTGTGGTTGTTCTTGCTGTTGTTGTAACTGCAAGGGGGCTGCAGCATGCACATCTGAAACCATGGAGGCTGGAGCATGTACAACTGAAGTGGTCCTTGGCCGACTGATATCGGGTGATTTCGGGACGTAGACCCGACCACTCAGGGAAGTGTGGTCGTCGCAGTCGCCATATGTATTATATGTATCTATGTACTAAGTATACGAGTATATCTACAAATGTGATATTATTTGAATACTCTAAAATACTATAATTATAGTAGCTTAATTTGCCGAATGCCAAAATAAATTATGAATGCTAATTAAATATTTAGACTTTATTCAAATATTTGTATATGTATACAATATTTAATAAAATTGTCACCGGATATGATAATAATGAAAATCGATCAATATGACAAGATTAAAAGCCAATAATGAAATTCCTACTTGACATCTGAAATACTTAGTTGACAACTAACTGGTAAATACCATGAAATGAAATGATGAAATCAACAAATACGAGAGAAAATCAATATTTTTACGCAAGCAGAAATCAACAAAACCAGTTGTTGAATGTCCTTGACATGGAAACAAGGACAACGTAGGTTTGAGAAGTGTAGTCAAGTGTACTATTAGATTAGCAAATACGTGTGTTTTACTGCAAACAAATAAAATTTTGGATTCGGAATCAAGTGACAAAGAACATGGCATTCGCACCCTTAAACTATAATTACAAATAAGATAGAAAGAGAGAAGAAAGTAATATATTTGGAAGAAGAGAGAAGAAAGTATTTGGTGAAAGAGGGGTGACGGAAAAGGATTATAGAATGAGTAAAAAAAAAAAATATATATGATATTTTATACACTGCGTTACACTTAAATAGTCTTATAGTCTTACAAAATGTTCTTTGTCTCTCCATAAGTTTTACAAAAATAAATGTTTATTTGATGATCTGTCAGAGATAAAAGTGGAGCACTAGAAATGTACCATTATATGATTTTAGATATATATTTTTTTCATTAACCTGGTACATTTTTTATTTCACTAGAATTATAGATTATGGTTTAGGCAACATTATTAATTAATTGATTTGAGTATTTTCAACAACTTTAGATGATTTCCAATAAGAATGGGGTGTGGTAAGTCGTTCAGTGTCTCTAAACAAGTTTACTACAAAGACATTCATTATGACTCTCTGTGAACAGATAAATCGAAAATCGGTATAAAATAAAGAAAATTATGGAAAAAATATAAAATGTCGCACACATTGTGTGCTCTTTGGTACAGACAATCGATCTATTTTCTGCGAAGCATTAAATTCCCATTATTATTAAATGCCAGCAAAACCACTGGCGCACTATTTCGAAACCTAAACACCTCAAACGTCATAAGCATGAAAGAAAAACACTACTCAACCACTACTATACCTAAAATACAGTTAAGTTTTTGTGCATGGTTTTTTCTGACAAAATAAATTTAATTATATGGCCTTAATTACTATGTATTTCCATGATTTGTTCGATTCGTAGCAGAATCAGTGGTGTCAAGATTTGAGATCTACATATATATAGTATCAGAAGTTTTAAAAAAAACTTTGCCATATATTTTTTAACACGACAAAGCACCTATACATACTGCCCGTGTGATTAAATCATGCTTCTAGAGGAAAAGTATCACCATTTTGACCTTAATATAATAGAAAAAGTTTGGACTTGTTCCATAAATTTATGACTCTGAAAAGCACTTTTCATTGAAAACTCGAACCTATTGATTAGGACATTCAATGAACCTACGCTCGAATAACATAACATATAATTTTCGAGATTAAAAGGGTTATTATTAAGCTGTTGAGCCAATAGCCATCGATCCTAGTGCTCCATAGTATCTTGTTAGTTTATAATTTTTATTATTAGTCAACAACACAAATACAAACAGTGGAACCTCCGCGGCCGTACAATTATATTGGTCCCAAATATTTGGTTATATTTGTAATAAAGGGTTTTCCAATAAGAGGTCTTATTTTGAATAGCCCGCTATTTCGGTAGATGTCACTTTTGAAGCTGCCATTTTTTTACATTTGACAAGTAGAAACTACGCCATTAATAAAAATGGAACAATACACGCTTCAACAATGCATTGAAATTATTAAAATTCACTATAAAAATGGTGAAAATTTGGCAGAGACGTTTCGTAAAAAAATCATCTTGACTGATGAGGCCCATTTCCACCTCGGTGGCTACGTAAACAAGCAAAATTGTCGCATCTGGGGCTCGGAAAACCCAAAAGTTATTGTTGAAAAACCTCTCCATCCTTAATGTGTGACTGTTTAGTGCGGTTTATGGTCCGGCGGGGTTATTGGATCTTACTTTTTCGAAAATGAGGCTGGGGCAACAGTTTGGCTATGGAAAATTTCATGAAAAGGATATGGTCCTGTAAGCGTGGTCGTGGTGGCCATTTGGCTGATGTTGTTTTCCATTATTAACGGCATACCTTTCTCTTAATAATGAAATAAACATCCGATCATTTATCTCAAAAAATGCCATTTTTCTTTGAATATCAAAATAACACCTCTTATTGGAAAACCCATGCGATCCAGAAAAACAAAAAAAACATATTTCATCGACTTCTCCCCTACGCGTACATCACCCGCGGCCGGACAATTTCTCTGGAACCATGGGTGTCCGGCAACTGTACTTTACTGCTAAAAAGCATCATAAAAGGTAAATTGTGCTATTCAAGTGAAATGCAGTGTAGTACTATGAAAAACGTGACGGTAAATGTACCTTTTGTTTCTTTGCTCATTTCTATTTTGATTTTATCCTTTATCTTACTGAAAATAAAGGACTCAATTCATCCTTATTATACTCTTCATGCAGTGAATAGTGGTATAAGATTGTCATAAAGTTTGTAACATTCAGAAGAAGACATCGGAGGTCCCATAAAGTATATACTCGTATATTCATGATCAGCGCGATGAGACGAGTTGATATAGCCATGTCCGTCTGTCTGTCTGTTTGTCCGTCTGTCTGTCTGTCTGTATGTATGCAAACTAGTCATTCAGTTTTTGAGCTAAAGAGCTTAAATTTCACCATACGGGGCTTTTTTTTCGCCATACGCAGTACATTTGTCGGATTCCCCATACAAACCCAAATCCAAATTAAAGTTCTTAGTAGCAAAACTTTCTTATTTTTTGTACTACCGACTTGAAATATGGACACTATAAGTGTCTGACCCATATCCACCAATTTACAATACAATTTCCAAGATCCTCGGAGGCGCGTGAAGAGTATTACAACTTCGGCATAGCCAAAGTTAGTCTTTTTTTATATTTGTCTCATTCAATTGTATTGTAGTATTTTCTCTTAAACTCAAAATAAACACTCAACTCATTTATTGCACTCGAATTTTCTCTCACAAAATAATGGAAAAGGGATGATTGAGAACGAGCAATGAATGAAAAGGACGAAAGATTTTTTAGATTTTTTGACTAAAACAATGTTGAGTGAAGATGGATTCAAGTGCGACGTGAGCTTTTGCACGTTTTTTGTTTGCTTGTTTTCTTTCTTTCTTTCATTTTTCAACCCTCCTCATTCCAATGCTTTGATTACAATACTAGTTTAGTACTACTACTCAACTTAACCTAGGTCAGTTCAACAACGTTGTCATCGTCATCGGTATTCGGTACCGAAGTCTCTCCCATTTGTTAATAAGGCCCCCACACGGTCAAGCATGCTTGCGTATCATCATGTGCAATTAATTTGTTGTATGGATACGAAATTCGTATTACGAATGAATTTTATGAATTTGTAATTAATTTCATGAAATGTAATTTTCGGAATTCGGAAAATATTTACTTTTTCAATCACTTTTCCCCTGTTGACCTTTGGATTAATTTCTTATAATTGATTCACTAATTTGTCGTATATTTCCAATAATTCACCGCATAATTTTATATAAAATAAACAAATTTCGCCACACATGTTTGCCAATCACAAAATGAATTTTGATTTGGCTCAAGCCCCGATTCATTTGCTCAATCAAATGTATCGTTCTCTTTATGGTTTGCAGCAAGCATGCTTTCCCGTGTGTGGTCCCTATTAACGTCGCTTGATTCCGTCGACTCGTTTCGTTGTTAGTGTTTAATCGATATTTCAGCTGCCCCTTTTTCTTTAAATTTCTATATGCTGTTTTTTGGTTTTTTATTTCAGACCTTTTTCTCTTATGATTATCATGCATTTTTTCTTGTTACCTTTGTGTTTTTGATGCCTTTTGGGAATTTTCCATCGGTTTGTTTGTTTCGTTTCAATACAGGAATTTTTGTCTACGACAAATATAAATTTTTTAATGCACATGTTTCTTCTACAAGAACTTTCCAGATTCACGTGGCTTAACGCACTCTATGGTTCTGTTAGTCTTTCAATAATTTACTTGTTGTATTTGCAAAGTGAAATGCAGTAAATTCTTTTCAATTAACCCAAGAAAACCTTTTAATTTATATGAAGTTCTTTTACAAAAAGACATCACCCATCTTTCCTAGTATCTAGAAAAGTGAAATACCATTCATATTCTTAAGTATAATGATTTGAAAACCACATTCTTCAAATTACATACCATCAATCTCATCCTCTCCTTAAGTTACGAAATGATTTGGAAGATACTGAATACTTTTTGCTTAATATTACAAAGTTTCTAAAATCCTTGGTCAATTATAAATAAATATACTTATTTTCAATTAAATATACACGTAGTATAATGTGCAAACACTTTTTTGATAGAGCTTAGCCTAAAATGTCAGGGTTAGCTGAGTTACAAGAGATTTATCTCCAATCATTGTTATATGATGACTGTTTTAAGACCATGAGCCATCATTATTATTATACTCTTCGCGCAGTGAATAGTATTATAAGATTGTCATGAAGTTTGTAACATAAAGAAGGAGACATCGGAGACACCATAAAGTATATATATTCTTGATCAGCGTGACGTGACAAGTTGATCTAGCCATGTCCGGCTGTCTGTCTGTTTGTCTGTATGTATTCAAACTAGTCCAGTTTGAGCTAGAGAGTTGAAAATTTACATGAAGGTTTCTTTTCACCATACACAGTACATTTGTCGGAATCCGCCGAATCAGACCACTAGAGGTGGTACCCCCCATACAAACCCAAATCCAAATTAAAGTTCTTATTAGCAAAATTTTCTTATTTTTTGTACTATCGACTTGAAATATGGACACTAAAAGACGATATCCATCAACCATATAAATTTCAAGACTCTCGGACCACTAGGAGGTGCGTGAAGAGTATTACAGCTTCGACTTAGCCAAAGTTAGTATTTTTTTCTGGTTTTTGTTTATATCTTTTCTTTAATTGATTAATCTAAAAGAAATCCTAATTACTTTTAAAATTATAGACACATTAAGACAGCGTTAAATTGAAATTTGTTTTATTCTTTCATTTCTTAAATGAATTCCTTGCAATTGCATGCAATTATTCGGTATATGCCACGTGCCACATAAATCTCTTCTAAAAAAATAACAAAAATAAAGTATTTTTAATTTGTTGGCAAAGAAAATACTTTGTTATTGCTTCCGATATCATTGTTTTGTAAACAACCCTACGTCAGAAATGATAAAAACAATAGTAACACAAGCCAATTTACTATTCCTGTATGGGCGTACCGAAAGAGGGAACCCGGGGAGGTGAGCTGCCGTCCTAGACCTAAACTGTGGATACTCTTGGCCCACGAACTAAATACTAAGTGTTTAGTTTTTCATCTACAGGAAATTTCTGATTAATCTCCTTTGTCATAATATTTTCATACTTTAATAGACACACATTCGATTCCAGGGCATTGGAAGAAGACGTAATAAGGAAAAAATGTCATGTGAAAAAAATGTTTTTCAATAGTGTCACTTGTGCGGCATGCAATGTGTTTTGCCCAAGAACTAATTTCACTTTGCAAAAATATGCTCACATTATAACCTGTAATATCTTGGAAATCCTGGGTGGTCACGTTCATAAGACCTTTGCAACAAACAGTTGTATTCTTAAAAAATATATATGTATGTACATACGTGAATAAATAAATAAAAATTAGGTGTAGTTGTGTCGTGGACCTTGGCCGTCTGTTTTGAGTGGATACGTCTATGTGTGTTATAATCATTGTTTAACTAAAAAGTCCTTCGGATTTTCATTAATAATAATGGAATGAAATGAAATGAGCATGCATGCAACCATAAAGAGAGTTAAAAGAATGAACACATTGTTGCTGCATTCATATATGTATACAATACATACATTAGATATCTATTACCTAGTAGGTAATACCTAGTAGAGGTGTGCAATGATTATATCCGTACTGCGTACTATTATATGTACTCTTAATATGTTCTACATATTTAATAGACCATCGTTCATTGTACATAATAAAATTGGTACGCGAGAATAAATGTACATCTTTTTTATGTACTAACTGCAAATGATTACTAGTAGTAATCTTACTCTTTCGAAACGTACTGCACATTTTATTTATGTACTCTAAGCAAAAATTTATGTACTTTTTTGTTCTTTTCAAGTGTACTTACATAGTAAGAGCGGTGCGAAGCGACACAACCACGATCGTGAACATTTTCTTAATTCTCGCTCTCTCTCTCTCTCTCTTTGTCAAAGCGTAGCATGTATACTTGTATACGTGCATAGAACTAAACCATACCAAGCAAAATAACTACAATACGCAGTAGGTACTGCACATTTTATTTTTGTACCATAAGTAAAATTCTATGTACCTTAAAAAAGAGTACATAAAAAAGTTGATACTATTACTATTTATATTGCAGACGCGAAATACGAGTAATACTTTTACTCATTTTAAATAAGTGAATAAGCGTACTACGCATATCAAAGTACATAATTAAAATGTACATTTTTTGTAATCATTGCACACCTCTAATACCTACTACATATCTTAATTTCATACATGATGATGATAATGATCAACAAATAAACATGATGATGATAATGATCAACAAAAAGTAAAGCAACAACAAAAAACATAAAGCAAACAGAAATAACAAAAGAGAATGTGCGAAAAGCGACAGCAAAAAAAAAAAAAAAAATATATACATAGAACAAAAACAAAATACACACAAAACAACAACAAAAGCAAAAACAACAAATTGGATGAAAATGTTTAAAGCCAACAAAAGGCAAAATTGCGACGCTTCCCACACCGCCCACCGCAATGTTACATAGTCCTAACTTAACGTGACCAATTCTTTGATCCTTTAGCTACCGAGTGGTGTTATTAGATTTTCAATGTAGACAATAGTTTTGCAACTACAACACCAAACTGTATAACAATTTTTCCTATCATCAATTTTTTAGGTCCACGTCAAAAAAATATTACCTTTTGTTATTGAAGTCCAAGATGCACATATTTGTTGCATCTTTCGAAGATTTCGAATTTGCTCAGGGCCGCATTGCGAAATGTGTATGGGTGGTGTTCCAAATCAACCAGAATTTCCGTTTTACACTTCTTACGATTCGCAAAACATTTAATTTGTATGTATAACCAAACAATTAACAGTTGTTCAATAATGGACGTGTTAAACAGCAAGATGCATCTTTCTCAAAATGCTCAATTTGACTACCGTGTAAACTAGGTTTGTAACGAAAACTTATTATTGGTAATCAAAAATAATTAAAGTTAATTATTGTACATTTTACAAACAACTATTTTGCAGCTTTGCGATTTCTTAAGGGTTCGTAAATTAAACAGTAGCTGGCTTGGAAACTCCGATTCCCTTCGCCCGCTAGCTGATTTCTTCGATGCGTTTTACAGATAAGTCAGACGGTTGAACTAGGCAGAGACGTACGCGTGAGATCGCATGTAATGACAAAATGTAAATACACCTCCGATAAAACTCTATTAAAAACACACAAAGGGAAAAGCGGAGGTACGATTTCTTGCAGATGTTCCGCAGTTCTGAAGGCGGAGGAGGTTCCGTTACAACTTTATTTATACTCTACTATACAAAAATGTAATCAGAATTTATTGTACATACTGTCTGACCTTCCGTAAAAAATTACAGTGAAAACCGTATGGAAATCGTTTGGGTGGTTTACAAGAAATATGCGGAGAAATATACAAGGAGAGGAACTTTGATTACTTGTTACCAAATACGTACTATTTAATGATGTAGGATTATTTATTTATTATAGCATATGTTTTTCATTTGACTTAAAGGTTTGTCCTCATAAGCAAAAATCAATTTAAAATATACAAGTCAATAAGTAGTAAAGGGTGTTTTTTTAGAGGTTCACAACTTTGAATTGGCAACACTGCTTTATTTGATAACCGATTTAACAGCTAATAGTTGCTTTTTGTTTAGTTTGGTGTGACATTTCATCCGATTAGTTAAAATGGATCTTTATATGAGAGAACAACGTGTTTTCATTATTAAAAACTTAATTATGAAGTTTAATAATCGAGTAATTGCTCGAAGAACAGACGTGAATTGGCCACCAAGATCGTATGATTTAACCTCATTGGATTATTTTCTTTGGGGTTATGTAAAGTCACTTTCCTACGCCGATAAACCAGAGACAATTGAACACCTGGAAATCAACATTCGAAGAGTTATTGGCGAAATACGACCGCAAATTCTGCGAAAAGTGTGTGAAAATCAGACTTCCAGATTGCGCCTTATACGCGTTAGCGGCGGCGTCCACATGGCCGAAATCATATTTATACATTAATGTTATAAAATTATCTATTCAATAAAGCCAGTTTAATTGATATTAAAAATATTTTTCTTTATTTTATTTTAATTTAAAGTTGTAAACCTCTAAAAAAAAAACACTCTTTACTATGTACAAAATGTTCGACACATCTGTGGATTTTTTTTATTTAAATTTTCATGTTCTCATCTTATCAAAAGTAAGTAAATACGAGTCATTTAAATCGCTTTTATTTATATGTTTTGATTTTAATTTTTTCAGAATATGTAATTGATTTCTTATTTAATCTCATGTTAAATAATAAACTTAATATATAGTTTCTTTTAACTTATTTTTTGTTTGAAATATTTGTGTATATTTTAATGTGTCCTTTATTTGTAGACATAAATGTACCGAAAGTTCCTCTACTTTTGATTATCAAAAAAGTATTTTCTTTTGTATTGTTTCGATCTGAAACAACATTATAAGTTTAAATTTGCCATAATTTTTTATTAGTTTTTTTCAATTATTATTATCATTAAATTTTTTATATTTTTTTTTTTTATTGACTTTTGATATTATATTTCCTATTATAAAATTTATTCATTCTATAATAATTTTTCACCTTGTGAAGCTTTTCTCTATGTAATACATCGGAACACTATCCATCGAATTTTGGCAAATAAAAAAAACTAACTTTAATAAATTTTTTTAATTTATTGTTGTGTTCTATAGCAGCTGCTACATTCTGCAATATTTGAATTTGCCTTTATTTTTTTATTATTATTTATTATAATAAATAAATTCCAACACTTATTCATTTAATTCTATTCTAATAGAGTTACTAATTTGTTTTGTTCAATAGCATCTGCTGCATTTTCAATATTTAAATTTGACTTAATTTTTTTTTATTATAATATTTTTTTTCGAAAATGTTTTTTTTTTTTCGTTATCATTTTTGTTATTAAAATTTTGATTCGATGTATTATGATTTTGTGTTTTGATTTCTCCACATTCGTTGCTAAATTTTTTGTATCGGTTTCGATGGAAAGTTATTCACCACATTCTGAATTTGAATTTGCCATAATTATATATATTTTTTTTTAACTAATTTGTTTCTGAATTCCCATATTAAAAAACATAGTTTTATCTATTTTTTTTTTTACTGCTGCATACATAAATTTCGTAGGAATTGTAACGTGAATTCTGCTCAAATGGCTTTCTGCCCCTTAAAATTTTCACTATTATTTACAAGTTTTGGGCATAACGTATTATTATGAATATTCAGTTTTTTTTTTTTTTATTCAATAATTTCATACTAACCAGCAAATGCGCGGAGTTAGATGACCTAAGCTTATATTTCCGATATATCTAAATGTTTTAGTTTGTTTTTTGTTTAGGAAAATACTTAGCAGAAAAATGCGCGGAGTTAGATGACCTAAGCTTATATTTCCGTTATATCTAAATGTTTTAGTTCGTTTTTTGTTTAAGAAAATACCAGAAAATGCGCGGAGTTAGATGACCTAAGCTTATATTTCCGATATATCTAAATGTTTTAGTTTGTTTTTTGTTTAAGAAAATACCAGAAAATGCGCGGAGTTAGATGACCTAAGCTTATATTTTCGATATATCTAAATGTTTTAGTTTTTTTTTTTATTTACGAAAATACTTACCAGCAAATGCGCGGAGTTAGATGACCTAAGCTTATATTTCCGTTATATCTAAATGTTTTAGTTTGTTTTTTGTTTAGGATAATACTTAGCAGAAAATGCGCGGAGTTAGATGACCTAAGCTTATATTTCCGATATATCTAAATTTTTTAGTTTGTTTTTTGTTTAGGAAAATACTTAGCAGAAAATGCGCGGAGTTAGATGACCTAAGCTTATATTTCCGTTATATCTAAATGTTTTAGTTTGTTTTTTGTTTAAGAAAATACCAGAAAATGCGCGGAGTTAGATGACCTAAGCTTATATTTCCGATATATCTAAATGTTTTAGTTTGTTTTTTGTTTAAGAAAATACCAGAAAATGCGCGGATTTAGATGACCTAAGCTTATATTTTCGATATATCTAAATGTTTTAGTTTTTTTTTTTATTTACGAAAATACTTACCAGCAAATGCGCGGAGTTAGATGACCTAAGCTTATATTTCCGTTATATCTAAATGTTTTAGTTTGTTTTTTGTTTAGGATAATACTTAGCAGAAAATGCGCGGAGTTAGATGACCTAAGCTTATATTTCCGATATATCTAAATTTTTTAGTTTGTTTTTTGTTTAGGAAAATACTTAGCAGAAAATGCGCAGAGTTAGATGACCTAAGCTTATATTTCCGTTATATCTAAATGTTTTAGTTTGTTTTTTGTTTAAGAAAATACTTAGCAGAAAATGCGCGGAGTTAGATGACCTAAGCTTATATTTCCGATATATCTAAATGTTTTAGTTTGTTTTTTGTTTAAGAAAATACCAGAAAATGCGCGGAGTTAGATGACCTAAGCTTATATTTTCGATATATCTAAATGTTTTAGTTTTTTTTTTTATTTACGAAAATACTTAGCAGAAAATGCGCGGAGTTAGATGACCTAAGCTTATATTTCCGATATATCTAAATTTTTTAGTTTGTTTTTTGTTTAGGAAAATACTTAGCAGAAAATGCGCGGAGTTAGATGACCTAAGCTTATATTTCCGTTATATCTAAATGTTTTAGTTCGTTTTTTGTTTAAGAAAATACCAGAAAATGCGCGGAGTTAGATGACCTAAGCTTATATTTCCGATATATCTAAATGTTTTAGTTTGTTTTTTGTTTAGGAAAATACTTAGCAGAAAATGCGCGGAGTTAGATGACCTAAGCTTATATTTCCGATATATCTAAATGTTTTAGTTTGTTTTTTGTTTAGGAAAATTCCTGAAAATGCGCGGAGTTAGATGACCTAAGCTTATATTTCCGATATATCTAAATATTTTAGTTTGTTTTTTGTTTACGAAAATACTTACCAGAAAATGCGCGAAGTTAGATGACCTAAGCTTATATTTCCGATATATCTAAATGTTTTAATTTGTTTATTGTTTAGGAATATACTATTCAGAAAATGCGCGGAGTTAGATGACCTAAGCTTATATTTCCGATATATCTAAATGTTTTAGTTTGTTTTTTGTTTAGGAAAATACTTAGCAGAAAATGCGCGGAGTTAGATGACCTAAGCTTATATTTCCGTTATATCTAAATATTTTAGTTCGTTTTTTGTTTAGGAAAATAGCTGAAAATGCGCGGAGTTAGATGACCTAAGCTTATATTTCCGATATATCTAAATGTTTTAATTTGTTTATTGTTTAGGAATATACTATTCAGAAAATGCGCGGAGTTAGATGACCTAAGCTTATATTTCCGATATATCTAAATGTTTTAGTTCGTTTTTTGTTTAGGAAAATACTTACCAGAAAATGCGCGGAGTTAGATGACCTAAGCTTATATTTCCGATATATCTAAATGTTTTAGTTTGTTTTTTGTTTAGGAAAATACCAGAAAATGCGCGGAGTTAGATGACCTAAGCTTATATTTCCGATATATCTAAATGTTTTAGTTTGTTTTTTGTTTAGGAAAATACCAGAAAATGCGCGGAGTTAGATGACCTAAGCTTATATTTCCGATATATCTAAATGTTTTAGTTTGTTTATTGTTTAGGAAAATACTTACCAGAAAATGCGCGGAGTTGAGATTATCTAAACTTGTATTTCCGATACATTTAAATGTTTTAGTTTGTTTATTGTTTAGGAATATACTAGCCAGAAAATGCGCAGAGTTAGATGATCTAAACTTATATTTTCGATACTTCTAAATGTTTCAGATTGCTATTGTTTAGGAACTACAATACATATTTAAAATAATTGCAGCACCCCATGGTACTGCAACGTTTATCGCAGAAATTTGCATAACACATTTTTAATGTTTCTAAGAATAATTACGTGAAAAAAGGGCTGAACTTTGTTAGGGACTCAAAATAAATCTAACAAGTCTATTATATCCTTTTTAAGGGGCCCACACACACACCTTGCAACCGCGCGGTGCAACGTGTCGTACAGCAAATTGGTCGTTTGCCGCACACGTAACAATCGTTTCATACAAATTTGAGATATTGATGTAGAAGAAGAAGAAAGAAATGTAAAAAAAAAAGGATATGGTCAAGGCTACTAAACAAATATAAATTTTCGAATAACATATTTTTAGTCAAAAACATTAAAACGTAGTGAGCCTGCAGATTTTAAAAATTACATGAGAATGTGTGATGCAACTTTCAATATATTGTGCTACTGGAGAAAGGTAGAGTTCACATTGAAAAACGCGACACGACACTTAGAGAGGCTATTAGTGCGGAGAACCGGCTGGGAATTACGTGGCGTTTCTTGGTAACGGGAAACTCGTTACAAGATTTAACCATGTCGACAGCAGCAATTAGCAATATAGTGATTGTACGTGCGAAGCGTTCATAAAGGTAAGTGCGTTGAAATTGAAATCTAATGCTATTGTAACTAAGTGAAATACTATTTTCTGTTAGGTGCCCCAAACTTCAGCAGATTGGATTGATGCTGCTGACAAATTTTTTTGAAAAAACTTCCTTTCCGAATTGCATTGGTGCTTTGTATGGAAAGCACATACACATGAAGAAACCGGTGAACTCTGACTCCTTTTTTTTTTTCAACTATAAAAAAACCTTCAGTGTTGTATTAATGGCCATCGATGACAGTAAGAACAACTTTTTGATGGTAGATATTGGATCGAATTGCAGAATTTCGGATGGTGGAGTATTTGCCAACACTACTTTTTGAAGAAAGTGGTGACTTAAATTTGCTTGAACCCCGGGTTGCTATATCAGATCAAGAAACACTTTCCTTAACGTTCATTGCATTTGCGGCATTTCCGTTTAAAAAAAAACATGTCAAGAAATTATTTTCAATGGTACGCTCAGCTCAGCACGTGTTCGAGTTAAAAACACTTTTGGTCATTTTAACTTCTCGGTTCCGTGTTTTACTTACTACAATAAACTTGGCTCCAAAAAAGGTGAGGTGATCACAACAGTTACATTTGCATGCTGCTACCTACATACATAATTTTTTGCGCCAAGGGACACGAAATTCAAGTGGAGATCCTGAAAGTTCCGCTGTGCTAATTGACATGGAACCAACGATTAATAGGAATGCAACAGAAATAGTATTTACATAAAAGTAAAATATGAAATAACAATGGAATAAATGTAAAAAGTTAGAAAATTATAATTAAAAGTATTAATGAAATTAATAATCATTTACAATAGAAAGTAATGGTGTAATGGTTAGGCACCACATTAATTGTTTGTTGATTACTTGCCGACACTGCCGGAGTAAATTCAACTGGTCTTACTAGGGGAACAGTGACTGCTTGTATTGAGACGTTAAACCTCGGAATGTGGAGTACCAACTCTTGACAAGAAGCCTATGCTTGGTGACGATGAAACTTTCCTACTATGCAGATAGTTTAATATTAGCTGGTTCATGCACCGTATATTTGTGTTCTTGTAGCACTCTAATTTTGAGTTCCACAGTCCCGGCATGCTCCTGTATGCATCAATAAATGCACGCATTTCCATGGTGTCTTCCATTTTTTTTCTTTTTGTTTGCGGGTTATCCGTTATTTGTTTTTGTTTGTTAGTTTTCTCGAACCGAAGAACCAACCGACCATCCAACTGGCATTTCTCTTCCCCGCTCACGCTTCGCCAGCGTACAAGCAATGTTGGTCGGTCGATGCGGCTGCAAGGTATGTAGGCCCCTTTAGGCCTAGATCACCAGGGTGTTGCGTTTTTAGTCTTCGTCTTGTAGAGCGACGGGTGTGGGTCTATGAGAACGGATTGGGATGAGTCAGAAGCTTTGAGAGATGGCGACTCCTATATGAATAGATGACCTCCATAACCTTTGGATTCTTGAGGTACTTGTGCAACGTGGTATATCGAACCAAAGGGCGCCAGTGATTGTACGGAGTGTCTTATTCTGGCAAGCCTGCGGTTGGTAATACTTTAGGCAGCTGCGCTGCTCCATATTTGTATGGCATGGCGTCAAGTTGGTGCCACCACATGTATATATATAATTAAGTATTTTGTTTGATAACGATAGTTTATTAGAAGGGTGGAGGAGCCAGTTCAGTTTCTTAACAGCGAGCCGCAAACATATTCATGTGAGCCCATCATGTTATGCGTTTATCCAGGGTTAGACCAAGATATCAGATTTGCTCCATCTGTGGAATGATACTTCCATTATATGTTATACCCGGACAAACGCCTTTGCTTAAGGAGAAAGTGCAGTTACTTGGCTTGGTGGAATTGATCATTACATTCCAACGCTTGGCCCAGGCGTGAAATCTTGTTAAATAATGATTTTTTTTCCGCCGCTTCATTAGGTGACCCGGAGTTGTACCGTATCGTTGGCATATGTAGCAATACCATAGTTAGTTGCTTGGTTTTCATTAATTATCCGCATGTCCGAGGTATACAATGTGTATAGGACCAGGGCGTGCACGATGCCTTTCGGAGCGCCAGCCCTCATGCGTTTGGTTTTGTATGTCCTATCTCTAATTGCCACAGAGGAGGAACGTTCTTTCAAGACTTAACAATGAGTTCCTGAAATATCTGATTTCTATGCTATGATTCTATGCAAAAATAAATAAATATGAAATCATCAGCCAAATATGTATTATAGAATAGAAAAATTAATAATTCTGATTTGGGCAATATACCATAATTATGCCGACTATTGTTCTTAGCTAAACCGCCTCATCCTCTTCCTCCTGTTCCTTCATGTGTCATAGCTTACTCTCTCTCTCTCTCTCTCTCGCCCTGCTTGCCACTATGTTTCTTAATCGGCGAACGCAATAAATAAAGTATGTATACAAAATGTGACAAATTAAAAACCTTGACTTATGTTGTAAGTTGTTTCGTAGTCGTTCGTTCGTTCCTCTTGTTAAATGTAAACAATTTTTATTCTCAAGAAATTTGTTCGATTCAAAGTCAATAAAAAAAATATCATAGTATTGCAATAAAAAAGAAAAAATGCTAATTTTGGTCTCACCAAACTTTTTATACACTTCACATAAGTTTATTTATTTATTTATTTTTAATTTAACACATTAAACCTATTATATAATACTACACTTAATAAACAAGTTTAATGAGCACTAGCTACTGGGGCCTTCGATTCGTGAGTTAATTATATCTATGTCCTAAATATTTATGTTTGAATGCTTAAAAAGATTATAAAATTTGGAAATGTTAAGGGATGAAGGAGTTTTTAATAGTTGGGATGGAACTTCGGAACCAAAAAGGGAGGCCCTGATGCTCCCCAAGTACTGGCAGGAGTCCAGAAGATGGTCTACGATCATCTACACAGAGAGAGCATGGTGGACGGGTTGTTCCGTTGAGAAGATGTTTGTGGGTATCCTGTGAGTGTCTAATGCGCAGGCGAATAAATATACCGCTTTCCCGTCTCGTTAAGTTGCCGGGTAAGGATATTTTAGAACACGTCGGGTTGATGCCAGTATACCGATGATTGAATTGTGCCTAATCAGATAGATTCTTTGATCGAAGGTGACAGGTAACGAGGTTGTTTAAATCCTTGGAGTTGGCCGGTGTAAAGTAGTGAGACGGTGCGTTGCTGATATGCCGTGCAGCTATATCAGCACATTTGTTTCCGTGTATTCCTTGATGACTCGGAGCTCAGAAGATGGTTATTTTGTTGCGGTGTTGAGTGTAGTTTTTCTGGATTTCACGAATCGTGCGGTCATTGTAATTGCGGTTTTATATGGCTAACAGGGCGGAAAGCCTATCCGAGCAGATAACAAAGTTACCGCTATACCGCTTTTGCTATATGAATAGCAAATTGACATGCCTTTAGAATAGCAAAGGCCTCTGCAGTGAAGATGGAGTTGTACAATGGCAGTGAGCATCCGGCAATGATTATTTCCTTGTTGTCAACGACAGCAAAAGCCGTTTTATTCCATCAGTGTAAAGCCACTTTTTGTTACCCAGTTTCTCTTTTTCGCATAGAAAACTCACATAAGTTACTAGAGTCTTTCATTTAAAATTTCTCAATTCAAAGGAAGATGATAGTCAATTTATTGCTCTACCAAAAAAATGAGGAAAATAACAAGTTCATCGTATTCAATTATCTTTAGCTTCTGTTTTTATAATTAATCTAGTATTTGTTGGTTTCCCAGGATCCAAAAAATAGGTACATTTTAACTTTTTTGATCAAAATTTTGAAGTTGGTTAAATTAAAATATTGTTACAAAAAAAAGAAAAAAAAATTAATATAAAATAACAAAATTTTGATCAAAAAATGTTAAAATGCACTTATTTTTTGGAAGGGTCCCTCCTTCTTTATAGTAACGAACTTTAATGTTCATGTATTAAAAATTTGATAAAAAACTTAAACATTTTTTTGAGTTCCAATTTTATTACTGAAAGAGGTATTTTAATCATAGAAACTTAGGTTGGCAAAAGTATGGTTTTATATAAAACTGAATTATATTTTATATGAACAACTTTTTGTTCTGTAATAATTTAACTTTTTAAATTTCTAACTGTTTTAAAGTTGTTACAATAATCATAATTGAAGTCGCAGTGATGATACTCATGCCATTCCCTAATCTTATTGTATTAAAGTTATAAGATCTTTGTGAGAATTGAGTTAAATGTTCTTGGATCTTGGATTGGTTTTTCTTTTTATTCTTTTGTGAGATTTTTAATACAATATACGAGTATGTAAGTACGAGTATGTACCTACCTACCTAGTATATTGTAAATAGTAATTTATTCATGCTCAACTGGTTTCACCAACCCACCCCCCTCTCCTGTCCTCCAGCATTTTACCTATTGCATGTTTTCTCAACTTCCTTACTTACCATGTATCATATTTCTTCACATTTTATTATTATAATATTTTTTCTCTCACAATTGTTTTTTCATTTTTATTTCATTGCATCGCATCGCATCGCATCGCATCACATCCTTTGTACCAAAAATAGTATAAAATTACAATAAACTTGACCTTCTAGGTTTTTTTTTTATTAAGTGTTTTTTTGTTGCTAGTTTAAAGCAGAATTTTATTCAATTTATTATTATTATTATTGTTGATGTTGTTGGAGGAGGTGGTGAGGTTTTGAGGTTGTTTTTATTCTTCAAGTTAAGTTAATGAACAACAACTCATTGTTTCTCTCAAACCCGTGACGTTGTCATCAAATTGACTTTAACTCGTTTAAACTTGTTCAAAGTCGCTTTTAACAGTCACATTTAATTAAGTTAATATATAATATTATATATTCTATTGTATATACTATATACATATGTTGTTATTATTGCAATTGTTGTTGTCCTTATGCAACTACAATACAATACAATATGGTTTTGTTTTGTTTTGTTTTGTTTTGTATTGAATAAGATTACAATAAAAAATGAAAACAATAAATTCTATCAAAAATTCAATACCCTTCACTTTAAGTATATAAACGAGAAAATAAAGAAATCTTTTTTGAACAGATGTCCCTAAAAATACTAGACTTGTGTATGGATTTGGTATCACTGGTTCGCAATTCCTGCCATTCTCACCAGCAAGTGTAGTAGTGATACAGTTGCAAATAAGTGCATTCATAAATTTATTGGCAGACCAAGGACTCCCTTTAGTTTCGACCTTCCTGGACGTATGCAAATATATAAATTATTATGATCGTTGCTCAGGCCTCAAATGTGTATCCAAACTGCTACTACTTCCTTCTGCGCTTCCTTTGTTAAATTGCTTAAAAGAATATAAATAGCACTTCCCCCTCAAATGCCAACATAAATATATCAGAATAACTAAGCAACGGGCCATACATTTTGAGATAACTGGTGTTCGCTCGTATAATACTCATCTTCTATCTTGTATAGTTCTTGATTTAATACCATATCTTCTTGCAGTTGGATTTGTTTCTTATCGATTTCTGCTTTGGAGGCCTCTGCGTGGTTGACATTAAAAACGATTCAGATCAGTAACCAGCTTAAATACCTGCTCGTATCTTTTAATAGAGACTCAAATATGACTATCCAATACATCCTGTTCAGCAGAACGCTTGCTGACTTGACTAATGGTTTCAGGTCACGACATAACGACAATTGTATGTATGGGGCTTATGGACTCCGAAACAGCTTTACCAATTTTGATGAAATTTTCAGGGAAACTCTAGCATAGTCTAGGGAATGTTTGAGTAAAGATTAATGCGGTTTGGACCACTGGAAAAGGAAGGAATTAGTAGTCTTTGTCAAACATATCAGATATATTATTAAAATCGATGAAATCTTAAAAAATTAAAAATTACCATCATTGACATCTCCAAAGTCTCCTTTAATACCGACATACATATGTGTATTGCAGGCATCTGGATAAATTAATAACGCTCTCTCCTCTATGTCATCCACAAATTATAATAAATATATTTTAAACTCACACGCTTTATTTTATTTTCAATGCTTTCAATAAATTTACTTTCAATCAATCAACCAATTAATTATTTTTTTTTTTTTTTTTTGTTATAAATTTTAATTAATAAAATCATACAAAACAAATTTAAGTTTTTTATTTAAATAATGATATGTATATAAATATAGTAGTATATGATACATATACGAGTAAGTATAACTCATATCAACAGATCACAACTGCTTATAAAATTATAAATTAGCTGCATACTAGTTAAAGGTTTCTTGTGTTCGGCGCGTCCCCCTTTTTCTTTGGTACCATGGATTTACTACATTTGCTTAGTCATGCTTATACGCTGATTGGGTCACTCAGTCAAGTGTATTTCGTTCATTCAATTTATTTGTTTATTGTAGTTTTAATTTGTTATGAGTTCCAACAATAGTATTTTGTATCCATATGCTCACAAAGCTTGACATTCAATTTTATTGAATTGTAATTTCATTTCCACATTTTGAATTCTAGAAAGCGACCGAGCGAATGACGTTTGTTGGTTGTTTGCTTATTATTTGTTATTTGATGCAATGTAGTTAGTTGCTGAGTTTGAGTGTGGTCAGTTCTCATTAAGACCCATTCCCTTACTCATTTCATTCGCTAGTCACCTACTTCACTCGCTTGTGAATGAATAAATGAATGAAACCTGAGTCAACATTTAATTGCAATCTCAAAGTCAAAGTCCAATATTCAAATTTACTACAATTGTAATTTATTAAAAAAGATTTGAATCTCTTCTTAATCATTTAATCTCTCAATTACATACTTTTATACTATTGTGTAATAATTAAAATACAATAATAGATATTTTTACTGTTGTATTGTAGTTAGTACTAATAAAACAATAGCGCTACTGCTAAAAAATGCATTGCTCTCACAATCTCTTTTTTTTTTTTTAATATACTTACTTCATTCATACTAGGTATATTTAGTTATATAGGAGATATGAACATACAAAGTATTATTCACATATGTACGACAATGACAATGATGAATTTAACAAGACGAATCGAATCGGTTGGTTCCAAATGACGCCATTATAATGAAAATGTCAGAAGGATGTTTTTGTCAAAAATAACAAAATCAAGAGACCTCGAAGCTTACAGCAGGAAATCATCCATAACAGCAACATTGAATACATTTGTACACTCAATTCTTAAAACACAATACTACTCTCGTTATTCTCTTACCCAACTAATCTGATATACTACTATACTATACATACTTCGAGAATGCAGTATATTTATATGTTGGGTCTATTGGATCATTGTAGTTTTTTTTCTTTCATATAAAATTGTATCTATAATTACATTTACAATATAATTTTTAATTACATTGCAGTAACGTCATCAGAAAATTGTTGTTTTTGTTGTTGTTGTTATATGGGATTATATTGATTTATTATACATGTATGTAAGTACTATTAAATTTTAGAGTATTTTTTATTGAAGTATATAGTATTTAAATCTTGAATACCACTATCGTAATAATATTTTCATCACTTAAGACTTTAGGCTTCTAACTTACTTAAAAGTCAATGTACCAGTGATTTTTATACTCTGGTCCATTGTAATTATTAGGGAAGGGGCCAAGTAACAATATTAACATTAAGTTTAGACATATAGAATATAGAATTTGTCGTGAAGCAAAATGATTTATCACTCGGCCCTGTAGATTTGACGCCGGAGTTCCACAGGGTAGCGTTCTAGTCCCAATTCTATACGTGCTATATACACATCCGATATGCCAACGAAAAGCCAAACAATGACATCTACTTTTGCCGACAATACTGCTATCTATACTCTGTACTCACACAAATCTAAAAATTGCAACAATTATTCTTCATAATCATATAAATGTCATTGAAGATTGGATTAAAATTTGGAGAATACGTGAAAACGTATTTTTTTTTGCTATCAGCATGCACAGCGTCAAGATGTGCGAACTGCTCACTCCATGGGACTAAAGAAGTACATAAAATCTTTCAATTTTCACATATATTGTCCACCTTTGTATTATACAAAAACAATTCCAATTTTTTTTTTTTATTATTTTTATTAACAGTGCTTTACATGAGACCGTACAGTATAAACAGTAGTAAGCAGTGACAATATTCTGTATTTCTCAAATAATGTAAGTCTCATTATTTTTTGCGCTTTATTCGTCTACTATTACTGTACACTCCTTGCATTCATTGCATTTGGTAGCGGTCTTCAGGTAACTAATCAAGATTGCACGATCTGCTGGTTTCTTTAAACCAGCAAAAATCATCTTAGTGCCAGGAATAAATTTTCTTGGATTCTCCAAATACTCATACAATGCCTCCTCGTTCCAAGTAATGTTCTTATTTTTCTTGGCTGCAGTATATGGATAGCCAGCAGCTTGACCAGTTTTATGCTGAAACAATAAACCAAATGCGTGAACATTACTTTTACTCTAAGGAAAGACACTTGTCCTGCTATTA
Source organism: Amiota mariae (assembly GCA_035041805.1). NCBI lineage: Eukaryota > Metazoa > Arthropoda > Insecta > Diptera > Drosophilidae > Amiota > Amiota mariae. Next base: position 162,198 of record JAWNKV010000196.1, read on the forward strand.
AAATTATTGGCCAGAATATATCCCAGCAAAATCAAATAAAATATTTTGGTATTCACTTAAATAGAAGACTCACATGGCTCAACCATATTGAAAAGAAAGCTATTAGCATTAAGCTTAAAATGTTCAATATGCAGTGGATGCTTTGAATCCGAAATCAGCCTTACCTTTAGAGTACAAAGTGCTGATAGACAAAGCCATGCTTAAACCTTAATATGGACATACGGTATAGAGATGTGGGGAACTGCTACACCTACAAATGCTGAAAAACTGTAGCGAGTTTAATCTAAAACCTTGAGAATAATCACATGAGCTCCTTGGTACATAAGAAATGATAACATTCATAGTGACCAAAACGTATGTACCTACTATTGCTGTTATGATTGCTGTTGATATGCGTTGGCATATCGGATGTGTATATAGCACGTATAGAATTGGGACTAGAACGCTACCCTGTGGAACTCCGGCGTCAAATCTACAGGGCTGAGTGATAAATCATTTTGCTTCACGACAAATTCTATATTCTATATGTCTAAACTTAATGTTAATATTGTTACTTGGCCCCTTCCCTAATAATTACAATGGACCACAGTATAAACAGTAGTAAGCAGTGACAATATTCTGTATTTCTCAAATAATGTAAGTCTCATTATTTTTTGCGCTTTATTCGTCTACTATTACTGTACACTCCTTGCATTCATTGCATTTGGTAGCGGTCTTCAGGTAACTAATCAAGATTGCACGATCTGCTGGTTTCTTTAAACCAGCAAAAATCATCTTAGTGCCAGGAATAAATTTTCTTGGATTCTCCAAATACTCATACAATGCCTCCTCGTTCCAAGTAATGTTCTTATTTTTCTTGGCTGCAGTATATGGATAGCCAGCAGCTTGACCAGTTTTATGCTGAAACAATAAACCAAATGCGTGAACATTACTTTTACTCTAAGGAAAGACACTTGTCCTGCTATTAAAATTATTGGCCAGAATATATCCCAGCAAAATCAAATAAAATATTTTGGTATTCACTTAAATAGAAGACTCACATGGCTCAACCATATTGAAAAGAAAGCTATTAGCATTAAGCTTAAAATGTTCAATATGCAGTGGATGCTTTGAATCCGAAATCAGCCTTACCTTTAGAGTACAAAGTGCTGATAGACAAAGCCATGCTTAAACCTTAATATGGACATACGGTATAGAGATGTGGGGAACTGCTACACCTACAAATGCCGAAAAACTGTAGCGAGTTTAATCTAAAACCTTGAGAATAATCACATGAGCTCCTTGGTACATAAGAAATGATAACATTCATAGTGACCAAAACGTATGTACCTACTATTGCTGTTATGATTGCTGTTGATATGCGTTGGCATATCGGATGTGTATATAGCACGTATAGAATTGGGACTAGAACGCTACCCTGTGGAACTCCGGCGTCAAATCTACAGGGCTGAGTGATAAATCATTTTGCTTCACGACAAATTCTATATTCTATATGTCTAAACTTAATGTTAATATTGTTACTTGGCCCCTTCCCTAATAATTACAATGGACCACAGTATAAACAGTAGTAAGCAGTGACAATATTCTGTATTTCTCAAATAATGTAAGTCTCATTATTTTTTGCGCTTTATTCGTCTACTATTACTGTACACTCCTTGCATTCATTGCATTTGGTAGCGGTCTTCAGGTAACTAATCAAGATTGCACGATCTGCTGGTTTCTTTAAACCAGCAAAAATCATCTTAGTGCCAGGAATAAATTTTCTTGGATTCTCCAAATACTCATACAATGCCTCCTCGTTCCAAGTAATGTTCTTATTTTTCTTGGCTGCAGTATATGGATAGCCAGCAGCTTGACCAGTTTTATGCCGAAACAATAAACCAAATGCGTGAACATTACTTTTACTCTAAGGAAAGACACTTGTCCTGCTATTAAAATTATTGGCCAGAATATATCCCAGCAAAATCAAATAAAATATTTTGGTATTCACTTAAATAGAAGACTCACATGGCTCAACCATATTGAAAAGAAAGCTATTAGCATTAAGCTTAAAATGTTCAATATGCAGTGGATGCTTTGAATCCGAAATCAGCCTTACCTTTAGAGTACAAAGTGCTGATAGACAAAGCCATGCTTAAACCTTAATATGGACATACGGTATAGAGATGTGGGGAACTGCTACACCTACAAATGCCGAAAAACTGTAGCGAGTTTAATCTAAAACCTTGAGAATAATCACATGAGCTCCTTGGTACATAAGAAATGATAACATTCATAGTGACCAAAACGTATGTACCTACTATTGCTGACAAAGTGAAATACCTTCGCACTCTCCCAATACATAAGCCCAAAATTTGCTCCAAGAAAAAGGACACACACGCCTAACGAAAAAAGACATATTCAAAATTTTATATAAAATAATATCCTTAGCTACCAATGCAAATACTTTATATAATTATGTAACTATAATTTCTGAGCATTGACAAGAAAATAGAATTAAGTAGTATATAAAATTTGAAAAATGGTAGTTAGTTTCTACCCATAAAAGATCTAATAATAAAATATAAAGAGAAAACATATGATATTTTCCAACTTCTCTCTACCAATATCCAATATCATTAATGATCAATGAGATTTTCATTGAGCCAGAAATATCTCCGAGAAACAATATTAACATTAATATTAGACATTTTCTAACTTCTATCTATCAATATCATCATGGGTCATTGATATCGAGCCAGAAATTTCTCCAAGAAAACAATTTTTGACATTAACTTTAGACATTTTTCAAAGTGTCTCCACACAATATCCAATGACATTGAGATGGAGCCAGAAATTAAGTTTTAAAAATGAATCATAAAAGCCTTTAATATAACGTAGGGAATCTTTAGACCGGGCAACTTTAATGGCATTTTTCAATGTTATTTTAACTTCAAATTGCCTTCCAGATTCGTATACTTTTCTGGTTAGCCATCGCCTAGCATTCTCAATAATATGAAGGTCTGGCGAATACGGAGGTCATTATAGTAACTCTACATTCTGGGCTTGAATCCAAGATTTAACTGCTCGGACGGTATGGATTGGTGCATTATCGTGTTAGAAACACCACTTAAATGATCCAAACATACTCCTGAAATTCAGGAATGCCTTTTCCAGCACCTTTTTATAAGCAACAGCATTCATTTTATAGGGCAGAAATTGAAGCTCACAGGTTCTATAATAGGAAACCGCTCCCCTTCTTGGCTATAGTGACGATTCAAAAAATATTGTTCCTTTTGCAAATCATGAAAATTATAGTTATATCCGTCCGGGCCATCTAGGTTAATTTTTTGTTTCATCCAAAAAAGGAAACAAGTTTCCATTTCGAAATCCTTTTCATACATTTGCTTGCAAAAAGCAATCGAACTTCCTTGCGAGCGGAATTTAGTAGTGGTTTTTTTTTTTGGAATTTCCGTCTCTTTAGATATTTGGCATCTCTTCACTGTTAATTCACTTGCTTTTATCGACGAGTCTGTCTTAATTTTTGATGCAGACTGTTAGGAATTGGAGGCAGTACGGAGTATTGCCCTTCGGTCAGCTTCACTATTTGCTTTTTAAATGTGGCAGTGCAGCTCTTTCTGATTTTTGTTTTTTTTTTTTTTTTTTTGCTATTTCTCTATAAGAAAGATTGAGCTCCCTATAAGTAAATATTCTACCTTTTTCTTCCGTTGTTAAGGCACTTTTTCGTCCCATTATTAACAAAAATAAAAATTTTGAAACAAAAAACTAATATAACAACATTTCTGTGGTAATTTAAAGATAAATTGACAAAAAGTTGATCAAAGTAAAGGAAGATTTACTAGAACATAAACAACTTGTTCTTATACAAGTGAGCGGCGGCAGGTAATCGTATATGTATATGGTAAGTTAGTGACATTATTGCTTCGATGATCCATCATTATCATACTCAACATCTATGTTATTTTGGACATTCTATCATTTTATAACCTTGACCTTGCACTTGATGTCTATGACTAATATTGTTAATGTCCATTATCCATTACTAGTGTCTGTCCATTCTACGGCAATAATTTTCAGTTTTATTGGTTTAATTCCCCCTACGCAAATACAATTTTCCATAACCATAATGATTTATCTACCTATCTATCTATGATTATACAATATACACTTACTTACGGTACTGTGAGTGAGTGAGTGAGTGAGTGAGTGAGTATCTATCAACGCGTTTTATACACTTGAATGAATAACGACACGGTTTCCTCAGTTGTATGCCTTGGATAATGCGTGATGGTTGCGTGGCATTTAATAAACTTATTCCCTAACAAACTCCCATACACATACCCTTCCATCATCAATTTGTTCAATTCTAACATGCTTATCATATATCATCATCATCATCATCATGATGATGTTATTATTTGTTATTGTCATCTTTGTTATTCTAACTGTTAATGTTATTATTGCTACTTTTTTTTTAGTGCTTTATTTTCCCCATGTTCATCATCATTTTGTAGATCCATAAATCATTTATTGCGTGTTCATCTTGTACACTTTGTATGTAAGTTAACTCTATCATTTTCAGTAAACAATATATACACATACATAGATATTATATAGATTTTTATATTGTATCTGTTATACTTACTATGTGTACACATGCAAGTATCAATTGATTGATATCTGTTAATATCTTTTAATAGATAAAGTCAAATAATTTATTGTATAACTTTGCATCTGGAACTGGTTAAAACCGGAATGCATTTGTGTCCATATATCATATTATCTTATACGAGTATGTATAATATAGATTTAGAGATGTAGAGATTACTTCTACATTCTTTTAAATTTCATACTCTTATTACGTTTCTTTTTTTTTACCATTTTGAATAAGAGTTTTCATTAATTAGAATAAAAATGTATCTTTGTTTTGGAGAAATACTTATGTTTTGTTTAAAAAATTCCGAAATTGAAATAGCATATATGTAGATTTATGAACTATTTTTTTAAATCATTGTCAACATTATCCTGATTTGACAAGCAAATTTGATCAAATAAAATAATATACTATATGCATTATATATACCTTAAATCAGTATATTGAATGCAATTTGGGATTATTTTATGATGGCTTTTTGTTTTCTGTTTAAGACTGTAAATGCTAGAAATAAAATAAATATACAATTTTTTATTACATATATGTACTATATATGGTAAGGTAAATATAAAAACCTAAAAATTTAAATTTTCTTATCTTTCAAATAACAAGATTTGTCAAGATTCTTTAAGTTTGTAATACTCGCAAGGGCCTAAAGCTAATGATTATGCTGTTAATGTTGGGAAGTAAATGAAACCGTAGTTTAGAACTTATAGTGCTCTACGGATCCCTAGGGTCTTTACTTAGCTTTAACTATTTCAAATTTTTATTGATAAATATAATTTAAAAATTAATAAAAATATTGAAAATTTTTTCCCAAAAAACCAATATACATATTTATTGATAAAATGCGGCTTTTGGGCCATTGTAGGTTCACCATTATCTATTAGATTCATAATCCCCCATAATTTAATTGAAATTTTGAGTTGCATGACAAAGGTTCTGAAGAAAAAAGTTAATTGAGAGTGGATTTGCAAAGCAATAAGGCGTTCTAAGTCTAAGAGCCACTGGTATATAAAAGCACATGATTTCACCTATACAAATTGTACAATACAACATAATATAAATTTTTTAAGAAAAATTAACCTCTTCATATTTACAATCCAAAGAGTTTTCTCAATATCGAAGCGACTAAAATTTTCACTGACATAATCCTATATTTTAGTTAATATTTTATACATGAAAACTTTCTCAGAAAAATAAGCATTCAAGTAGCGAAAAATCCATCCAAATTGGGTCATTAGTCAGTAAGCGCATACAAACAGATAACCTGTCTTTATTATTATTTTTTTTTTTTGGGGGTTTGCAATGAAAAATCAACAGAAAAACATTTATCTAAAAAGTCAAGGGTATAAGATAAAAGACAGGGAAAAAAGAATTGGAATGAATTTATATAGCGACTGGAACTAAAGCCACCAATATTTATACTCTTCACGTTAGTGAATAGTATTATAAGTTTGTCATGAAGTTTGTAACACACAGAAGGAGACATCGCAGACCACATAAAGTATATATACTCGTATTTGTGATCAACTCGATGAGACGAGTTGATTTCGCCATGTCCGTCTGTCCGTCTGTTCGCACTCCTAGTCCTTCAGTTTTTGAGCTAGAGATCTAAAATTTTGTATATCAGTTTCTTTTTACCAAACACCGGTCAAGTTCGTGAATCAGCCGAATCGGACCACTAGGGGGGTACCTCCCATACAAACCCCCTTCTAAATTAATGTTGTTATTAGAAAAAGTTTTCTGTTTCTTTGACGTATCGAACTGAAATTTAGACACTGTAAGTTTCTGGTCAATATCCACCAACCATATAAAATGATATAAATGATCCTAGAGTTACCAGGAGGGGTACCTCCCATACAAACCGCCTTTTAAATTAAAGTTTTTATTAGAAAAACTTTTTTGTTTTTTGTCTTATTGAACTGAAATTTGGACACTATAAGTCTCTGACCCATATCCACAAAGCATGAAAAGATCCTCAGACTACTAAGAGGGGTACCCCCTATACAAACCCCCTTTTAAATTAAAGTTCTTATTAGAAAAACTTTTTTGTTTTTTGTACTATCGAATTAATTTGGACACTATAAGTGTCTAACCCATAGCCAACAACCTTATAAATTTCAAGACCCTCGGACCACTCGCTGGGGCGTGAAGAGTATTACAACTTCGGCATAGCCAAAGTTAGTCTTTTTTTATATATTTTTTAGCTGTATTAGTTGTTTCTTTTATGTCTTTTTTTTTAAACCCAGGTATCAAATCTGGAGTTAGAGGTGGATAACACTTTTTCCACCACTTTTTCCACCACTTTTTTTAAGTTTGCTCTCCCATATACATACTATGTGATATAATATAGGAACATAGTAATTGTTTTGAATATACCCGTTTTTATGTAGATATAAAAATATTTCGGGAGGTGTATATCCGTTAGCTAATGCATTTTCAAAATATGAGTCACTTTCGTAGTATGATGCTTTAATTAAGTTATTGAAGTCATCATCCAGGCAACGACATATGTACATATATGTTTATGATACATCAATTCTTACAACATCGGTACAAACAGATAACCTTACTTTTTTTGAAGTTGGTTGAAAATATGTAAGTACCTATATGTCTATGTGATAATAACCAGCGCCGGTCCTGAGGTAGAGCGAAAAGAGCAGTCGCTCTAGGCGCAAGATGGCAAGGAGCGCCAAAAAGACAAATGCGGCTAACGACATAATGAATGTGATGTCATGTTTTCCCATCAAAGGGCGCCGAAAGACAATCTCGTTCTACCCTGATCAGGTCATGAGAAAAAAAAATTGATACCAAAATTAGACTCTTTTCTTATACACACTTTTGTTTTTATGTCTTTATGGTACATGTGTATATTATATTGTAAATATATGTATGGAAATAGAATATAAAAATAATATAAAAATAATATAAAAATTTAATGGCCAATTTTATATTGACAATTACTAATTGAATTTCATGCGACGCATTTTGACGCAAATTGCATGCTATACGAACTGTGATCGAACTTATCTCTGAAGTATATAGTCATGGGCGTATCAAGGGGACCAGGGGCATAGCATTGTGGACTGCAATCACTCGGATCGATGAATTAAATGTTGAGTTATTCATCTACAGGAAATTTCTGATTTGACTAATTAATTTTTCCCCTAGGCCTACAGTTGAGTACGCCCATGTACAAGTATCCAGATATATGTACATATTTTCTGTATGTAGGTGTGTCAACGAAATAACAATATACATGTTCATTATCATCTATATCATCATCATCACTGAATCGAATTCAGGAATTTTTATTTAACATATTTAAGCAACAAAAATAGCTACGATCAAAACAAGCAAAAGTATGTAATTTAAATTCGTAATGCTTGACAAATTCTTTCTTTCTTTCTCTCATGACATTGGCCTTTCAATAAAAAAAAAAAAAATACTACTAGAAGACAAATTAAATCAATTCAATCCAATCCAATTTTCTCATTCTCTTCTATTGCAATGCAGATTGTCTTGCGCTTTTTATATATGCAACATTTCAGCTATACGAATACAATTAACATATTCATTTGTTTAAGCTACTTTTACCTAAAGAATATTTACATGTGTTGATTGTTTTTCTTTATCAATTGATTGGTATATAATATTTGTGCTAAAGTCTAAAATAAGGGTAAAAAATAAACTTTTAAATAAACAACAAAAAATACATATATTGCTGTAATCTTAAATTCTCATAGTGCTTAAACTGAAATTCCTAAAAGTAGTAATTTTTTCTTATTTGTTAAAGCGCTTAGCCTAACTATATCACCAAAAGAGATCTTCACTATATTGTACCAAGCATAATATGTATGCCTTATACATATAATCTATACATACTTATAATAAAATCGTAGACTTTGTCTGTCTGTTTGTTTGTTTGTGCGCGCATCACGTAAAAACCACTCAATGGATTCAAAATCAATTTACTGAAAATTAAGAAGTTTTATTGTGAGTAACATATAGCGTTTATTTCATCAAAATAAACTTACAGAATCGGTCAAAAATTGGTGGAACAAATTTTGCATATAAAGCTTAGAAACATATATGTATTTTAATAAAAAGCAATGGTCCTGACATCCTAGTCTGGTCCTGCACTTTCCTAATTTCTTCCAATCCTACCTAACTCTCCCCGTGAGCCAAAGGCCTTTGTCACTATTGCTCATATTAATAAGTAAATTATAATTTTTAACCCCCAAGAACCGGGCATAGTGAAATTTTACATTTTAATATTCACTTGCAGTATGTTACTATGACCGATCGAATTGCAGAACAAGAACATTTTGTGGCACAAGAATTGCAAGAACACAGAGTTGAAGAGAGCCCAGACTGCATTTGAGGAAATGCAGGTCATCAAATCAATAATTTCTTCCCGAACATTGCAATATTGTCACTTCGGCAACAGCTGAACGGACTTTTTCTCAGCTAAAATTTAAATTGAAAACCTACCTGCGTGTTAATATGTCTGACCCCAGACTCAACGAATTACCGTTGGGCAATGTTCACAAAGAGATCGAAATATCAACTGAAGAAATAGTTGACATGTTTTGCCAAGTCAAACCTCGTCGTCTTGCAACATTGAAGTGGGCATTCGATGTAATCTAGACATCTAGTATTATACATGTATCTTTATAAAATTTAACAATCATGCAATACCAGAATAGATTATTCATTAGTGATGTCATAGAAAAGTCCAAAGATATATATATAAGTACTTATTTTATACCAATGAATTAATGTTTTACGTTATGCATATATTTTCTTAACAAACCATAGCCACCTTCCAAAGTTGAATCTTACAACCGCCACTGATGGTAGTTAAAGAAATTCACTTCTGAACGTAATAGAACAAGCTAAAAATGTATTGATCTAAAATGAATTGTTTCATAAGTTTACCTTAAACTTTTGATTTTATAATTTAAAGAAAAGTTGCAATAAATTCTTTAAAAGACATTCGACATTTTCAATATTATATACTACCTATGATGATGAAAATCATAGAATTTCGATAGAAAAGACAACAGTTAATGAATGTAATATTTATTTCGAATATTCATTGGTACTTTATTTGATAATTTACCTAATTTAATAAAATATAATAAAATAAAAAAGAGAATATTAAAGATTTATAAATAAATTTATAAATTTAAGTTCATCATTATTAGTAAAATAATGAAATGAACAATGCCTTTTTTTTATACAAATATACGTGCTATGTAGTCCTACCTGACTACTTCCCGCTTATTGTATCATATGTACATACATACATATATTTCATACAGTTAAACGAAGCTTGTAATGTGCCTTTTATTGTAGAATTCATTGGAATCATATTCAATTATAGAAAGTTTTAAATACTTTCCATGATGTATTTCAGGGGTTGAGAAGGAACCAGACTCTGTTCTGATTTTTTGATCAAGTACATAACTATACATATATATATATATACGTAGCACTTTGTGAGGCATTAAAAATTAACCATATATGGATACAGGCTACATACATACATATTAACATTATTTATTAGGTAATTTGTATATAATATGTAAATGCATTTATAATACACACATAATATAAAAATATATATGAAATGTTTATTGTATTGTATATTTATTTGAAAGAAAAGATACGGGTACATTTTTGTTACTCAAAGTTAATGAACCCATTGTGCATTCAAAAATTCACAGGAAGACATTCATTAGATTTATGATATTATAGATGTATATACATAGTACATATAGTATAGTATTATACTTACTACATTGTTGAATCATTAACAGTGCATTTTGTGTTTATAAATATGTATATTTATTTCTACTCATTGTAATGTCAAGGCCAATTTCGAAAGTTTTTATTGCAAGTCAAAATACTGTTGATTGTTAATGTCAATATAAATTTTCTGCCATCATTAAATTTATTTTCAGACACTTTAAGTTAGTATAGAATATTTAAATAGGCATGACTAAATAAAATAAGTATAACATTAGGTGCATAACATATGTACGAGTATTACAAAAAGTGTAATGGGTATATGAGTATACTGACATGCATATCTAACTGTCTTCGTAATATAGCAACCAATTTTTATTGTCCAGTTAAGCAATACCAAAACAAAGTACTACTTAGATGTATTGCTAAGTATTGCAGAATTGCTGACATTGAGCGCGACCTCGATTTGAAATCCGTGAACGCAGAGATACCAAAAAATGTAGCGACCCATAAAGACAGGCTCAGAAATCATATCAACAAAGGGGCTTCCAATTTGGTTGAAATCGATGGGCTGATAATACACCTCAAGCGCATCAAACGCAGTGACCTTACTGTAAAAAAAATACTCTAATATAATATTTAGAATATAAGTGTACTATTTTTGTTAAAATTAAACTGATTGTTAATCATAAATGTGTAGTTGCAGTATAAAAAAATATATACTCGTATATCCGTTCAAAATGTGAACATCGGAACTTTTTCGACATCTAATTATGTAGCTTTGGCCGTTTATCATGATTACCAAAATCAATAATTTCCAATTACCTAAGTCGGCTCCATAGCATATGTTAAATCACCTCTAATGCATTGAACACTCGGAACTATTATAATTGCTAACATTAATCAATAGATCTGCCTTCTTTTCCTTTGTGATACCTTCAGCCTCACATTTTGGACAAATTTCAATACAATTTGAAATTGTATAAGGTTTTACGAGATCTCGTCTTGCATAATAAAAAAAAAAATATAGTCTTTTAAAAACGAATATATTCTAAAGCATTACATCTTTTCCGAATCATGATGTAAGTAATGCAATCAAGTGATGTGACCCAATGGCTTTAAAACTTCATAGTATTTCGAGTCAAAAATTATACATTTATGTTGTTAAATTTTAACCTAGAATCTTGAAATTCAGCTTGTCTACGGAAATTCTGATATTTCAATGATTTTTTAGCAATTCCCTTTTAATGGTTAACAATTATTCCAATTAAATGATGTCTAAATGCATCAAGTCAATTATCCAATATGTCCAGATCTTCTGAGTAGTGATATTGTAAAAAACTTCAAAAGTAAATGGATCAATTCAGACAAATTTGCGTAATCGTGGTCGAACGTCTCAGGTAATTTACGCACTTTGCAATCAATTTTAAAGAAAATTCGAAACATTTCGCTAAGAAATCTTTCTGTACAATAGTCGGAGAGGATCGAAAAGTATAAGAGCTATGAGTAGACTGGGCAAAACTTACAAAAAGTTGATATATATATATATATTCTTTATCAACTCGACAAGAAGAAAAGATTAAACTACATATGTATGTCATTTATATTGTACATCTGTTTTGTAAGTCTATTTCTTATGATTTCTATTATCAAATTGCTTGTACAAATAGTTTCCCATTTCTCAGGAACTAAGTACAATTTGAATATAGAAAAAAAAAATAGAAATGCTACAATGCTATCATCATATTTTATTTAGAATTTAATCAAACTTTTTGTGACTACAAAAATATTAAAGTTTGACAATTTAGAATTTGATCCTCTACAAAGAATATTTTGATCTAATGAATAGAAAATTATTATTCATTTATAGTGTACTAGAAAAACCATGCTTCGCACGGACTGTTTCCTTTCTTAGCATCATTATTCCACAACCCCCGCTTCTCCCTGTTTCCCTTGTCAACAAATTTCTCGATCTTGATTCGCTAATTTTTGACACCTTGGGATACATTATTGTAACTTTCGTAGGAATCTCAAATTTTTTTAAAATAAAATAGAACTCATGTTACTCGCTGATAGTGTAGTTTTTTCATAGGTAAAGGAATTTTTGAAATGAGTTAGGTAGTTTTTGAGTTTATCCATTCCAAAGAAAAAACAAACAAATTTTTCCTCTTTATAATATTAGTATAGATACAGACGAGTAACTTATAAAATCCCTCTGAATATCAGTCCATCAGCCTTTAGTAAATAGAAAAATCAATATAATATGCATTTCTGTTTTAATGATTTTTCTTTTATTTTTAATTGTTTTAATTTTAGTTTTTATATAGTATTTATTAAATGTATACATATATTAATAATAGTTTCTTACCTTTCTCTGTAAATTCATAAAGTGATGCAAAGAAAGAAAAATCGAGTTCGAGTGTATATATTTTTTTTTTAAATAATATTTTATTAACAAAGTTAATCGCTGAAAACTGCATAACACATTTTTAATGATTCAATGAATAATGACGAGAAATAAAAAATAAATAGAGAAGTCTATAACATCCTTCTGAGGAGATCATGCGGGTGAAGCCTTTTGAATCTTCGCCGAGTAGAGCAGCGAGTCAGGATGGAGCTTTGAAAGATGTCGACTGCTGTATTTATTGGTCACCTCCATAACAATTGCGATTGGCCTAATTACTGTTATTATAGTACCTACAAAAGGAAAAAGGGTCAAGTGGAACTAGGAACAACATTTCTAGTAGTACGAAAGAGAGAGTGGTTTAAAATTAATAAAATTAAAGACAGATGTAAGTTGATAAAGAGGCAAATACTACATAAGACTTAAGTATCAGGAGAAGTTGTTGGTCCAATTTCTTTATTTCACAATATGAAATATGTATGGAATATTGGAATATACAATATTAAATGCATATATTGGAAACTTCAATTTTGGATATCCCCCTTTCATAATCAAATAATGAATACTGAAAAAAGTATTAAAATATTATCTTTAATCAGATATGTATAATGATGACAAGGGGTATAGATTTTCCAGGAAGTAAGAAAGCATATACTTCTTTCAAAAAGGAAACCATATACAATACTATTAGTGTCATTTAAAAGTGGCTTGTATTCGATTAAAATAGTTTTATTTTTAAAAGAGCAAATGATTAAATTTTGTAAAATCCAAAAAAAAAAAAAGAAACATAAATTTGTCATGGTTTGAAAAGATCAAGGTTTTGGTCATGGATCAGATTGATATTACGTATGAATGCTTCATTGTTTTGATAGATAATTTCAATGAACATAAATTTTAGAATTCATGAAAAATTTTGAAGTTTTGATAGAAATTTTCCCCATTTTCCAATAAATAGAAGGTTTTTTTTTTTTCATTGTTTCCTTGAATTTTTTTTATTCAGTTTATCGAATATATTTTGATTATAATAATATTTGATTGTATTTAATTAAATAATGTTCTTACTTTTATTAAAAAATTTCTTTTTTTTTTATGATTTTTTACTTTAAATTTAATTATTGAAAAACTTTACTTTCTTGGCAGTCAAAATTTTCACAAGTTTTCTTTATTTATTCTTTAATTAATATAAATTTGTATTCCAATTTAGTAGATTATTTTAATATAAATTTCTTAATTTTATTATAATTTTTTTTTTAAATTTTATTTTTCATTCCAATTTAGTATTTTTTATTTATGTTTTTTTTTTTTTTTTTTTTTGTTTTTTAATTAATATTATATACATAGTATTATACATATATATAAAAATTAATACTATAAATTACATTCTAATTAACTTTTTCCTTTTTTTTAATTTTTGTATGTAGAAATTGCAACAACAAAATACTTAAGTCATTTAAAAAAAAAAAAAACCTTTCATTTTATTAAATTTATAAATAAATATATTTTATTCTTTTTTTTCTGAATATTTTTATATATTTTAATGTATTTTTTTTTTTATTTTGCCTGTTTTTTTTTTTTTTTTTTTTAGCAAATTCTTTTAAGTCTCTTCTAATTTTCTTTGGGTATCTTTGTGCGCCTTCAGCATGCCTACCTCCTTCTTAGCATGCATCCATGCATTCGTCATCATCATCATTATCGTTGTCGTTGTCATCGTCGTCGTCGCTCTTTGTTTGATTGTAGGGTATTCATTGATGGTTGGATGGTGTCTTCTCTATTATTAGTTTATTATACAAGTTTTGCCAGCCAAATGTTAAGCATTTTTTGTCAACCACCTTAGCGTATCCTGACCCGGTTGCCAAATTGGCTTAATGCCAATCAAATACCGAAAATCATCATCATCATCAATGATGGACGAGGAGGAGTGCTGACGGTGGTGATACAATACGATCGTAATTTTCATCTTCTGCGCATTTGACATTTCCATATGTGAAATGAAAATGTTTTATTTCTCCCTGCTACAATCTGTGATGCAGTCAGTCATCTTTTTTCGAAAGCCTCTTAATATGCATCTGAAGTACTACAATAGAAAATTCTATGTATGTGTGTATGTATGTATATAGTTTACATCCAAATATACTCGACTTGTTTAATCTGGAGCACTTTTTGCATTACATTTACGTCTTAAGAGATTCAATGCAAAGTGTTGTTTTTTTTCTTTAATGGAAGGAGTAATGACGACTTCTTGTGTAGCATTTAAGGCATTTGATGTTAAAGTTTCTTTTATTAGATCAGTATTATCAGCATCATCAATATCATTAAGTAATAAATTTCTATCTCCTGTCTTATTATTTTTAGTTGGTGTTGTTGTAGTTGTTACCTTTAAATTTCGAAGTTGATCGAAATCTTTATATTTATAATTAATTGCTTCGATGCCTAATACAGGGGTTAATGATCGTCGTCGTTGTTGTTGTTGTTGTTGTGCAACTCTATTAACCCAAAAATAAGTACTACAACGAAGCGCTAATTTAGTGAATTGCGCATGACAACGACGCAGATTATCACGCGTAAGTGACGTAGCATAGTATAAACATCGGTTAAGGCCAATGCCATGATGATCAATATTATTGTTGGCAATGCAACTTGTTGCAGCAGCAGCTGCTGCTGTTGTTGTTGTTGTTGTTGAAGTGATTTCCTTAACATTATCACTATTTTTATCTGCATCTACATCATCTTTATCTGTATTATTATCATTATCATCAATATCGCTTTCGCTATCACTGTGACATGGTCCAAAGTAGGCACCATGTGGCAAAGCCTTTAACCAAACCTTTGATGTTGTTTCCTTTTCATCATTATCATTATCATTATCATTATCATTATCATTACAAATATTATTATCATTATAATGATTTTTATTTTTAAATGATTTGTTGTTGCTTGCTTTGTATGCCTTCTTTGTTAATGTTTTGGTCACATGGACTTTATGCTTGCAATTGCCACTAGCATCACTATACCCTTCACCTCTACCACAATGACCAACATTACTATTGGTTTTGCTACTACTATCATCACTGGTAGTATAAATGATAGGAACAGAAACAGGAACATTAGAATTTGCTTTAACTTCTTTCATCACAGATCCCTCGGTATTGGTATTTATATTATTATTGTGATTGTTTTTGTTGCTGTTGCCGTTGTTGCTGATAGTATTTTTGTTGTTGCTTGTGATATTGGTTGCGTATTCTCATGAACGCTTCGCATTATCCTTGCGAAATGATTTACGCAATTTATCAACTAAACGCATATGAAATTTGGTATAATCGGCACCACCACTGCCAGCTCCAGCACCAGCACCACCGCCACCACCACTACTACTACTACCATCAGTTTTTTGTTCCATTTTCATAGCAGCACCTAGAGATTTTGGAGGACTACCACCACTTGTAGTAGCTGAACCACTTATCGATGTGGTGGTTTGACAAAATGAACGTGTTGGTGATAGCATTGAACTATGTGATGAACGCGATGTATTCCTTGGAAAGGCACGTGATGATTGACAACGCTGCATTTGCATACGATACGAGGAGGAACCAATACCAGCGGCAGCACTACTTGACCCACGCATGGGTGATGTAGCAAAACTTTCCGACTTACATTCAGAGACCTTACGACGTCGTCCAGAGTGTGAAGCACCATTTGTTGGTGTACCCAAGGCAGATGCCAATGTGGTCGTGGTGGCACCACCACCACCACCTGCATTTGAACTGGCACTAGAGCATTCCGATGTCTTACGAGAACGACTGTCCTTATAAATATCGTAATTGTTTTTCATCACAGGCATCATGAAAGCCATTTTTAATCTTATTTATTTATTTATTGTTTTTTTTTTATTGTTAATTAAATTAAATTTCACTTAATTGTTATTATTTTCCTCTGATTTTGATTTAGTTTAATTTAATTTGATTTGGTTTGGTTTGGTCTTTAGTTATAAGGCACAAGAGTTTCGAGATACAATTTCTTTACTCTTCCTTGACCCGGTTTCCTTTCCACAAAAAAAAAAAGACAAAATTAAAAAAATCACACACTCAATTTACCAGCAGCAGAAAAAAAAAATGAATTTTCTGGAATTTTCTTTACTTTATTCTTCGCTTTTACTGTTAATTGCATTTAATTGTGCAAAATTCTTTTATTTTTTTGTTTTCTTCAGTTATGATTTTGTTTTGAAAACCTTATTTGTGTTTTTGGGTCTCTTTGTTTATTTCACAAATTTCTTTTCGATTTTGTTATGTCCTAATTTGATGTCTCTTTCCTTTCGCGGCACTTTTCCTTTTCTTTCCTTCCTTTATTTACCGTTTATAATTTATTCAATTTTATTTAACTTTCTTCAAACTCCCGTTTCTTTCTTGTTTACCGTTTGCTAGCCGAAATCATTTTGACTCATTTGCCAGCGTGCAATTCTTTCTTATATACTTTACGTAAAGGCACGCGCACACATAAGCTGATTGCTGATGCTGATTGACGCTATCAAAACACAAAACAAGCTGATTTTCTTCACCATACTCACACAGAATCTGATTGCTTAGATACAGCAGAGCTAATAATTGCAACAAATCAGCAGTCAGATTCAGTAACTCCCTAAAATAATAATTTATGTTTTGTAATATTATATATTTAAAAATTATTCAATATTTCACATATTTTCACTTTACTTTATCTTTTTTTTTTTTTTTTTTTTTTTGTTGTTGGATGCGTCACTTTGACTTTTGAGTATACCTTAAGTTGGCAAGCCTGTCACTTTGGGGACATCCATATATTACGTCACACGAATTTCATAATGTGTTACACAACACCTCCCCCCTCCTAACACAGATGGTCACATTTCTGACACCCCACCACTACGGTTTTGACGTCATTTATTTTGCAGTGGAAACCGATAATATAGTGTTACTTAAATTTCTCCTATATTTATATGTTTATATAGGTCGCAAAGACTAAAGATAGAGTTGGTAAAAATTTTCCACTTAAAGATTTTAAAAATTTTAGATTTTGATATGTGATCTTATAAAGCTTATGATACCCAACCCCCTCCCGGTCAGAGGTACAGTTCGTTGACCGCCTTCCATCCCCCACCAACGTGTGACATAATATGTGGATGACCACTTTTCAGCTCGTCAGAAGCTAAAAAAATTAAACATGTTTAATCGGTCGAACAGAGTTGAGCTTCAAAAACGTACAGAAATATGAGCAAACAGCTTCTGTGCGCGCACCTTTATTTCTTGTAGTGTGTTTATAGCGTCACCTGCTTATCAGCATAAACAATCAGGTCAGTAATCAACTTATGTGTATGCGTGCCCTAAGAGTTGTTGAGTGTGGATAGCGAGAGAGAGAGAGAGTAAAAGTAAATGAGTTTTTCTTTTACACCAACAGAGAGAGATAGAGAGCGCTAAAATAGGTGAATGAGAGCAAGATGTTGAGATGAGTATTGTGAGTGAGTGTGCTTACTCATAACTAACCTTGCCAGATACACAACAAATACACAAATTTTTTTTATTAAAAAAACATGGAAAAACTAAGAGTGCATTAAAACCAAGTTATACAATCCGAAAAAGTTGTCTGTAAAGCGAATTAGTAATTTTTGTAAAAACCATGCTAAATGTATCTATTTTTTTTCTTCTGTGAAATATTGCTCTAATATTTAATGGGGTCGTCACACGAATTTCATGTTTTTTTTTTTTTTTTTTTTTTGTATTGTGTTGATGAAAGCTTTTGACAATATACTTACACACTTCGTTGACCCTTCCTAACCGCTTAAGTTGTGACGTAATATATGGATGGCCACATGGTTCCAGTCTATATAGCGATGCGTTCCTTAGTCAATATAATTTTGAAGGGAGGTACGTACATATATTCCCTGTTGCCAAACATATATCAAGCTTTGACTTCTATCTAAATCAAATATCAAGTTCTCAATCCTTTATGAATCTCTCTTACTAACCAGATCAGTTCCTCCTACATTGGTTGGCACAAGTTCTTTCTCAGACATATTTTTTTTTTTCAAAATTCTTTAATATTTCAATCCTTTTCTCATATATATACTTCCACTTTTAGGTTTTTATATTAAATGAATCTACCAACCATTTTGCAATATTTGTTCAAAATCATCAACCAATCTCATAATTTTTAATGTCTGGCAACACTTGCCGTGATTGAATTGGTAATAAAAAAAAAGAACAAACAAAAAGTGCTCAAAATATTTGAGTCAAATTATAATAGGGCCCGCACACAATCATGCATGTACCATCAGTCATTTCGTGTACATGTCTTTATCGTGCTTCATAGAAGCATGATGATCGTTCGTTTCTTGTTATCTTTCGAAGAGTGCAGACGACAATGTCAATGACTCACTGCATTTCACAAACATAAAAATTTAGAAGCCGTCGGCACTTCACAAATTTTTCAGACTTAAGGTAGGCATCGACACGTCAAATACTTCATCAAATGTTGACAGAAAAGAGAGAGTGGAAGCTCTTTGACGCGTTGATGGGGGTGATTTGTTTTTTGTTCAAATGATTTAGCAAAATCAAAACGTTTTGATTTCTCATCAAATATCTTGCTCTCATTTTTGCATTTGTGGAGCCATTTGATGTGTTGGTGGCGAAATCATATCATTATGATGAAATTGTCGTTGTGAATAGACGTGTTGTTGACAGTGGACAAGAAATGAAACGCAAATTGCCGTAGGAAAACAGTATGTAGTAATTAATTAAATTATTTTTATTTAAAAACAAAATATTTAATAATAAATTGAAATTACTTATAAATATTATAATATTTTGTTAAATTGCTTATAAAATTTTTATTCAGTGAAATTTAAAATATTTTTATATAAAATAATTAATAGTTTTTACAAAAACTCATATCAGATTAAGGTATATTGCCACCGGCAATGACCATAAATATAAATAGTTAATAATCTCTGCCGCCGCACATTATCTGTGTCCACTCGTTGCTGCCTTCAAAGAGAACTAAAAATTAAAAGTTTTTCATTTGACGAACGAAATTTAATGAAGTTGATGGGCAACGCATCAAAAAACTACAACAACGATTTGATGCAGTATTTGACCTTAGCGCACACTTCCGCTCACTAAAATTTCAAATAAATGATCACTTACCTATATTTGTCTTTTTCATACGTACTTACCTTGTGAAGGCGTAAATGAGACAGCATGGTCAAAGAGAGAATTAAGAGAATAACCATGCATGACGAAACATCCAAACGATTTGGATATGACACGCACACGTATGGTACATGCATGATCGTGTACGGGCCCTTTAAGGAAATTCTAATGAATGCAATTGAGTGACTTTTCTTATCATGAAACAAAATGAGTGAATCATTGGGTGAGTGAGTTTCGATTTCACTTAACAACTTAACATGATTTAACAATACAAGTATGTACGAGTATACTATAATAATAATATAATATATGGTATGCGTAATTAGTATTTGCTTAATTAGATATGTAATTCAATATTGATACATAATTTACAATGTAGTCTTCAAGTATCCTTTTATTCTGTGATGCCATTTTCTAAGTGATACATATATACTCAATATTTCCAATGGGTTTAATTAATTTTATGATTTTATTTTTATTATAATTAAATGAAATACATACTTGTACATACTGTGCACCAAATATTTATTCGTACACCTTCAATTTGAAAGTTTAAACACCTGTAATTTAGCACAGACTTAACAGAATCGAATGAAACTTTTTTTATTAAGAAAAATTAAGTTTATTTTACATATTTTTTAACCTAAGCACCAAATTATTCATCTTTGGTATTGGAAAAAATAAAAAAAACCAAAAAGAGGCACAATTTTACGCTAAAAAATTATTCTTACACTAGTAAAATTCAAAAGTTTTAATGACAAATATTGTTGCAAATTATAAAAAAAAAAAAGTACTTTGTCGGACCATCTTTGGCTTTAATAACAGCTTCCATGCGACGACGCATACTTTTGACCAGGACACCTGTGTCATTAGCGGATCTTTTCTCCTATTCGCGATTTGTGGCTGCTCTCAATGAGTCTCTCGATGTTATCTCGTTTTTTCGAATCCTTTTTTCCAATAAATCCCATATGTGCTCTATGGGGTTTAAGTCGGATGACTGTGGGGGTGTTTTCAGTTGCTTGCAGTGGTAAAGTAGCCATTCGCGCATGATATTTGATGTATGCTTTGGGTCGTTGTCTTGTTGAAATAAGAAGTTTCCTCTTTCAAGCCCAAGTTTCGTGGCACTTGCATGCACATTATTTTTTAGGATGTCCAGATACATATACTTATCCATTTTATCAGTGATGAACTGCAGTTGACCGACTCCAGACGCACTCATATACCCCCAAATCATTACATTAGCACCTCCATATTTCACTGTTGGTACAACATTTTTCCCTTTTAATTCCACATTTACCTTTCGCCAAATTTTTGGTGGGCAATCTGGTCCAAAAACATTAAATTTTGACTCATCGCTAAATAACACATTATACCAAAAAGAATCTGGTTTCTTAATGTACTCTTTAGCGAACTCCAACCTCTTCTTTTTGTTGATCAGCTAAATAAATGGTTTGCGCCGTGCAACCCTGCCATGGTAACCTGCTGAATGCAAGCAGTTGCGAATAGTTTGGGTGGAAATTGTTTTTGGTTCGCATTCTTGCACGTCATTGTAAATTACTGTGGTCGAAATTTTTGAATTTTGAACTACAGAAACGACTACTTGGCGCTCCTCTCGTTCTGTTAATATTTCAGCACTTTGTGTTTTGGTGTCAATTCACCATTATTAACGTAATTATTTATTACGTTTTGCACAGTCGAGTGTGCTCTACCAATCATCTGTCCAATTTCTCGAAGAAATCTGTTTTCCAAATACATTTTGATTATTAGTTTCCGCATATCATGTGACAAATCTGCACTTTGACCCATTATGGGAGAAAATAACCGCTAATGACACAGGTGTCCTGGTCAAAGCCAAAGGTGGTCTGATAATGTATAAGGTTACGAAAAACTTCTCAATTGAATCTACATACTTATGAGCCGTTTATTTTGATAGTGGCATAAGTCACTTTATTTTTAAATCAAGATATTTAAGGGTTTGCATTTAAGCACGTTTAAAAATATTGATTGCATCTTTGGAGAAGATTTATTTATTACTTGTATTTGTTATCACAGGATACTTATATTTGTGGTAGTATAAATTATTTTTGTATAGTAATTGAAAAGTCACCATTTTTCATTACGGAAAGTGACTTATTCCACTTTCAAAATTTACTTTTTTAAATAATTAATGATTTACGTTAATTGGAACCGATGTATTTTATTGAAGTGATGTTTTTAAATGACAGTGATTTAAGAAAATTGATGAGTAAATTACATATTATATAATAATAGTAATTTATATCATGTATTTCATATAAAGGATTTCAAAAAATTTTTATTTCCATGTTCATAAAATATAAAATTTTGAAATAATTGTGGTGTATTGGGGGAATATAATGTAGCAAATCCATGATATCATTATATTTTGCTGGCGTAACAAGACGAGAACCAACGTATAACGGATCCATTTCTGTTTGTGAATAACGCCTAGGTCTTCTTCTTTTTGGTGTCAAATCCAAGGTTCCATTCAATGTTTCTTTATAAAACATTTTGTAAGGAATATCATGGTGAAATCTTATCCTATGAATTTTAAACCAATTAACTTCGTTTCGGTTTGTATTGATTTCTCTTCTTGAAATACATTTTTCAATTGATTGAATTGCAATAAAATCTTTTCTCTCTAAGCTGAATAAGTATACTCGTATAGTGTACTTCTGTTTGGTTAATTGACTTACTCATTGCATTTATTGTTATCTATTGTATTGTGTATAAAATATAATAAAAATTATTTTCATTCATTCATTTCATCTATTATGATCGAATGATGATGGGACATGGGCTCGATCAATCGTGGTAATACCAATATCTACACATGTAGTTACAATTCAGCTTAAACCCACACAATTGATCAATAAGTCTTTACATAATCCGAGAGATCGCACTCCTACTTTAATTTTTATTGTCAATTGAAGCAACAAACTTTTGTGTTTTGGAAAAAATGGAAAAATTTAAAAGGCTTAACACCGAAAAAGAAATCAAAGCTGAATTGAATGAAGTTCATGGCAGATCTGCTCCTGCGTTTGCCACTATTTACAATTGGGTAAATGATTTTAAACGTGGCCATACATCCACAAAAGATGAACATCATTCTGGACGTCCAGTTGAGGTGACCACCCAAGAAACGATTGGGAAAATCCACGATATCGTTTTGAGTGATCGACAAATCAAAGTGCACGAAATAGTTGGTACACTACTATACTTCAGAAACAAAGAAATAGTCAAAACAGTGGATTTCTAAAGGCGAACGGGCTCCGAAGACTGTGAAATCGGCAGGCAAAGTGATCGCCACCATCATCTACACCAATTACTTGGGAAAAAGGATAACAATAACTGGAGGGTATTGTGCTTCCTTATTGCACCAGTTGTGCGAAGACATCAAGACACAACGTACTCATTTGAAAAAGAAAAAGATTCTCTTTCACCAGGACAATGCACCTGTGCACACATGCTTAGTTTCGATGGCCAAAATCAAGGAACTAAAATTTGGATTAATACAACATCCACCAGATTTCGTCCCCAGTGACTTCTTTTTATTTACAGATTTCAAAAAGTGAATCAGTGGACGATGTTTCACGCCGAACAGGGATGTCATCAATAAAACAAACGCCTATTTTGTGGATCTTCCAAAATCCTACTTTTTGGACGTTTTAAAAAATTTAGAAAAACCATAAAAACCATTATTACTCTAAGAAACACAACCCAAAGGAAATGGATTAGAACCAGGCGACCCATCTTTAAAACCAGAGTAAATTAATTAATTTATAAAATTCGAAAGAAGCTATTTGAACTAAATAATGCCTTTTGGAATCATAAATTGTCTAAATTAGGCAAAAGTACCAAACCCTTTTGGAAACTCACAAAAATCATTAAAAACAAAAAACAAAAAACAATTTATTCCAAGTTTTAGGTTCAATGGCAGTTTTTATAATACTAGATTAGAAAAGGCTAACTTACTAGCCGACATATTTGTGTCTAAACACCATCAAACTGAGACCTACTCTGACTCGACCACATCTGAAATTGTACGAAATTCTCTTTGTGACCTCATTGACCGTTAGTGCATTCGTCTAGCACTGAAATCACATCTGAGGAAGTTCAGGTTATCATAAAATCACTTAGAAATAAGAAATCTCCGGGTATCGACCAAATTCCTAATATCTGCCTTAAACAAATACCTTGTGAGACTTTGGCTTTCTTCACAAATATTTTAAATCATTGTGTTAAAATTGGATATTTTTCGTTAAAATGGAAAATCACTAAAATCATCCCCATTCCAAAGCCAGGAAAACCTCCCGATTCTCTAGATAGTTACCGGCCAATAAGCTTACTATGCGGCTTCTCCAAAATCCTCGAACGTCTAATTAAGATCAGGTTAAACTTACACCTAGAAAAAAAATTATATTTTACCAACAGTCCAATTCTATTTTACCAACAGTCCAATTCGGATTTCGATGTTTTCTTAACTGTATACGCCCCCTTGACCAAATCTCTAAATATGTCAAGGAGAACTTGGCTCTTAAAAAGTCAGTTGGCATGGTAACACTTGACATAGAAGCCGCTTTTGATACAGTTTGGCATAATTGAATGATTTTTAAATTAATATCTTGTAATACCCCTACTTACATTACTAAATTAATACAAAGCTTTCTACTACTTTTATGTTAGTCTAAACGGAACTGACTCCAGTAGGAAGCTAATAAGTGCTGGTGTTCCACAGTGAACTGTGCTCGGACCCATCCTTTATAATATTTACACTTACGACATCCCTTTGTTTGAAAGATGTTGTACGCTTATTTTTGCGGATGACACAGCTCTCTATAGTATTGGTAACACATGCACAGATATACAAAATGAGCTACAAAGCTCATTGGACTCCTTGTCATCTTATTTCTATTAATGGAAAATTAAGGTAAATGCCGTTAAAACTAAAGCGATTTATTTCACAATGAAAAGAAAGCCAGTCTTTTTGCCAAGCGTAGAGCTTCAACTTAATAACTCCAACATTAAATGGGAAAATTCAGTTAAGTATCTGGGTGTTATTCCAAATAAAAAAACTTCTATTCAGTGAGCATATCAGTAAAACCCTAGACAAAATAAATAAGACTGTACGTATCTTATACCCGTTTATCAACCGCAGATCAAAACTTTCGATACAAAATAAACTAACCATCTACAAATCGATACTTTTACTTATTATGATATATGGGTCTGAAATTTGGGGTGGGAAAAAAAAAATTACAGACTGTCCAAAACAAAATTTTGAAAATGATATTTGACCATACCACCATACTTCTATGCAACAAATCTTTTGCATATAAAAGCAAATGTTGTAACGATTAATGAGCTCATTTCTCGTGCTACAAGAAAATTTAGGTAAAAAACATCTAATATTGCACAGCTACGTTTTTAATACTATTTTTCGTTGGGTAATTTAAAATGTAACAACAATAAATGTTAATAATTAAATTAATTAAGCCAAAATTATAATAACTCAGCTGTACAGTAAGTCTAAACTCTGATAAATATTAGTTGCTAGCTTTAAGCAATATTATATATATGGCAAATAAAGCAAATTATTAAAATAAAAAAAAAAACAAAATTTAGAAAATTTAGATTGGAAAAGTATATAGAGCTCGAAGGAGATTATATTGCAAAATAAAAAGAAAATTTTGGAAAAAATTGTATTTCAATGTTTTTCTAAAGATTTATTGATCATCTCACGTATGAGTGAGTACCTTGGTATAAAAGAAACTTAAATTTTCTTGAAATTATTTTATTTTTTATTTTAACACATTAAACCTAATATGTAATACTACGTGAGTTAATTATATCTATGTCCTAAATATTTATGTTTGAGTGCTTAAAAAGATTATAAAATTTGGAAATCTTGAAATTAAAACTAAATCGTAGATTTGATTGAATATGGTGTACGATATATGTAAATACATTTTTACATATCTTACAAATAAGTACATAGCTACTAATTACATGACATCACAGTGAATTAATTATTAGAGATGATAAGGGGCGCAGAGGCATTTTAATTTTACCATACTCAAAATAACTTAAATTATAATGTCTAATGTGTTTTTTTATTCGTATTATAATAGAGAACCTTCCAACCTTCCTCAACAAATTGATTATTTATTGTTTCTGTAAATCTAAAATCTACATACAATAGTTGAATTTTTATTTTGTTACGCTTTTCAAAGGTTCATAAATATTTATTATCATCATGCAAAAATTGACTAATAATAATGAAAAATTCTATTAATAAAAATAATACAATTTGTTTTTTCAACTAGAATTAAGTGCAACAACAACAACAACAACAAAAAATAAAATAACATAATATAATATAATAGAACTGCAAAGTAAATATAATAGTATAGTAGGTGGTGGTGGCAATGATGATTTGTTGTGTTCTTTATGGAAAATTTCCAATTTCCAAATAAAAAACATACTCATACTGTATACTACAAACAGCTGTATGTGTCTAACGTAATTGAATTTTGAATTATATCTATATTTAGTATAAATTCTCATGAAATTTTTTTCTGATACTCTAAATCAATCAGTCAGCACAATGGAAAATTTTCTAAGCTTTAATAACCTCGATAGTCTTGATTCATCTACGAGTATTGCAGTTATAGTTTATACTTGCAGGTATTTATACATAGTATAGTTTATATATTAAACACATGTGTGAAAGTAGTAAATACATATAAACACTTTAGTATGTTTTTTATAATAATCAGTATGTATTTTTACAGGGGAGATATCGGAAGCCATATATGTATGTATGTATGTATGTATATATAAAGTTTATTATATGAGAATATCAACATTAAGTGAAGAATTTGTTTAGCTTTGTCATTTTGAAAATTCTATCTTAATTTTTTGCTTTGAAAAATACTGTTGGTTTATTATATCCTTATGAGCTAAGGCACTCACCAATTCTAAGATGATATCACAGGATAATAAAGCCATTGTCATTGGGAACGAAACTTGTTTGTTTAGGGCAGTGGTTCCCAATTTTTTCTTGACCATATATTGATTTCATTATTATTAGCAGGGACCACAAGATTAAAAAATAAACTCTAAAATAATCTTTAATCAAAATGTTTTTTATTTATTTATTTATTATAATATATTTACATACTAAAAAAAACATCAGTCCATCGCCACCATGGATACTGGGCAACGGGGTCGTTAACATATTGCTTCATAAATTCACAAGAAATGCGAGATCCAATCCAGTATTTCGCCAACTATTCGCAGAGCAGTCAGCTAATTACCGCGATTGGAGATGTTTGTATACTGACGGGTCAAAGTCCGACACTTCCAAAACGTTTGCTGTTGTTGATCAAGTCGATTCTGTTGTTTCGAAATACATGCTTCCCTTTGTTTCCTCATCTGAAGCAATAGCCATCTTTAAAGCTATTAAGTTTGCCCTCGATCACAAAGGTAAACCCATCATACGTGTATGCAGTGACAGCTTATCCACCTTACACGGCGTATGAAACTTTTACAAGACCCTGGCAACAGGAAACAAAATTACTAAATAGAATAAAAACACATATGATTTTTGAAACATTCATTTTCATTTTTTTATATATTTTTTGTTTTAAATTTTAATAAATAAAATTTGTAATTTTATTGATTTTTCTTGACTCCTTCATTTTTCATGGGTTTGTTTTTTATCAGTTACATATTGTTTTAGTAATAATAATAATAATGAAAGTGCATGGATATACATACATATTTTTGTTTTTTTTTTTTTTGTTTTATTTTTATACGTATGTGTTTTTAAAAAGATTTTATGAACATTTATTTTATTCTTTTTAATTTGCTTTATTTATTTATTGAATTTTTGTGTTTTTTTTTTCGAAGAATATTGAATTTTGTAACAATTTTATTTTTCTTTCTTCTTCCTTATAAATTAAATGCACTTTTAACAACATTTGGTTTTTAATATTTGATTTTTTTTTAATTTTTGTAACTTTTTTTTAAATATTTTTTTTTATTTTCAGTATTATTGTTTTTATTATTTTCTAATTTGAAACTTTTCCAAAAAAAATTTACCAAATTTTTATTTGGATTTCTCAAAAAGGCATTCATAGCAATGTGTCTCTTAATTTTTTTTTTTTAATATTAAATATGAAATATTTATTTTTTTTTTTTATATATAAATTAATACAATAGAATAAGTTTTATAAAGATTTTTTTTAATAAATATTTTTTTATTTATTTTTATTTAGCATTTTTTAAATTAAAATTAATCTAAAGCATTTTAAGATTTTCGTGGGAAATTTAGTTTTCTGAAAATGATAATTTAATTAATTTATATATATATAATATTTTAAATAATAAATTTAATTTAATTAATTAGAAACTTATAAGAATGTGATGAATGAAATGTGAGAAACTTATTTATGTATATACTATATATTGTATAAATAAATATTCATCTCAATTTTTAACCACCACAAATAATGATTAATACTTTTCACTTATGTAATTTGGTTTCTTTTAGATTTTCTTAACATGTAGTATATATATTTTATATTTAATATAAAAAAAAAAACATTCATTATTTATAATTATATATATGTATATAAATAAGTATATAGTGTATATATTAGGTTTGTGTTTGAATGTGTATTTTCTAGTAGTAGTTGAGTTTTACAATTATTAGGCCAAACCCTTTCCAAGACTTCCTTAAAACTCCTTCTCCATCCAATCAATAGATAATTTTTCATGCTCTTGTGAGTGCAATTTATTATTTGCTTTTTTTTTTTTTTTTTTTTTTGGTTTTTTTAATTTAACTTTCAATTATTTCTTGTTGTGTATTTATTCATAAATTCAATGCTAAACTCGACAGTTTTCATCATTTTATTATGAAATTCCATTTTGTGTACTTTTTATATCATTTAGTTTTTTATTATGTTTTATAATTTTTTTGTTTTCTGTATTTTATTTCAACTTTCACATATTTATGCATATATTTATTTTTTAAGTTGCTTATACCCTTCACATTTAGTGATTGCCATATAAGTATATTTTTAAATAGACATCAGAGAATATAAATATCTATCTATTGTAGAATTAAGTTCTCATATACTAACAAATTGAATTTGATTGATAATTAAAAGGTTTAAGTTAAACCAATATCATCATCTTTATATAAAGTATATGTATAATACTACATAAGTATATCATATAGTAGATGGCAAACTTTTCGTAATACTGTTCACACATGGTATGAATGCTATGAATAAACCTCTGGAAAATATCTACTGTGATCTGGACAAGAAGAATATTACGTGGAACTCTTAGATATAGTATATTGAGAGTAGAAAGCTTGAGCTTGTATAGAGCTAAAAATTCTCGTAAGAAACCTCTTAGATCTTAGGTATTATGGTTCGGCATAGAAATCTGACTACATCTGGTCCCCTAGCTAGTTATTTATGGCTCTACCAGATTAATCTAATTTATCCGAACACATATGGTGTGTGGTGTGTTTTATTATTATCAATTTGTCCTAAAATATGTATCCATCTTTCTATGCATTAATATTCAATCTGATCCTTACACTTTTTTTAAGTTATTAAACTGAAATATGAAGCAAATTGATTAAAGAAATAGTCCTCAATAGTCCATACATTCAAAATTGTAATAAATTCAATTAAAAATTTATTTTTTATAGAATCGGATCACTAAAACTTGTAGGGTTTGAACAAATTCTACATACACTTCACATTAGTGTAAAATATATCTGTGGACATATTAGTTAAAGTAGCTTATATCGAAAATTTATGTTTTGAGATATTGCCCATTTCTAAGTTGATACACAAAAAATGTTATAATAAACAAAAAAACATTTTATTTTGTAAAATGTTTTTATAAAAGTAGATTTCACAACCTTTCCAACAAGTATAAATTTTATTTAGTTTAATTGTTTAAATGAGTTTGAAAATTCGATTTGTGAAAAATTCGTAGGTATACGAATTATTAGTGGTCAGGGTAGTATATAATATATATATAATATATGATTCTATACCATATTTTTAGAAATTTTGTTTTTTTTGAAATACGTGTTATGAAGCGGTGAATAATAATAAAGTTCTGACTCAATTTACTCAATTTTCGACATATGCTAATTTAACATATTGCCACAGATATTATCACTTTAGACACTTAGTTTTGAGATTATTATTGCCCACAGTTTTTTCCATGTAATAAATTTCACAAGAGTTTTATAAACTATAAACCATTTTTAAAAGTGGAATTTTCTTCTAATTCTAATTGGATCAATTGAACGAAAAACATAATCCCAAGTCTAGAAAGAGTTACATTTTTATACAAAAACTTATGATTTCTTAATAATGTCATTCGAAGGACCCTATGAAAAAATAATAGTATTTAATTGCAATTTTTCTTTAAGAAAAGTATGTATATTGTGTAATTATACTCTTCTGTATGCAAATTAGTCTCTCAGTTTTTGAGCTAAAGAGCTGAAACGAAGCTTTCTTTTCACCATAAGAAATCAGACGAATCGGACCAATACAAACACGGATCCAAATTAAATTTTGTTTTCTTTTTTGTAGTATCGTTTTGAAATTTGGACACTATAAGTGTTTGATCCATATGTATCAACTATGTAAATTTCAAGTTCATTGGACCACTAAGGGGGTAGCCCCCATACAAACCTGGATCCAAATTCATGTTCTTAAACAAAAAACTTTTTTGTGTTTTGTGCTATCGACTTGAAATTTGGACACTGTAAGTGTCTGACCCTTATCTACCAACCATGAAAATTTCAAGACCCTCGGACCACTAGGTGTGGTACCTCCCATACAAAACAAGAACTTAAGACAATAATCAGAGGATATAAAAGGTGCGTGAAGAGTATTACAACTTCGGCATGGCCAAAGTTAATTTTCTCTTAACTGTTTTTTTTTTTTTTTTAAATAAATATATTTGATATTTTGTTGTGTGAAAAGTATTTAAATGTTGGGTAAAGTCAAAAATGGTTTTTTCCATTCATTTAACTAGCCAAACTTCACTTCATTTTTTTTTTTTTTTGTGTTACTTATATTAATATTTTATATTGTATGATTCATTTTTACATCAATATTTTATTCAATTCTTGTTTTAAATTTTATAATTTTTAAATTTTATTTAAATTTACTATGCATTTTTGAATATAGTTTTTGTTTTTGCATTTTAATGTAATTTTTTTTTTAAATAGAATTTTTGTGTTCACATTTTATTCATTATGAATGTTAAAATAATTTTGTATTTTATTCAATTTTTTGTTTTGTTACATACTTTTCTTCTTCAGTTTCATTGTTGTATTGAAACATTAATTTTTATTGTTTCTCAATTTAATTATATTAAAGACTTGTTTTTTCTTTTTAATTTTTTAACACCATAAAAAAGTACACAGAGATTCACAAAGGGATATATGTATGATATATCTATACATATGTTATGTGTATATATATCTTTTCTTTAAGTCTTAGTGATTGATAGTGAAACAAGTCAATCAATCGAGACATGACTAATTTGTCAATTTTTTATATTAAGTTGAAATTTGATAAAAAATGAGAGTATTACCGGCATTTTGAGTGATCCATATGGACCAATATAGATACCAGACTTAAATAAGGTGGGTATTGACTTAGATTCTTCGGGTAAATGATGAAATCAACCTCACTTCATCTGATGAAGAATATAATGCTCCATAATGTACAAGATATGATTTATACCATATACTACATAGATCTGTTTGTTTGCATACCTTATAGTACTCTACACTTACAATTACTATTTTTCACTTATTCAATTTGAAAAATATGGGAAGGGGGGGACCAAAGACCTTAGATCTGTCTGAATTGTTGTTGTTTATAAAAGAAAATTTATATGAAATCACTTATTTTAGATACTATTCTTTCTAAAAGATGCATTCGAAGTTAAAGAAGTTTTTTTTTTTAAGACATATATATATTAAGCTTCAAATATAATCGTAGTTAGTATACGACTATATAATTAGTAAGTAGTATGCTAATGAAATGAAACTGAGTGAGGTTGTATATGTGTATATGATTATACCAATTGATTCTTCATTTCTCTTGATGCATTTTCATTATACATCCATACATACATATAATATATAATAATATTTATTATACTTATTATCAAATTAATTTATTTATATATTTATTGTAATAATAAATTATTAGTTATACATACATAAGTATATATTGTATATTGTATTTGGTGTATGAATGTCTGTTGCTCTATAATTTCTTGTTTACAAATTTTTGTCTATATAATTTACTAGCTAAGTTGACAGGCTTGATGTATATTTTTATTTTTTATATTTATTATTACACATATATATATAATTATTTATTTTTATTTAATTTTCAATTATTTTATAAATATTTTTTATTTTGTATAAAAAAAAAAAAAATAATAATAATAATAATAAATAAATAAATTGTTTTTTTTTTTTTCTTATAGTAAACACATTGAATTATATATATATATATATATATACATAAAAAAACACTATTTTTCATATCATATATAATATAATATAGGTATGTATAATATGATGCACCTTATGTAAATATAAAATAATGCTAGGGATTTGTAATTATGAATTTTATATGATATTTTATTCATCAAAATGATGGCAGTAAGTTTGTTCGGATTGTTTATATGACTACTATATCAAGTACAATATTTCCCCAATCAGTCCAGCTTTTTGTTATACTTAGTATAGACAAAATGTATGTATCAATCATATCAAAGCAGGTGTTTTCATACAATAAATTGTATATTGGACATCAATACTCCTATGATAGATAATAATAATTAATTTTGAATTGATAAACCAATTATAAAATTTGTTGCGAAATAATTTAAAAAAACTTTAAAGTCAAATACTGTTTAACTTTTGCTAGACTGATCTCTAAATCTCTAGCATCCAATTAACATAAAATGAACAAATACAGTTCTTTAAATCATATTAGTACATATATATATCGAACTATCCGGCTAAAACTTTCAGTTCCTTTCGTACACCGGATAAATGTGTTTATTAGAATGTGATTAAGACCGATCGACTAAGCATTTAAATTAAAGTTTTCTTTTTTTAATGGAATGATTATTCAGATTATCATTAATCAATTCAAAATGCCAATATGTTCCATAGACCATAATCTTTCATCGATCAGATATGTGAAAGCTCCACATAAACTCAAAGTGCAAGTGTGAGTTCTCGGAATGTGAATTTTTACATTTTTAGAGTTTAAAGAAATCGAGTATATTCACAAATATTTAAATAGTAGGCTTAATCTGTAACAATTTGATCCAATCGAACCAGCTGCTGTCTGTCTATACGACAATCAATTACTGATGCTTTACTTCTTATAGGGGAACATTTTCAGCATTTTCGAGTTTTTAATTAGGAAAGGAAATGAAGACTTAAATCTTTAAATTTTTGCAGTTTTTTCTCTTTTTTTTTCATTTAACATAAAAATCTTATTGATCGGAAGTATTTGTTATATACATAGCTACCATACAATCAAATAAATAAACTGTTGAACCAATTTATAGACTTATAGTCATACATTCGTAGTACAAAACTTTTGCCCGTTCTCATTAATGAAAGATATGAGAAAATCTTTGATAAAACCAAAGTTTTGTTAATATTTTATTTTAACTACAAAAAAAAACAAAAAAAAAAAACATTGTTTTTAGAATTGATCTAGGTAAGTATCGGAAGTATAGAAAGAACTGTTCCCCAATATTTATTCACTTATACACTTAAAAAGAAATTATTTATTATTATGAATATATGTATGTAAATTCAATTTGAGCTTTTTTCTTTTCATTTAAAAATTAACTTCTACTATCAAAGAAGAAGAAATACAGAATTTTATTATTGTTTTTATAATAAAAAGTAGGAAGTACAAAACAGAAAAAAAAAACACAGTCCAAATCATGTATTGCATTATTAAGTCTTAAATTTTTGGACTCTCAAAATTAAAAAAAAAAGTATTGTTTAAGATTAAAAAAGTCAATAGGATTTAGTACAGTAGTTAGTCATTTTATGTTAAGTTTAAATTTTAAAATATAATATTGTATTATTTTTATTGTTATAATAAATAATTACAAATTGTATTTGTTGTAATTAGTATTTGAAAATTTGTTCTTTTATATGGTAGTATAATATTTAATAATACATATATATATTTACTTTTTTTTCTTTTTATAAATTTTCAAATATTTTATTTTTATTGCTTTATTCTTTTTTTTTTTTTTGTTTTGTTTTTAATTTATTTTTATTATTATAAGTGTATTGATTTTTTAAGTCTTTTTTGAATTCATGTATTTGTTTATTATTTTCAAATTTAATTTCTTTTATTATTATTATTAAATTTTGTATTATTTGTTAAATTATTTATTATTGTATTTTCATATATTATATATATATTGTATTTTTATTTTTTTGATTTATATTGCAGTTCATTTATTTATTTATTTATTTTTATTTAATTTTTTAAATTGTTTCTTGCTTTATTATGAATTCTGTATTTATTAATTTTTATTATTTACCATAAATATTTAATTATTCTAGTATATTTGATTATACATATAATTAATTTTAATAAACTTTAATTTATTATTTAAATTTTCTTTTGAAATTATTTGTTTATTTTATTATTTGATTTAAATTTAAATAATATTTTCATTATTTTCAAAATGTATGAATTTATTTAATGATTTCCTTTTAATATTTCATATTTGGTTTTAGAATTTCTCTATAAATTTTTCAATTTTAAGTTTCATCCCGCAAAATTGTATTTTTACCGGGTAAGTTTAAGTTTAGTCCTCAGGAACTGAGAAACATTACGATTTGCATAATAAACCTATCAAGTTAAGGTCATTTGTCTGCTTGTTATTTATAGGCAGCATAATATGCATCTATCAATCAAGTTGAAAGTAATTTTGATGATGATATTGCAAGACCTTCTTTAAATCGGTATTTCATATATATTATTAAGTATATATGGAATTGGATTGTTTTTATACTCTGCACGCAGTGAATAGTATTATAAGTTTATCATGAAGTTTGTATGTAGAGAGCTGTATGTAACACGAAGCTTTCTATTCATCATACGCAATACATTTGTCGGAATCAGTTGAATCGAACCACTATGGGGGGTACCTCCCATACAAATACAAATACAGATCCAAATTTATGTTCTTATTAGAACAACTTCTTTATTTTTTGTACTATGAAATTCAAATTTGAAAACTATAAGTGTCTGACTCATATCTACCAACTATGTAAATTTCATGATCCTTGGACCACTAGGAGGGGTACCTCTCTTACAAATCCATAATCAAATTCATGTTCTTATTAGAAAAACTTATTTGTTTTGTGTACTATGGAACTGGAATTTCGATAATATAAGCATCTGATCCACATCCACGAACTATCTAAATTTCAAGATCCTCGGAACACTAGGAGGGGTACCTCCCATACAAAACATAAACTTAGAATAATAATCAGAATATACAAAAGGTGCGTGAAGCGTATTACAACTACGGCATAGCCAAAGTAAATCTTCCTTTCACAGGTTTTTATTATTCAGTATGGTATACATATATGTATACCATTTATTGGATTAGGCACCACTTGTATAATTCGGTACAAGAATTGCCAGTATACTGGGAGCAGTGATTGACAAATAAGTATATAATCTCACTTCTAGTATATAGAATCCTTGGTACAAAGTCTAGAAAAGGGTAGGGTATTGATTAATACTTAAACAAACAACTTAGTTGTTGTTGTCCTAAGGTGTTTGGTGTTATTATTATGAAGGACATAAAACCTTCGGTTGAACCGAGAACTCAACTAACTTCATTTAAATTATGTACTTATGATATTAAATATTTTATTATTAAGAATATTTTTGTATATATATTTCATTTATATAATTAAAATATTTAATTAAGTAACAACCACACATTTGAGGTACGTTAAGGATACATGTTTTTTTTTTTTTTTTTTTTTTTTAGAAAAAAAGAATACATAAGGTTTAATCCTTTTCAGTTTAGGTAAGTCAATCGTATATATATATATATATATATATATATATATACTATATATGTAAGGATTGGTACATTGGTAGATGTAAATTTGTAGTACATATATTTAAGCAAAACTATTGATATTTCTTTTAGTCTTACATTCTATTGTCGGGAAATTTAAGATTTGACTTAGGACTTTTTGTGGCATCGCGTCGGGGGAACTCGTCGGCCTAAGGTCATTAAAGAGAAAATTAAATAAATCAGATAAGTTTATTTAAAGATTTACCTTTGAGGAACCGCTTTTTGAGCGACTAGAGGCGCTATGTCTCTGTGGCAAATCCATATCATCATCTGTATAGCAACTGTATTCGCGTGAAGAGTCACTAAAGATAAATAGATAGATAGAAAGTGTTTCAGAGGGCTTACAAATATTAAGTCAATCGCAACTAACCTTGGTTCAATTCCCTCATGTCTTTCGGGATCGATTAATGGCAACATATCTTCACCACTTTGTTGTAATAAATCTACACTTGCTACTGATTTGCTACCACCGCTACCACTTCCGGTGCCTGTAGAAGTTGCATTAGTAGTGCAAGTTGGATCACAACCAACCCCACCACCACCAACAGTTGCACCTGAAGATTCACGCTCCACTTCATGACATTCACACTGACAATCTTCTGGCTTCACATAATTATAATGCAGTTTGTTGTTATCGCTACAACCAGCGCCACCAATACCAGACATTACTGATGTTGATGCTGTGACTGTTGTCATTGAAGTGGTTACTTCCGGTGTTTGATGATGATGATGGTGACGTTGGTGATGATGATGTTGCTGTTGTTGCTGCTGCTGTTGTCCACCTTTAGCACCATGTGCGCTTGAAGATGTGGTTGATTCCTTAGGCAAAGTTGTTATACGTTTAGCGGGTTTACGTTTCTCCGGTATATTCTCGAAATCGATCCAATGTCCAGATAGTTTACGTTGTGTACTATGTGAAGAGCTTGTCGTTGATGTGGTTTGTGCCTTTGTAGCTGCTACTACTTTTGTAATAGCTACTGTCGCCTTGCTATTATCCTCAGATGTTTGGACAATTGGACTACTGTTGGCTAATAGTTGCTTATTTGAATCCTTTCGTTCAAGATTGGTTGCACGTAAACCTTCCTCAGCAAATTCAAACCATGATTTTCCACTGGCATTCGATATACGTCGTGGTGACTTAGAGCTTTGATTTTTATCTTTGGTAGAATCTTTACGTGGTAAACTTATGCGTATTTTTTCCGCACGTGCTCCTGACGTTACACCAGCGATGTTGGAGCCGGTGCCTGCACTAGTGCCAGCACTCAGCAGCTCATGTCCTGTGGTCTCCGAAGGCGTTACAATACCACAGTACTCCTCGAGATGCGAGGGGTTCAGCGGTGTTGTTGAACGCGGTCGATCCACTGGACATGTCTTGAGTTCCATATTGGCACGCTCCTTCATCGGTATTAGTGCAACGCCCTGGGCACGTTCCTCGGGTAACGTAGTCGGTATGTAGGGCAGTTCATCGTCAAATGATTCTTGTGACACAAGACCGGTACTTTCATGTTCCTCGATTAAGCCAACATGCCGTGGCAAGTGACGACGCTTCGGATCCAAAGCAACAGCTGTTGCAGCTGATGAGCTACCAGCCAAATCAGAGTCCCGTTCGCTTTCGGATGACTCAATAGGTTCATCAGTTGAATGCATGGATTGTCCATCAGCTACTTCAATAAATTTCTTAGGATACTGTGGCGTGATTGAACCCAAAGGCGTTGAGTAGGGTAAAGGCGTAGGTGGCGTTGGTGGTGTTGTCGCAGTTGTCGTTGTTATATTTGTAGGCGTCGTTGGTGGAGACTCTAGTGCCTGTGCCCCACCGGTGCCGCTACTGCGACGCGTTGGTGTTGTTGTACGTGGTGGTTTCGTTGGTGTTTGCCGATGACGTTGTTCATCCGGTGATTGGGACTGAGAACGTGGAAGCATTCGACTTATTGGTGGTGTTGGCGAACGACTTGAGACATGGCCACCTGTAGCTGTGGAACTATACTGGTCTTGCTTATTGAGCAGTGGTGGTGATGGTGAGGGCGCTGTTGACGGTGGTGGCGGTTGTGGCAATGTAGGACGTCCTTTTGTTTGTGTAGTAACATCTTCAATGGATGCTCCTAGCGTTTCGCAAACACTCTGACGTTTGGGTTTGCGTGGTACATTCTCATGATATTTTTTTCGTACATCAAAATTTTCCAAATAACGTGAATGACGTACATCACCAGTGATGCCAGTGAAGGCTAATGCCTCTTCTTCTGAGGTTGAGTGCGATTTCAATCGATGATCATCGTCCTTTCGACGCATTACTACACTAGATTTAGTGGTTTTTGTAATGATAGTTGTCACGTTGGTGGTATTGCCTTGTGAACGTTCATCTTCTGATGTGGATATTGATTTGGTGCGCTTTTCACTTAAGCCACTTAGTCGCTTTACGTTCCCCATTTCGTTGAGCTCTTCATCAGTGCGTCGTATGACAGTACTTTGTCGTTGCAAGCCATCTGTACCCTCAGAGAGCGACTCTAGCACTTGCTCTGACAACTGACTTGATTGACTTTCGGTCTTCGAAATGCTAAATTGTGTTGTAAAAATTTGTTCTTGGCTACCTGATCCAATTTTTGTGGCAAAAAGTAGACGACGTCGTTCTCGTGCAACTGCATCTACATCACTTCTCACATTCACAGTTGCCACCGTCTCCACGAAACGTGGCTCACAAGTGCTAACAGTGCTGTCCACCGATGGTAATCGGTGTATCTCGGCTGATGCACCACTTTCCTGGCCTACAAGCTCCTTAACGTTGGCCAGTTGTGTAGTGCGTGCAGCACTCATCCTAATAGCGCTTGCATAACTGCCCTCTGAGTTGACAGTATCCTGAGAGTCCTGCGAACTGTGACGTTGCACTTCAAGGCTCCAAGTGCGTTCCTTACCATCATCGTCCTGTGACAACGTATGTATGGCATCCAAGTTCTGTAACTGCTGGGGACGCAGTGGTGCCGTTGGTCCCTTAGCACCAGTACTAATACCAATTCCTGCACCGGATGCTTTGCGTTGACCCACAGGCTTAAGAGCTTTAGCAGCTGCCGCTAAATCACTGGCTGTTATATTTGCACCTGCAACCGCCGGTACCATGGGTACCATTGGTATTTCGCTTGCTGCAACCGTCAATTGTTGTATACTTTGCAGTAACTTGCGTGTTTCTCTTTCCTCAGGTGGTGTATGCAATGGTATATGTATAACGCCCTCAATTGGCTCATCATAATAACGCAATCGACTATTCGGACGTGAGCCAGTTGCACTGGTGGTCACCGGTGTTCGACTGCGTTGCATGTGATGTTGTTGCTGCGGTGGCGGCGGTGGTGGATGTGTCATTTGCAATTCGAAGCCAGCATCTATGGGTGATGAGCTTTTTGATGATTTATTATCGCCACCAGCACTACTGCCACGTTTTCCCGGTTTAAAAATGGCCAAAACTGATTTCTGCTTGCTTGGAGTAACATTTTGTGATTGTGGCGCCTGACGATCCTTACTTTTACTACGTGAACGTGAACGATCTCGTGGTGAATCAGGCGAATCCTTTCCGCCCAAGCGAAAGAGCGAACTGAACGAACTCTTGCGTGATACAGAAATAGCAGCTGGTGAAGGTGAACGACTGCCACGTACTGGATCTTTGCTCAGAAAACTGTGACGCGATGGTTTAGGACTGGCATTGGGTGTTAAACGATTCTCATCGACAGCACCACGGCTCTGTTGCAGGCTCAATGAAGCCGGAGGCTTTGGTATATGACTGCTGCTACTGCTGCTGCTCTTTGAATAGACCGGTGCCAACTGGTTGGGTGCCTCTACGACACGTTCATTTGGTGCTATACCCTTATCGGTATACATGTGATCTGGTTTCAGATTAATGCGTATATATTCGGTACCACTGGGTGTTTTACCGACCACCATTTGGCCCGGACTCTTTGTGCTGCGACGTTGTGCGCCCATTGTGAGACCACCGGTTGTTGGTTTACTCGAAGTAGATGTCTTTAATTTATTTTCTCCATTTGATAGCGTTGTTGGCTTTGTTGGTTTATGCAATGGTGAAGTTTCCACCTTAATGCCCTCGGCCAATATAACTTGAGTGGGATCGTGTCTACGTGCTAATAGCACTTGTTCCAACATTGCTGCTGTTGCAGCATGATCAGTTGTACTTATAGACGATGGTGTTGGTTGTGCAGCGCCCGCTCCAACTCTGCTAATAGCGCCACCTCCAGCTATGACATTGATTCTCTTTACAACAGAACCTACACCAGCACCAGCTCCCTCAGCTGCATTGTCAAGTGGTTTTGGTCCACAAAACGATGTCTCAAGTATCATGCGATGTGGTGATGGTGAACGTGATATACCCGACACAGCAGATAAACGACTAACCGCTGAGCCTTGGCTACCAACACTCGATATGCGACTAGTCCGCCCTGATATACAAAGCAATGCTGCCACCTCAGAACTTGCAGAATCTTTGCGTTGATGCTGCTGTAGATAACTTTGATGTTCATCATATTTAAAGATAAGCGGCGAAGAGCGTCTTGTCTGATTCAGTTCCAATCAAATATAATAACAGACGCATGAACACAAAAAAAAAAGAGAAAATGAAATTATTTTAATTATATTAGAAAAAAATACTACACATAAAAATATAATTACATTTAGGATCTTCACTCAAACCTGTAAATATTATCAACGTGTATTTCATAAACAATTGCATCAATGACCTGTTTTAATTATTTGTGAATTTCAATGTGAATCAGCTGTTTTCGTATTCACAAATGTAAACAAACAATTCAAAATGACTATGATTGAGCCGACTTGCCAATTCATTAAAAATTCACAACATTTGACAGCCCTTAGTATAAGCAATATTCCACTTATGTTGTATTCAGACTAAACAGAAGCAAAATGTTTTTTGTAAGCAACTTAAAAAGTTGCTAAATTTCTACAACAACAACAGGCAAATGACCGAATTTCAGGGTTGCTTTGGATAATTTTAAGCGAAATTTGTTCTGCTGCAAAAGTGAAAGCGAAAATTTTAGCTACCAGGGCTGGAAAACCTTGAGTAATGCTGAGAAGTTTTTGCCAGGACTTCATATTGGGTGGGCCGAATATATTTTGCGTAATTAAAGTGCCTTATCGTGGCGAAAGCTAGCATGCTTTCGGAATTTCTCCTTTATATTCATGGTTAAGATGTACGGAGTGTATGCTACACATCGCCTATCATATGGAAGTGAAGACATGTTGTGTACGGGACGAAGAAAACAAGGAGAAGATGAGAAAGAAAAAGGAATACATACATCCAAAATATATTCAGGAAAGAAGTTGGATTTTTAATTCATATGACAAAACAAAAAGCTGGCACTACAAATGTTAGTAAAACGGCGAGAAGACTTTTTGGAGTTCATGAAATAATAACAGATATAACAGGCATATATTGTATATAAATCTCTTAAAATGGTTTCATAATATACTTCCTGGTATAGGATTTGGGTATCAAATAAATTCTATAGCCTTTGACCTCTACGCTACAGGGACAAGAGAATTGTACTTATCAGAATATATGCATGGTACAATATGCCAGTGAGGGTGCATAAAATTTTATTTCATGGAAAGGATATAATCGCGTTTTCTATTCTACCTATTGGTCAACTTTCTGAAGAAGCTTAAGAGTCGAGAAACAAAGATGCAAGAAATTATCGTGAACTATTCACTAGAAAGACATCAAGAATTGAAAGTAACTCAGTTTTTTTGCACAGATTACTCATATCATCCAGACCTCTTTTATTTTCTTATCACTTTTCTTATATATATACATAAGTATATAGAATCATAAGCTTTGTCTGTCTGTGCACACTAATCTCAGAAACGGTTTAACCAATTTGAATGCGGTTTTCACTGGTGTATTATAGCAAGTTTCCTGTAGCATATAGCGTTTATTTCATTCCTGTGCAAAGCCGAATTTGATAAAATTATGCCGGGACAAAGCACGCCGATACATCTAGTTTTAATATATATTTCGAATTTATTTTCAGAAATGTATGATAATTTAAACATTTCAGAAAAAATTGTGATAATGTAATTTAAAACCTCTATATCAAGTTAAAAAATATAGCGTTCTCAGTGAAAAACCCTATTGATTTTAAGGTTAAATTGATTGATATCTAGATTGATATAACTAGGCTTTAAATTAAATCTTATACTAAACCCTTATTGTTAAGACAGCATTATGTTTGCTTTGATTTTGAAATCAAATTTAATAGTGTATATAGTATTCACGATTTTTAACTAAAACTGCGATAGGTGTTCAGACAGACTTTTTTCCTCTATAAGGAACTCCCCAATAGCGAAAACATTAAACAGCTGATCATTGCACAAAGCAATTTGAAGTAAATTTTAAATTGTATTTTCTTTTTTTTTTTAATTTTAATCAAATAAGTAGCAGGAATGAAAAAGGAAGGACTTATTCTCCTATACTTTTTTGA
The DNA here is from genome assembly GCA_035041805.1 of Amiota mariae. Taxonomy (NCBI): domain Eukaryota; kingdom Metazoa; phylum Arthropoda; class Insecta; order Diptera; family Drosophilidae; genus Amiota; species Amiota mariae. The sequence continues at coordinate 204,915 of JAWNKV010000196.1, forward strand.
ACCTGTAAGACGACTTATTTGCAGCATGATCCATTTCGTGTTTTATGTCAATCATACAATCTATACTATGACCTTGTTTTTATTTACTTCTATTTCGTCCGATCAGTTATAATCAAATCTCTAACTCTCCTTAACACATATCATTCTATTAACTGATTAACTTAATTTCATATGCTTTATTTTAAATTTATCTTTATAGTGCATGATGCTTAGTATAAATGGCTGATGACGTTAGGTCTGTAGCCGTAAAGTAGTCACTTAGTATGTCTACTAACACCAGTAGTTCAGTACCGAAGTGACTTGTGGTCGATACCCAGTCTTGTTTGGTTTTTAATTGACCTCAGCTAGCGCGGGGTGGGAGGTGGTGGGTAAGTGGCGTGGGATAGAAAGTAGTTAAGGGAAAAAAAAATAAGAATTATTTTAGTCATGTATTTTTCACACAATTTCCATTTTAATTTCTCATATTCTATTTGTATGTAATAATCTAAACTTCTTAAAATGACTTGGCCCTTAAAATCAAACTCGAAGTTAAACCTGAAAAACAAGTTGTTACTATACAAATCCATACACAAACCGGGACATACAGCTCTGGGACACTACTTCCAATTCTAACATTGAGATCCTCCAAAGGTTTCAATCAAAACTACTGCGTAGATGTTGTTGAAGCACCCTGGTACGTGAGAAACACAGTTTTGCACAGAGATCTACAGTTACCCATTACAACATCCAACACACCCGAAGGTTGAAGCAGCTACACCCACTGGCTTTGCCGTTCAGAGTTCTTATTTAAATTACATAACGCTGTTTCTGTGGCGACAGCCTCTCTATCGACCACGTGCTGGACCACTGTCCAAAATTGGCGAGGATTACAGCAAATTATTTTAAAAATATAAAACTATCAGATATCCTCCAACAACACTTAAATGAAAATATCAATCTTAGTTTTAATTTTGTAAATAAATGTAATTTAATGTATGCCTTAGCAGCTAGTACCCTATTAGCATTAGGTACTTTATTTGATAATTTAACTAATTTAATAAAAAATAAAAAAAAAAAAATTAAATTAATACAAAAATCAAATTCGCTTATTGTCATTTACGATAGATTGATTGCAAATAAAATAAATAAATAAAAAACAAAAATAACCAAAACAAAAAATATCTGATTGCATAAAAAAAATAACTTTGGCTATGCCGAAGTGGTAATACTCTTCACGCCTATGCTATATTGTTCAAAATTTATTTCCATAGTACAAAAAAAAAAAAAAAAATTCTAATAAGAACTTTCATTTGGATCACGGTTTGTATGGGGCTGTGCTTTTATGCTGTGTAAAATGACTATTAAGGTAGGCGTTGACCATACAAACATTTGCACAAATAGTTGTCATTGTAATCGTGCTTCGTTTATAGTTTTTAGTTCTTTTTGAAGTTTCCACAGAGACGGCAATGCTTCATACGCATCAAGAAATGCGCTAAATTTTTGTTTTTCATTTTCCAATTTTTACAAGCAGAATGAAATGTTTGTTTTGTTTGAAAAAAAAAACAACAATTTGTAATATAAAAACGGAAACAAAAAAGGAAAAAGCAATAATAAAATAATTAAATAATATGTAATACATATTTCCTTTTTGTTTCTTTTTATACTATTCACGGACTACTAGGAGGGGTACCCCCATACAAACTGGGATCCAAATGAAAGTTCTTATTAGAAAAACTTTTTTGTTTTTTGTACTATCGACTTAAAATTTGGACACTATAAGTGGCTAACCCATAGCCACCAACCTTATAAAGACCCTCGGACCACTCGCTGTAGCGTGAAGAGTATTACAACTTCGGCATAGCCAAAGTTAGTCTGTTTTTATATTTTTTCTTTACCGTTTCTATGCATATTTTGTCCGTTTTACACACGCGTCTATTTACATAAAAAATTTCGCACATAAATACATACACAAATACAAAAATGAGAGTAATGATTTGAAGATTTGATTCAAAATGTTTTGATTTTCGTCAAACATTTGCACAAGCTCACAAACAATGCCATCGACGACAAAAATGGCTTGCGCTCTCTCTCTCTCTTTTCGTAATATTTGTGCAAATATTTGTACCTTTAGAGACTCAAAAAGCAAACACAAAATTGAGCCTCTCCTAAAATACATTCACACATACATGTACATTACATACATTAATTATAATTAACTAATCAATGGTTATAAGCCCAGTGGACCACGCAGCGCGGTTGTTGAACGGACGTCTGCCTAAACTATCACAAAAGATATCGTTTACAATAGTTTTGGTCCACTGGGAGTACATACATTGTATGTATGTATGTATGTATGTGATAATTATAAATCTTTATTATCGAAAAATAGATACTGACTGATATTCTTCTTTGTTGTTATAATATTATTTGTTTAATAACTAAACATTGCCAAAGTTTTTTTTTTGTTTATTTTTATTGTACTTTTAATTACAAACTTATGCAATTTCCTAACTGATAATCATCATCATCATCATCATCAATATCATTATTATCATTAATATTAATATCTATTAATAAAAATGTTTATAATTAATATTAAAATGAAAATTATGTAAGTACGTACTTTTGGTACTTAAGTATGATAGATGGATGGATGATGATGTATGTATGTATGTATGAGGGACTCTAGGGACTCTTTTCATTTATTTTGTTTGTAACCATTATGTATTTACGTATATTTAACACTCAATCAACAAATAATAAAACTTGCCTCCTCTTTACGATGATGATAATCATGATGATGTTTTTTTGGTGTAGAATGGTCAAATTCTCTTTTTTGTTTTCTTGTCTTGGCGCCTTCCTTTTCCTTATTCTTTGGCTTCTTCTTGGAACCACAGCAACAACAACCATTAAACTTCATTTTATTATAGTTTTGTGTTTCTTGTGTTCTTTTTTTAGTTTTCACTTAAGTAAAACTTTATTCAACAACTAATGAATAATTTATAAAGACACAAACTAAGGACCCAAGGACCATTCACTTCACTATACTTCACCTCTCTTCTCTTCTTCCAACTGCACTGCACTTTTCTTCACTTGAATATATTTTTGTTTTTATGTAAATATATACTTTATGTATATAAAATCAAAGTGAAAGCAAAAGAAACTCAACTCTCCGCTCTAGTGAATGCGTATGATGTTGTTATTTCAAGCGCAATTTGAACTTGAAACTTTATTTGCAATTTTCGGTTTTTATTCGCATACACAGTTTTCATTTCCTTTTTGTTCTTGATATTCACATCTCTGCTTCTCAGCTGTCTCTCCCTCTCTCTCTCTCTCTCACTCACACTCACACTCTCTTTTTGTCTTTATCCTTATCTCTTATTCTATTGCAGCGTTTCTCAAAGTGTGGTTCGTAGAAAAATTTTTCATTGTCGGGAAAAAAAATTGAAAAGACACAAGAACAATATTTTCTTAATATATTATTTTTTTAACGTGAAAACACAACAAAGGGGACTCATGTCAGAATCTGCCTCTTTTTTAGAAATGTAACAAAAATTGTCGCCTGTATTTTTAATTTCGGAACTCAAAAGCCGTAGCGCTAAGTAATTTATATATTCTGAAAATATAGATGTGTGTGCAAGATGAATTTTGTCATTGCGTGCTTATGTCAAGGGGGGAGGAGCGTTCAAAAAGGTAACAAAAATTGAGAAAAATTCCTTTCTTTTTTAAGCGTATTACTTGAGAATGGCTTGCCTTATTAGTCTGATTTTTTTGTTGCGTTCGTTATGGGCCAATTAAAAGAATATGAAAGAAAATTTTTAAATAATCTACCGGAAAAGTTGGAAATTTTGACTTTTTGTATTAAAATTTGAATAAATATAAGAATATTTTTTTCTTTTTAAGTTTATTGCTTGAGAACGGCTTGCCCTATTTGGCTGATTTTTTTTTCTTGTATTCGTTATGGGCCAACTAGAAGAATATGAAAGAAAATACATCAGAATAGTTGGAAAATTGGATTTTTCATATTAAAATCTGCATAAATACAAAAGTAAAGATGATCGTGCGTTCGCTGCTAGAAATGGAATTACCTTAATAGGCTGATAGTGTGATAAGAGTTGATTCGTGATACAAATAAGCAGAGAGTGTGAGTTCAACGCCAGTCTCAGAGTGCGGATTTTTTTAAACATATTTTTTTTTTAATAAATATTTAATATTTTAAATGAAAAACTTTTTCACGCAAAAACAATTATGGTAGTTATGAGCAGCGCCGGCCCTGAGGTAGAGCGAGAGAAGCGGTCGCTCTAGGCGCCTGATGACAAGAGACGCCAAAAAACCAAATGTAAAAAACGAATTAACGAATGTGATATTATGTTTTCCCACCAAAGGACGCCGAAACAATCTCGCTCTACCCTGATAAAGAGCTAGGGCCGGCGCTGGAGATACTACCTGCCCCGACTTTCGAACGCATTTGCAACAGTATTCGTTTTCAGTCGACCAAATAAAACAAATAGATTTTCGTGCTGGCATTTGCAAATACCAAATACTTGCTAAGACGACGCTTTGTTATTTTTGGATGAGCAACCACATAGATGATATTTTTCCATTTAGAGACAACATATTTACTACATTTTGTCACCACCTATACGTGTGAAGCGGCGTTCTCAGACTTGGTGCACTTAAAAAAAGAGTATCGAAACAGATTTGATGTCAAACCTAATTGGAGAATAAAACTAACATCTTAACCTTCTATGGGTAATATGAAATTGTTATATGATGACAATCAACATCATCCTTCGCACTAAGGGCAAAATATGTGGAAACAAAATTTACTTAATTTATTAAAGTTTTAAATGAATATAATTGTTAATTTTTTAATTACTTATATTTTCTTACATAATTATTTAATAATTTTTGTGTATGAAATAAATAAATAAATAACTGGACTTTTATTAGAAAATATAATTTTTTTTTTTCTAAATAAATGTTTGTTTTTTATTAGGTAAAATTAGACTCGAAAAATTTTAAAACCTCGTACCGTGTTACGGTCAAAAAAAGATTGAGAAACGCTGTTCTCTTCTATTATAGATATGTATGTACATATGCATATGTAAGACAGTCAGTCAATCAGGCAGTCAATCAGGCACTCACTTTCACTCTTTTTAATATATTTTGTTGTTTTCCCATTCGAAATTCGCTTTGTGTCAACAACAGAAGAAATATGTCGACGAAAATGATGAAGATGAAGATGAATAAGTAATAAATATGTACTTATATAAATAAACAAATTTGTTATGCTACATTTTACAACCGCGGCTCTTAAGTGCCTGTAATCATGTTAAACAAATTTTCTCAAACAAAAAAAAAAAAAAAAATTACTGGTTCATCCCAATCCTAGCTCAATAGTACATAGGTCATACTCATATGTCCGAATGGACATTTATTTATTGCATTAATGTGAAGAACTCAATAACTATTAAACGGATTTTCATACGGCTTTCACCAATTGACTGAGTGATTAATGAGGAAGGTTTATGCAAACAGAAAATTCGAAAAACCCCATAAGAACAGCCGAAAAATCTAAAACCAATCGAAAAGTGTGAGGTGTGTAAGTATTATGCATATAAAGTTTAGAGAAATATTTCAAAATCAATCAAATCACCTTTGACAAGCATCTCATCAGATCAGCCAATCAGTATCCATGAACTTATGTGAAGGTGAGGCAGGACAACGTCTGCCCGGGTATCTATTGTATAATATTTATAGAAAAATGTCATAATCTCTCATAAATGCATAGATGAGGAATTTTTAAACATATGACCATTTTCAATAATTTTATTTATTTCAGTCAACTGAAATTATATGTATTTCTGTATATGCATATACTTTATTGAATCTTTCTAGACACATCAAATGCGTTACAAAGCGAACGTTAATTTAATAAAACCTTACACATGACTACCTTGCACCATACATAAGTAACTTCCATTCACTATTTATTTTTATCGATTGCACAATATTCTTCAATTTAGAATTCACTTCTTTATTTCATGTTCGCCTATTACTGTGGCCTTATTTATGTACATATGTTATATATTTTGTTTATTTATAGATTATATACATAATTTATTTATTTATTTATTATACATATTTATTATTTATGAGCAAAAGGATGCGAAAAAGGAAGGGCAACAAAATAATGTTAGTCGGCTATGGTGACTCAATTGATGAGCGATTAATTTATTGAAAATGATTCAAAGTTTATCATAATATTTTTAAATTTGATATTAATTAAGAGAAATGAAGTTTAATATGCAACTTGTCACATGCTAAAATGGGAATCTCCGAATTTAGATTATTTGTATATGTAAAAAACGAAACCAACCATTCAGTATTACAGTCAACAGCTGTAGTCGATAAGCAGTGGCCCCGCTGATAGAGCTTCAATTGTAAGCACTAATTATTTGGTTGTTATTTTTTGAAGATACCTTAAACTAGGAATTTTAGGATTTGTAACTCCTCATGAACTTATAAGTCGTTGAGAAATCCAACTTGGAAACTATTATACTATGTATTATCTTTTTACATTTTCAACTTTCTTGTTTTTCACTTTAATCTCATGATCAACTAAAATTTAATCTAATAAAATGATGTGAATGCTTTTGTCCCTTCACTATATATAAATATAAATATGAACTTTATTTAATTTATAATAAGAGTTACAAATCTTATTGCAAATCAAAAATACCTTACGCTTCATAAGAGTAATGTATCATTTACAGTTATTCCTTCAACGATTGCTGATTCGTAAATTTGTTTCCATTTCAAATTCACTTCTTTACTTTATGGTCGCCTATTACTTTATTACTTTATATACTTATAATAGATATAATATATATGTCACGTCACCTTCATATAATCTATATAAGTATGATATGCATAAGGAGATTAATACATACTTATACTAATGTGGAGATGGGAAGAGAATTGAAACAAAAACTTTATTTAGTTAAATGTTGAGTATTTGTTATTTCATTCATTCATTCATTCAATACATAGAATGACTGATTTCCTAGGCCAAAAGCCTAGCTACTCTTATTCAAAAGGATTTATGTGCATGCTTACAAATTTTCTATAAAGAGGAGGAGGAGCATCATATTCGAATTTTAGAAATTATTTTTCTGTAATTGTTGTTTGTATCCATTAGCAACGTTTATGATTGTCTGTTATTGTTTTTTGGTACAACATTGTAAGCGTTTTTGATTCTATGCACAACCCTAATCTCAGAAATGGCTTAACCGATTTGAATGCGATTTTCACTGGTGTATAGCAATCTTCCTGTATTTTATCAAAATCGACCTACAAAATCAAAAGATATTTATTTTTTATCCAAAAACAAAGTTTATCCTTTTATTCCAACTACCACTCAATCTTATATCAACTCCCTGAGGGTAGTCGGGCACCACCGCTAATCTAAATTAAATTTCATATAATTTCATATATTGTAGTATAGTCTTGGACAAGACGAGATATTTGATTCTTGCATCAAATTCTCTTTCAAAATTCATTGTATATTGGTTTGAGAGATTACAATGCGCTACGCATATTTCTGTATCGTCGGATATTGTCATTGCTGCACATCGGATGATGTCTAGAAGGAATGAAACGTCAAATTTCTTCATCAATTTCATAATTGTAATGAGATGAGGAGCAGAATTCATTGCATATAATATCCACAATCAATGTTCTGTATTCAATATTCTAAATGTCGAGAGCTAGGGCTACAACTTCACGCAATGAATAGTAATATAAGTATTATAAGAACCCATGATCAGCGGGACGAGACAAGTTGATTTAGCCATGTCCGTGCGTCCGTCTGTCTGTCTGTCTGTCTGACTGTCCGTACGTATGTATGTAAACTAGTCCCTCAGTTTTTGAACTAGAGAGAAATTTTGCACGAAGCCTATCTTTTAAATTAAATTAATCAATCATCTCAATCTATGACTGCCCAGTCCAATGTTGCAAAACGACGAGGTTTGACTTGGCAAAACATGTCAACTATTTTGATCTCTTTGTGAATATTGTCCAACGCTAAACCATTGAGTCTGGGCTCAGACAAAATAACATCCAAATAGGTGAATATTAAAATGATGCGATGAAGGAGTAAACAATGACGGGAATATAAAATTTCACTCTGCATGGTTCTGGGGGTTCTGAAGGCTCTCCCCTCTGGACCCACCACTACCAACGATGCTAACAATAACATTATACTCCATTGTATTAATGTGCATACGTATATTATATGAGCCATCACTTCACAGTTTTATATTTACTTAACATTATATAAAGCATTTATTTATTTATTTTATCCATGAAAAGAGCCATCTGTCGCCAGGTAGTCATGGTCTTTGATCTAAATATCACGGACTAAAAAAAAAAAAAAAACAATCAGAAGGTTTAAAGAAATACTAAATTATTTCTTCATTGTAATTTAATCCACAATTTCTAATAATCATAAATTTATCACATCAAAGAATTGTAGGCCTTGGTAGCTATTATTCTTTGTTTTAATTTATCTAAATATTATAAATAAATAAGAAATAAATAAATAATATTTAATACAGAGACATACAAAAGTATCTTTACTATTGGAATCGAAAGCCTCTTACAATTCATCTTGTGATATATGAGGTATGTAAATCCTGACCATTCGTGCCGCTGTCCCCAGCGTGGTAATAAAAGTCCTGCTTTCGAAGAAAAAACAACCGACGCTGATGTTGAACAGCAGAATGTAAAAACTGCAGCGACTGAGTTTTCTAATACAAGCAAAGAATACTTGGTGTCAATTCAATAGAGAAATTAAAGTTTTTGAATGGGCAAATTTAAGAAATGGAAAGTGGTACAGAATATGATAGATTTGCTATTCATGCAAGGATTTATTAGCAGCTAACAAGGTACGAAAGTTTTCGATGAATTTTCGCTTATTTCCAGCTTTGCGACAGATGAAAAAATCATTGGCCGAAATAATGAGAATGTTACTGCTGATAATCGTTGAGTAGAGAATTATTTCAGCACTTCCATGCCAACAATCTTCACTTAATGAACATTTCTTTTGTATAATTGTTGAGTACGTTACACATATATCTGCCTGGAAAGAGTTTTTTCTCAAACGAACAAAATATGGACAAGTGACAAAATGCAGTTAAGCGTCTCAGTATTACGAGACTCCTAAAAACAAAACCCGATAGTGTTTTGATTATTTTGTATTAGTATGATTATTCTTTCTTTAATGATAAAAAGAAAGAAAAATCCATGATCTTAGTGATTTCGGTATCACTAGGAACATACCTAGAAACCTTATATCTGTAACTACTCATTACGAACTGTCGTTCGATCACTTCCCAGTTTATTTTCTACTATGTGAATACCCAATAGCAGAGGACCACCCTCACAGACTTATATCAAATAAGACAAATTGACTCAATTATAAAAAATATTTATAAGTTCTCACATCGACATTAAGCCCTTGAACAACTCTGAAAGTGACATTGACAAATCGATATGTGAGCTAAACTCAATACTAGTAACTGCATCTAGATTCTCTATTCCCAAGAATTTTGCACGTCACTACAGTAGAAACTCGATCTCAAATAGGGAAATTGAAGAACTTGTTGCCATCAAAAGAGTTTTGAAACGAGATTGGCAGCAGTATAGGTCTCTCGCTGCTAAAGAAAATACTGAAAATTGCAAAAAAAAAAAAAAAATAACAAAAACGCTCAAAAGTAAAAAATTTGATGCACAAAGGCGATATATTGATAATCAAACTCCTACTTTGTCACTTTGGAAAGCTCATAATGCACTAAAAACTCCTGTAGAGCTAGATTCGCCTATTATAAACCAATCCGGGAGTTGGGTCCGCTCAGATGAAAATAAGGTCAAAGTATTCGCTGAGCATTTGAAAATTGTATTCCATTTTAATGCGCCTACAAACAATTTTGTGCTTCCCTATCAGTCAAGTATAAATCCCCAAAAACCAGTACCCAGTACGTGTGAAATTAACAGAATTATTCAAACAAACTCAGCTGAATCCGTAAAAAATCTGCAGGTCTTGACATTATTGTGCCAAAAATATTAATTGAGCTTCAATCGCTTAGCTTTTCTAACAAGATTATTTAATGTCATTCTTCGAATCTGTTACTATAATAATAATAATTCCAGAATCAGGGAAGGATAAGTCAAGAGCTTCTTCTTACAGGCCCATAAGTCTGCTTCCATGCCTTTCCAAATTGTTTGAAAAGATAATTTTATTTAAACTAAATCACCATCTACAAGTCAATAACATATTCCCGGTTCATCAGTTTCGATTTCGATCAAGGAATGGAACTGATTACTTATTCTATAACCATCGAAATAAGAACTGCATTTGAGCTACGAGAATACTTCTCAGCGGTATTTCTTGATGTAGCTTCCCCAAAACTCACACAAAATTCTGGAGTCTTATATAGTGAATCGAGTTTTTGTAGTGAGACAGAACAATTTCATAACAAACGAATAAGAAATTAAAGCTGGCGTTTTGCAAGGTAGTGTTCTGGGCCCAATTCTATATATATTATATTCTGAAGATATAACAACGTCGATGGCACATCTATAATCAGCCGTAATCGCTTCCCAGACAAAGCTGCATCAGACCTGGACAATCATTTTAAAACAATTGAAGAGATGGTTTATATACTTAAATGGAACTGCAATTAATCAACTCCTCAGGATGTAACCTATCTTGGCGTTCACATATACAGGCGTCTTACTTGGCGAAAGCACATCGAATAAAAAAAAAAAATCAGATGAAACTTAAAGCACTGATTAATCAACTTGAGTTGAGTTGTAACCTACGAGTTGAGTACAAGGTTCTATTGTATAACTCCATCATTAAACCAACTTGGACATATGGTTCAGAGCTATAGGGAGCCGGAAGCGCCAGTAATGTTGAAGTCATACAAAGAGCCCAATCTAAACTTCTCAGAACAATAACAGGCGTTCCATGGTGTGTTAGAAATTTAGACATTCACAAAGATCTTAATGTTTCGCAAGTAAAAAATGAGTGATCGAAGCGAAAACATAACTAAGTATATGGATAAACTTGTGGAGCATGTTAATCCACTAGCCAAAGCTCTTGTTCATTCAAGAAACTCATATTGTCTCCGTCAAAATGATAGTTAAGTCTTTATGTTAAGTTAGAGTCCCATAGCAAGAAGCAACCCCTTTTTCTACTTGTAGGAATTATATATGTTAGTAAGTGTATTATAATTAATTTTACTAAATCTAAAAATCTAAGCCTTTTTGTTTGTCCTAAATTATTATAAAAGGAGATACAAAATTTCCATAAAAACAGTAAAAAAAAAAAAAAAAAAGTTCATTGATTATTTTGTATTAGTATTATTATTACTGACATCCGAGAGTCGCAGGTTCGATTCCCGCTCAAGTCTGGTCCTGCACTTTTCTAATTTCCTCCAATCCTTCCTAACTCTCTCCCTGAGCTGAATGGCCTTATTGCTATTACTCATATTAAAAACTAAATTATAATTTGAACTTCTAATCTTAGTTCTATATAAATAAAAAAAAAAGATAAAATATTATTCCTTCTTTAATAAAAAAACTTGTAAAACACCAAACATTTTTTTTTTCATAATTCCGCAGGCTTTGACAAAAAAAAAAAAAATAAATAAATGGTATGTATGTGGTCCTAAAGATATTTAATGGCTTAAAAGTATTTGTGTAGCCACGAGCTTTTTCGTGTCCCTTTCTTTGGGAAATTATTGAACACAAACATTTTATTAATTACGTTAAGATTCACAATTTATTTAGCTTAAGGAAAACAGATTTTGTTGTACGAGTATGTTGCTATTGTTATTATAAGTGTTAAAATGTAGTTGAAACTGCTATTGTTGTTGATACTGATATTGTTATTGCTGATGTTGTTGTTGATGATGCTAGTGATGTTTTTGTTATTGTTGATGTTTTTTGGTCACCGCTAGCATTGTTGTCGTCATAGCGTTGTTGTATTGTTGTCGCTGCTAGTGCTGATGGTTGGAAACATTAGCACTATGCTAAGTACGCATTGCGAACTTGACGAAATGCTAACAACAACTAACATAAGAAATCACTGAACATAGCATGAAAGGCAGCAGAAGCCGCAGTAAATGAATCAACATAACAGGAAATTATTTGTACGATCAACACCTGCTATGTTTTCATATATTTGATTTGCAGAACCAAACAGTATTAATAACTAAAATACTGGACTTCATTACCATCCTTTCTTTGCTTTTCTTAATTTATGCACATTTTATTTGGTTTTTAACATGACCCCACTGCAGATGTGTCTGTCTGTCTCGGGCCATGCCTTCAAAAGACTCTCTGAACTCCTAAAAATATGGAACATCTATTACCTTTGCTACTACTAGTTACCCATATCGACTCCATTGTCGGAGAATTGAAATGAAATCAAAAAACAAAAGAGTAAACGAAAAAAATGTCCGTCTTCATTTCAGATTATAAGTTCATAAATTTCTGAGCATACATCAATGCATCTTGCTTTAATTAGTTGTGCTGTCGCCTCTACGACAATGAATTTAAAAAAAAAAAAAAAATAATAATATGTAGTCCCAGGCGCGTACGCAGGGTGGGGCTTGTGAGTTCAAACCCCCCCCCCCCCCCCCCAGAAATGTGAAGAAAAATTGAAAGATTTTGGAAGCGAAACTTCTTAAGCGGCGCTGGGCAAAAATTTAGAGTCAAAAAATAAAAATCGTCACATTTTTTCGATTCTGTATCTCATGAACCGCACTAGATAGAGACTTGATCACTAAAACCGCTCCACGAAAAATTTGTCTGCGTAACCCTTGTGTAGTACAATACCAAATTATGTGTTTTTGTTTTTCATCCATTGCTGTTGCTATTACAATATTATTTATTATTATTATGCATGTATTTCTCGTATGTCAGTATAAATTACTTTTCTTGTTTATCCCAATGAGTTGCTTAATTATTATTTTGTATATATTACAACTTAACATTACTCGTATTTCTTATCACATCATTTATACTATATGCATATCACATACTACATAATTAAGTTTTTTTTTTTTATTTATTTATGTAAAATTGTATAATTGAGTTATTCATTTATTTTTGTGTCAATTTAAATGCAATGAATGTATTATATTTCTGAAAATAATTCAATTGGAATATTTGAACTTTAATTAATAATTTATTATTATATTATATATCCAATTACTATATACATGTACATTTTATATGAAGTACCATACAATTTCTTTCACTCATTTATTTATAAATTTTTTTTTTTTTTGTGACATGAAAATGTTTTTAAAAAAGAGTTCGATAGTCATGTCAAAATGTAACGCAGCGTTACAATGAAATGCGTTTGGTGTAACCAATACTTTTAATATATCTCGTGACTTAAAAGTCGTAGCGCCAAGTAATTTATATATGTATTCTGATTTGTATTCTAATAGAGAAATGTACATTGACTGTAAGGGTATTTTTGTCATTGCGTGCTTATGACATCAAGGCGGAAGGGGCGTTGAAAATGATGAAAATAATATATTTTCATTATTATGAAAATTCTGTTATCTTGAGGACGCCTTGTCCGATTTGGCTGGTTTTTTTTTTTTTTTTTTTTTTGATTTTTGGATAATGCACCGGAAAGGTTGGAAATTTGAATGTACAAAAATTTTCGCTTAAAGCTAATTTCAAGGGACTGGGCAAAATGGTTCATTTTAAACGAAGTTCGCTTTAAATGAAGACTTGAACAAAACAATTTAAATGTATATATTTATATATTTATTAACTTCTTTTGTTGATTTATTTAAAAAAAAATGTTGCGATACTTTAACATAAAAAAGTTAGTTTATAAAAAAATCAGATATTTTAGTTTGCTTAGTATTTGCCAATAATAGTTTCATTTATATACAATTCCACTTGAGCCGAACGCAAATGCATGAGACTGAAGGTTGTTTGCTGTCCACATTACAATGATAAAATGCGTTCGTTGCGTGTATTTCTAGCGTTCGCGTTCATTGCCTAGTGTGTACATAGCTTTACAGTGTTGCCAGTGCAAAAATATAATATTTTATTTATAGCGCCAGTTTTTAGTTCGTTTTAATCGATAAAGAAACAATTTTTGCATGTAAATTATGTTCATTATAACCGAAAGTTGGCTTTAATCGGGTTCGTTATAAGCGAAAATTACTGTATTTGGATTTTTGTATTAAAATCTCAATAACTAAACAAAAGTAACGTATACTTTTAGGGATGACATATTATAGGTTATTTTTTCTTTAATCCTTTTGTTATTGTTGCTGTTGCTAGTGCAATCGTAGGCATGTTCCATGACGTACATAGGTCAGACCAAATTGTTTACAAACTATTTATGCAGGAGCCCGTTATGTTGGCTTGCTACAATTGTACATGCTTTTGAAAACGACAAGGTTATTCACTCTGTTTTTTTTTTTTTTTTTGTTGTTTATTCCGAGATAGTAAGTATTGACACAGAATCAACAAATTTGAGAGCGAACGCATTTTAATCTATATGTATGTTCAATAGTCTTTGATGTTTCGGACGCAGTATGGACGTTAACTCGGAAAAATTATTATTTTTAATTGAGGCAAATAGCCCAATATATTGTATATATAATTATAAAGGCAATGAGCATGGCATTAAAACAAAAGAAGAAAAACTGCGACCAAAATGAATTCTTAAATTTCACAGGACCTCAGTTCTACCATTAAGTTTTTAAAACTACCCTCTGCATTCCATTTCTCATTATAAGCATGTACCCATCATCTCGGCTTTTTAGCTTATTTCGCTAGCAAACTTAAAGCATGGAAACCATAACAGGCACAAGTTAGTCATCTTAATCGGACTACATGTTGAACACCACACTAAAAGCGAGAGGGAGTTAAAGGGATATTGAATTTTGTTCTATTCCATATACACATATTGAAATACAACACGTGTTCTTGCCTTATAAATCAAAAACCTTTTGTCTTATTCGGTATAATAACTGCTTTACAGTTTGATATTTGCAAAGTATCACTCACTCACAGTTTGATATTTACATAGTGCATCTATAATTTTGTATTAAGCTACGTTCACACTAGGCAAATATTTGCTAGAAAAATATTTACTGTGATTTGATTATTTCTTGTTCTGTGGCAAGTATTTTACTACGTGTTTACATTACAGCAACAAATTTACAAACATTTTTTGACAAATAGGTGCATACAATTTTTTGGCAAATACTTAGAAGGAAACATATTTGCCTGCCGTTCATATTGGAATTTTATTTAATTTCATAAATATATTTATATTTATTTTTCAATTCATTATTTTCATGACTTCAATGCAAGTTTTTTTTAAAGAAAAATAACGACAAGAAACACATCATCAACTGACATAGGAAAATAACACACAGCGGATTATCATTGCTGCTGTTGTTCTTCTTGTTGTTTCTGCTTTGCCGTCATTGATGTATTACTTCACTTCCCTTTCTCATCTTTGAAGTTCAAACACATTTGCTCTTGTTCACACTAGACAAATATTTCCTTATAATTATTTGTCAAAAATCAAGACAAATATGTTTGACCAGTCAATTTCTACGCTATTCACACTAAGCAAACAAATTTTCTTTTGTTTTGGGCATAGTATTTACCTAATGTAAACGTAGCTTTAGCAACAGTCGTTCAAATTCAGTTTGATATATGTACATACATATTTTTATATTAGAATACAGTGACCTACAGTTTGATATTTACATAAATCATCCATTATTTTGTAATAGAAAATAGTCGCTCAATTAAAGTTTGATATTTATGTAGTGCATCTATCATTTTGTATTGTATTAAGGTCCGCATCAACGATAAATATATTTGCACAAATAGTTGTAATTTGATGCGTTGCCCATCGACCAATCACACATTTGCACAAACACTGTTTCTTTATTTTGTCTGTAGTACACAAACATACGACTGTCTATTCACAACAAAAATTTCACAAGAATGAGAACTAGAATTTCGTCATCCACACATAAATACTCACACAAATACAAAAATTAAGAATAAGAGATTTAAAAAAAATCAAAACGTTTTGAATAAGAGATTTGAAGAAAATCAAAACGTTTTGATTCTTTTCAAATATTTGCACAAATGGAAAATCATTGCCATCCACGAAGCAATTGGCTTGCGTCTTTTCTCTTTTCGAAACATTTGTGCAAATTTATGTATCGTCTATGTGCACCTTTAGAAATCAGTCTCTCATTTACAGTTTGATATCTTGTTGTACACGTATGTCGTCACCTACAGTTTGATATTTACCATGTGTATCCTATCATTTTGTATTAGAAAATTTGCTCAAACTCTTATAATAATTTTTTGCATACATTTAAGTACTGAAACATTTTGTTGTTTGTTTGTTTGACGTACGTATATTTGGGGGAAGAAATCTTCTCTAATATATAAAAATTAGTGTAATGTTTGTTCGTATATTATGCAATGTCATACCGTTCTTCTGATTGCATTGAAATTTTGCGAATGTGTATGGTTGTTTCACGGCTTGAACATAGGATAGTTTTGGACTCCGAAAAGAATACTGTACGAAATTAACTAAAATATTGTAGAACTTTAATTTTCTGATACTCAAACTGTGTTCTTTGTCGATAAGCAAACTATAACAGAAAGAAAATAGCGATGCTAAGAAAGGAAACATATCTGGCATTTCGGTTAAGATTTATTGTACTAAATGGGCACTAAGAAAATACTTAATGTACAGAAAAAAGTCTTCAAAAAAATATTCGGTTGGATGCGAAGCCAACAAATGTTGATATTGGAAAAACAAACATCTATTCAAAAAAGGTAAAGTGAAAGGGAAAACAACTAAAATGATTTATGTATGTAAAATTATAAGTAGAACCCTTGATGGATCTCATATCATCGATTGTTGTTTTTCATTTTCATTTTAGTGTTATTATTTTTGTTGTTTACAATCTTCATTTCCGCAATTCATTCTTTATTCGCCTATATACTATTATAGTATAGTAACACAGTATAGTATTGTATAGTATAGTACACAAGTACCTATATACATATGTATATATAAGAAAGGATGAAATCACTAATAACAACAATGTACTCTATTTGTACTATGTATATGTTTGCTTTCAAAACCTTTTTGAAATGTTTCCCTTTCATGCTCCAATACGATTTACTCATTATCCATCATTAGTTTCACATCGTTTGTTTTCTTTTCATTTCATTTCCTTCCATTTCAATCATTTATTAGAAAACAGATTCCTTTTTGAATTGGAATTTCTACTATTTTTATTTTGTTTTCTATTTTCTTTTTTGTCAAATGCCTTAACATCTTAGAAAAACAAAATGACCATACATAAATTCTATACTTAAAATGATCTATATGATCATCTGGCAAGCATGGTAATCTTTCAGGACACTTTTTGATGGCGAAACTTGTAGAATATCGAGTATCAATTTCTATTCGAATGAACAATTAATTAATAGTTTCATGTGGAATTTATAGTGTTAAAAAGAAATATAATAAAATGTACAAACTACTACTTGAAGCAGATACGAAAGAAAGACATATTTGGAACTAATAGGGAAAATTGAATGCCACCAGTGTGAATCGCCTTTAAGCCAAATTTTTTTTTTTTTTTGGCGAAATGTTAAGCTTTTGACCGAAATTGCAATAGAATAGATTAATTGAATGAATTGGTAATGATGGACCTGGGAATATGAACAATTTTGCTCCATTAAAACATATAAAGTTACTGAATAAAAAGAAGTTATAAAATTTGCATTGATATTTAGAACAAACTACAATCAATTTGTAAATAGATAAAATGTTTTGAAAATTCTTCTTATATTATTTTATTTTTTTATTGGATGTTAATACATCAAACATAGTTTTACGCAACTTTGGTACACATTTATTAATACTTAGTATTTTTGAAGTCAAAAGCCACTCTCAACTCAACAGTCGCAATGGAAAGACATAGCTTTAGTGGGACATTGGGTCTGGGGGGTTGGTCAAAAATTCATTTAAAAAAGGTATGGGGAAAAAAATAGTAAATTTCTTCTGCGTTTTTCTTTGTTGTTCAAATGGTTTTTATGGTTTTCATACTTAAATCTTAACCAATTCCAATGTCTTCCGTTCTTGGTCCTGATTCTGACAACTATTGTATGTGTATGTGGTTTTTCTTCAAAGTATGTGTTATGTTTAACCTGTTGTTGTAATCAGTTCTAAGAAAAATGTCAACTGCGAAGGTCATCAGTTGGACAAAATGAAAGAAGGTAGGAAAAAAAAAAAACATTTTAATTTGGAATTGCTTTTTGTGGTTTTGTGATTCGAATTTTTTTTTCATGTTGTTGTTTTGTGGTCATTTTTAGAATTCTAGAAAAAGCAAACTAATTTTCTTCTCAGTTATGTCTTTCGACTTTCTCTCTAAATTACTTCCTCACTCATTTGTTCGACTTTGTTAAATTAGATTATGTTGTATATTTTTGTAGTACAACCGTAAGAGAGAAGTATTTAGTTAAATTTGTTCACAGATATATTAAAAATAATGACAATCAAACAAAAAACATATATAAAATAAAGTTGTTAAAATGTAAAGAAATTAGAAATTATAAATCATCTCCAGTGCAAAAATACAAAGTCATCAATCAATCAATGTAATTATATCAATATAATAATTCCATCAAAACCAACATATAATGGTCAATTTGAAACAAATATTGAATAAGAATTATGAAGATGTTAATAAAATAAGAAATTAACGTAACAACTAAATTATGGTACAGAAAAAAAAAGCCTGAATCCGATTATTTTATAACTTGGAAATGAATAGTTAAATTTAATTAAATTTAATGAGCTGCATCCAATGCATTTTTTCTTCACAATTACTGTTTATAAACAAAAAAAAAAAAAAAAATTGGAAGACATTGGAAATAATAATTTAATACAAACGTAAATAAAAAAACATATAATTATTATATTCTATAAAATCCAAATTGAAGAATAAAACAAAAAAAAATCGTTTAAAAAGAAAAGAAAAATAATAGTATTGCATATTAAATTCAATGAAATCAAAGAAATATAATTAAATTTAATAGTCCATTATTACAATATAATAATAAGTATTAAAAGACATGATGAAATGTGTTGGAACCTTCACTGAACTTGTGAAAGATTCTTTTTGTAGTACAAGGAAGAAAAAAAAAATATTGTTCAATCATTTATTGTGTAAATGTCGAAACGTATGCTGCTGATGCCTTGAAAAAATGCAGCAATGGAGCACAAAATCACCAAAAATTTCCTTCAAATATGTGAAAGATTCTTCATAGAAAAAAGAACAAAGAAAAAAAAAAAAAACAAAAGAATAGAATAAAAAAAAAAAGATATTGATAAAAAAAAATTCTGTAATTAAACAATAAGATCAAAACAAAACTACAATAATTTCTTATCATTTCCTTCGAATATGTGAAAGATTCTCTTTATAGAACAAAGAAAAAAAAAAGAAAATAATTCCTATGTAAAATAAAAAAAATTTTGTTTAAAAAGGGAAGTAAAATACTTTTGCCTAGGCTTCCCCTTGACTGCAGTTTAACGTGGCATTTTGCTAGCTTGGTTTTGGTTTGCTGCTGCTGATGCTTCAGTCTACTACTACTATTGTATGTGGTTCTTCTTCAAAGTATGTGTTATGTTTAACCTGTTTTTGTCATCAGTTCGGAGAAAAATGTCAACTACAGAGGTCATCAGTTGGACAAAATGCAAGAAGGAAGGAAGGAAAAAAAAAAAAACATTTTCATTTATAATTGCTTTTTGTGGTTTTGTGGCTTGACTCTTTGCATGTTATGTTTGTTGTTGATTTGTGGTCTTTTGTAGAATTTCAAGAAAAACAAACTAAATTTTTTCTCAGTTATGTCTTTCGACTTTCTCTCTACATAATGACAATCAAACAAAAAACATATATAAAATAAAGTTAAGTTAAAATGTGAAGAAATTAGAAATTATAAATAATGTTCAGTGCAAAAGTACAAAGTCATCAATCATTCAATGTATTTATAATCAATATAATTCCATCAAAACCAACATAAAATGGTCAATTTGAAACTAATTTTAAATAAGAATAATGAAGAAGGGTAATAAATAAGAAGTTGAAGGAACAAAAAAATAATGTTACAAAAGAAAAAATAAGGAAAATATTTCAAAACCATTGTCAGATCATGGAATATAAATAGGAAAATTTTTTTCTTTTCTTTATATTATTGTTTAAAAATAATACTATTGAGAGAAATGATTTACTTCGTTTAATAAATTTGAACAAATTGCATTTTTTAACTTCAAAATTAATAGCAAGATTCAACTAATATTCATGAGCTTCACATTATGCATTTTTTCTTCACAAATATAGTTTAATAAGGTTAGAAATAAAAAAAAAAAAGTACAATTGGAAGAAATTGAAAGAAAAAAAAATAAGTCAATAAAAATAAATATATACAATATAAATATATTCAACAAAATCCAAACAAAAATTATAATTAGTTTTAATGAGTCATTCGAATATAATAAATACGACACAAAATGACTCAAATATTCTTCGAATAAATGAAAAGATTCTTCTTATAGAACGAAGAAAAAAAAAATGGAATAATTCTATTGAAGAATAAATAAATATTATTGCTTAATAAGAAAAGAGAAATACAACTCACATTATGAAATGCCAAAGAATTTCCTTCGAATATGTTAAATATTCTCTTATAGAACAAGTAAAATAAATTTAAATCTATAATAATACCAGCTTATCACTACAAAACCGAAGTACAGAAAAAAAAATTAAAAACATTTCTCAGTATAAATTTAAAGAAAAATAAATCTGCAAATATCCCAGAAATAAAAACACGAATTTAAATCTATAATAATACCAGCTTATCACTACAAAACCGAAGTACAGAAAAAAAAATTAAAAACATTTCTCAGTATAAATTTAAAGAAAAATAAATCTGCAAATATCCCAGAAATAAAAACACGAATGATAAAAACAAAGCTTCAGATGGAGACAATAAATTATATAAAATAATTACATTTCAAGTTGGAATGGAAAAATATATTACATACTATGTACAAGTATTTATCAAATGAAAAGATCTGATGATAATAAAAAAAAAAAAAAACGAAATATTTCTAAAAAATAATCAAGCTATTTGCTCTTCAAATGGGGAAAATAAATATTATTTAATTTTGTTATTTTATTAAAACAAATTTTATTAGTAAAACCTTGTTGCCACATATTGCAGCAGAAAAATAAACAACTGTTCGAGTTTTGCTTGTTTTTATTGTTGCCGTATCAGAGATGTGCAGTGAACATCATAATGATGTTTATGAAGGTTTGGTAAAAAAAACAAGCCTAAGCAAGCCAAACATGCACGCAGAGAGCAACAAGCCTGCTTGAGCTTATGTATTGATTTGCTTGGCTTGGCTTGGCTTGGCTTGGCTTGGCTTGGCTTGGCTCGGCTTGGCTTGGCTTGGCTTGGCTTCTTGTCGTGAAGTTTGTTTGAAATTGTGATAATTATATTTAATGATAAAAAAATAAAAAAAAAATCCAAATAAATAATTCAAAAATCATTATCAAAGGTAAATCAATGAACTTATTATTATTTTAACATTTAAACTGTTCATAAAATATTCAATATAGAAATAAACATTATTAATTTACTTTGAAGATATTGAATGTCATTCCGATCCATCAGCTCAGCTCTGCTGTACCATCACTAGAATCATTGCATAGATTTGTCCACCACATTCTACTATGTGCTTTTGAAACAATTATACTCGTATATTGCTTTGCTGTATTTTTGGACATCATGCAAGCCTTTGACAGAGTATGGATAGTCGGAATTCTCTACAAACTAATCAGGCTTTTTCCAGGTAAGCAATTTTTCCAGGTCAAAAGCTATTTGACAGATAGAGCCTTTTTTGCTAGAGTTCATGATGCCGACTCTGGTATAAAACGCATCATAGCTAACCGATAATATACTGGTAAATACTTATGTAGATGACAACACCATACTCCCGAACTCAACTTCCCCCATTGAAGCAGCGGAAATGACCCAAATCTATATAAAGCGATTTCAAACATGGGCCAAACAATGGAACATTCAAATCCATAAACTACACGTATACATTGAGTCGTGGCTTTTGCCCAGTTATATCGTACGACTCTAGAATCATTCTTCAGGTGAATAATGTTCGATACATAGATCTGATTCTGGATAAGCGCCTTACTTGGCGCTCCCATGTGAAGAGTGTCACAGCGTGTTGCAACCAATAAATAAGAAAATTGGATTGGCTAATGCGTGCCAACAGCAAACTGTCACTCAATAAGAAAGTGTTAATTTACAAAGACCGTGTTCATATTGAGGCTGTCTGTGACAGCATTCTCTCCCGCGACTCTTGTTTGTTGACAAGAGGAAGAAGATGCCGACGAAGTAACCAAGCTGCTTGTACCAGCAATTCTGTCGACATTTTTCATTGTCTTCTTTGAACTTTATGCGTTGTTTGCTCATTTCGTTTGGCCTGCGTAGCGTGCGGGTGATGAAATGAAAAGAGGAATGTAAAAAAAGTTGCTAGCGTTCTAATGTTGAGTAAAATTAACGAATGCGTTACCAAAAAAAAAAAAATCAACGACACGAGCTGCTGAGCATGATGCTACGTGAAAACAAGGACATAGTGGCCCCAGTATGGCGATAGCAATTCAAAATAGGGTACCACTGCTCCTTATAATAACAAAAGATTGCAAGCAACACAAAATGAAGTCCTTAGACGCATAACTTGTGGTTTGTTAGAGATTGTTGATAGAGAACATAAGTCCCTCTACAAAAAAATGGTATAGTGAATGATGATTTTTTGACAGAACCGTCACCAATTACAATCAGATATCTTAATTCGAATCAAATTTGCCAATTTTGATGTGACATTGAAGTGTACCCTTTGAAAAGATGAGCGCCTTCGTATCAGAGAAAATATAAGTGATATTCATTAAAGTCAGCTATTCTTATTGCATGCATCCCCTATTATGTTAAATGAAGTAGTGACAATACACAGAATAACTACTCCGATCTCCGACAACGACAGAGGGAACGAATCTATTTTGTCATCACATCACCCCGAGGCAATTCGACATCTAACGAAATGAATTACACTTTCGAAGATTCAGAAGAATTGAAAGTAGAGGAAGAAGAAAAGAAAAATTTGCTTCTGTTAACATCATCCGGGTACATCGGTGCCAGTGAAGCTAATCTTGCTGAGGAACCATGACTTTAAGGAAGTGTTCACAGTGCCATCTGTGAATTATGTGATGATAAACGATAAACTAGATCTGCGCAATTTCTGTCACACACCACAACGTCGTATAGATCTGGTAATTAAAATCCTATTTACACTGCGGTAATTTGTGGATTATTGATGCAGGTGTTCACACTGTTTCTTTTCATTGCAACCGCTCAAGCTGATTCATTTTAAAGATGCAACTGCAAAGAGTGAACTCATCAAATATGTAAATAATTACATAACCTACCACAAGCAATTAACAACATAGAAGGACATCTATTTGGTGTGTGCAAAATTCACGTCGGTTTTTTTTGTATAGATGGCTTTAGTCTCAATTTTAAATGAGTAGATGGAACATACTATATAGTTGATAAAGGAGTCACTTGCAAGATTTAAGTCTCTACGACTATTGTTAAGAAATTAATTGATATTCAAAAACATTTGTAAAAGTAACAGTAAAAGATCAACCATGGAAAGTAAATGTGAGCATTTTTGGTATATTTGGCTTTCTTACTTTTGAAAGAGAAGAATCTAACCCTATCTCAAAAAAACTGAGTGATATATACGGGAGAACGATACAATAAGTGAACGCCAATTTCAGCGCTGCTTTGCTAAATTCCGCATCGGAAATTATTAGATTAAAGATGCAGAACGCACTGGCCGTGCATTGAAGGCGGTTGACAACTAAATCAAGGCAATGATTAATAAGAACCTTCATTATTGAACAGGATAGATTGCAGAAAGAGTCAATGTATTACATAAAACAGGGTACTAAAACAAACTCGATATTTCGGTTATGCATGAGCGTTGAAGGAAATTCACCTCACTAAGCGAATCAATAAATGCAATTCATTGCTCAAACATAACGAAAATGATCCGTTTTTGAAGCGAACCATAACAGGTGACGAAAAATGAGTTCCTTACAATAACGTAAACCGAAAACGATCATAGAGAAAGAGATATGAACTGCCTTTAACCACATCAAAGGTCGATATTCACCAAAGGAATATATGCTGTCTGTTTGGTGGAATTGGGCAAAAATCGTTCACTTTGAGCTGCTGCCACGGAATCAAACTATCAATTAACTGTACGAATTGGATAAGAAAATTGACATCTTCCACCGTGACAACGCTCGACCACATACTACATCTTTGGTCATTCGGTAAAAAATATCGGAGCTGAATTGGGAAGTGATGACATATCCACTTTTTAGCCCCGACCTTGCACCATCGGATTACCATTTGTTTCACTCCTTTCAAAACTCTTTGCATGGTAAAACATTCGAATTTGATGAGGCTGTCAAAAACCACTTGACACAGTTTTTTGCCCATAACAATTACATTCTACGAGGACGGAATAATGAGACTTCCCGAAAGATGGGCAAAAGTGGTTCAACAAAACGATCAATATATTGTATAATCGATTAATGTTTGAACTTAAAGACAAAAAAACAGACATGACTTTTGCACACATAAGTATTTACGAGTATATATAATATAAAAGAGGAGGCCATTTCCTGTTTGTGGCCAATGTTTGATAAAACGCGTAAATATTTTTTTTACTTTGAATTGCATGTGGTGGAGGGAATTGAGAGGAATATGTTTTTAATGTGTGTGTGTCATGTGTAAGTAGTTGTTTTTAGGGTTCCGTATCCAAAGGGTGACCCTATTACTAAGCCTACGCTGTCCGTCCGTCCGTCCGTCACAGAGCTATATGTCATGAACCGTAATATATAGAAACACTTGGCTGCCTTTTTTTTTGGTTAAGATGTTGATATCTGTAGTGCTTCTCAAACTGTCAGCTCTCCGTTTTTGCTTCGACTGAGACTGTTAAAACTGTCGACTGCTGAGGCGCTCCGCAAACTTTCATCTGTTAGTTTTTGCAGAAATAGGAGTTAAAAATATTAGAATACTTTTTTCCGCTCTAAATTGCATGTGGTAAAGGGAGTTGAGAGGAAGGTTTTTTTTCTATTTTTGATGTACGTGTGCCATGTGTGAGTGTGTTTTTTTGATTAAACTTTCGACAGCTGTAGTGCTTCTCAAACTGTCAGCTGTCAACGATGTAGATTAGACCGCTGCGTGGCTTCGCTCACAACAGAAGTCCAATAGAATGAATTCGAATTGAATTGAATGAGAGCGAAACACCAAATGAATGAATGTAAATGCGGCTATGTTTTGAGTTCGAAATCCGTCTGCATTCTGTGAAATGAGTTAGAATGAAATAGCGTGCAAAACGAAATAAATACATCGGCACAGCCGAGACATTTGTATTAATTCGAATCATTCATTCATTCGTTTGTCGTTCAAGATAATGAGCGCAGCAAAAGACGCCGATGAGTCTGTAAGTGGTTGTGTGTTCTAAACAATATTTTCCAATGCTTTTTGTTGTTTTCTTTCTTCTTTTTTGTTACGCACAGCAAAACAAAAACAACTCTCATTCTTTTGCAAAAAAGTGAATGCATTCGAATTAATTCGAAACCACCTCTCATTCCAATTCATTCAATTCGTTTCTCTTTGTTTCAATGTTGTGCGACTGAATCTGACGTGAGCGCACAAATTCACTCGAATTCATTCGGCGTCGCATTCTATTTCACTCAATTCATTTTGAACGTTGTCAATTCGAACGTCGTTTTTTTGCCTTCATGCAGACCTCTAATGTAGATATATGTATGATAGTATATACTTTAAATAGCATGTGATAGGGGGAGTTGAGAGGAAAGTTTTTACCAATGTTTGTTGTGTGGATAGAAGAAGAGAACAAGGTCAAAAGCTGAAAAAGAGAATTCAACGGAAAAGAAGAAACTTTTCGGAATTTGCATGTTACATTTACCGCTCACGTACTTTTCGGAATTTGGACAGAGAGTAGCGTAATTAGTAAAAAAATAAATCAACAAATAAAACAAATCCAGAATCAGAATTTCAAATGTTTGCGTCGACTCCTGTAAGTCCAATAAATGAAGATGCTATAGAAATATGGGACGACATGCAATATCTATTTCCTGGTCTATACAAACTGTCCATGACATCCAATTGCTGCAACTTCGGTGCCAATTGAGAGGTTGTTCTCTGAAGCTGGATCTACAGGGTTGGTCATTTATTGGTTCGAGTTTGAACTCCCTGTTGTTAATGACGCTGTCAATTTGAGCGCCATAAATTGATGACAGTAGTTTACTTTTAACCTTCCACTGGATCGCTTCTCTTTGGAACAACGCTTAGAAATACTTATTGAAAACTTATTTTGAATTTGAATGGCCACATAATATTGCAAAAATTGTGTACAAAATTTGAAAGAAATTAAATTTTGGCAAGTTTATTAGCTGTGATTTGATGCCGATGGACTTTTTTTCTGTGGGGCGCATTGAAAGACAAAGGATACGCCGACAATCCTTAAACAAATTGATCACTTAAAACAGAACATTCAGTCCGAAACTGCCCAAATTGACCAGGAAACGGTGGAATCGGAAGAATCAATCTATCAAAGAAAGTGAAATTCGTTGACAAAAAATTAACTTTTGTCTATTTAATGACCAAACCAAAATCGGACCAATAGTTAGCCCTACTATATGGCTATGGCTATACTATAATTCAAGAAAGGAACTGCTTACTGGGCAGCAGGTTGTCAATATTATTGTTTTTAAATAATATTTTTAAAGGTTTAAAGGGTATGTGTTTTTTCTACTGTTCTAATAAAAATTCAGTTAATTGTATTTTTTTCTAAAACATCGAAAAAACATCGATATATCGTTCATAAGCATTGATGTTTAAATTTTGAAAATATCAATGTTGTAACATCGATGTTTTTATGAGAGAAGTTGCATCTCTATTTACAATCCAAATGAAAATCCCTTTTCCGTTACATGTGTTAAGAGCAGTCAGAGAAACGTTACATACTTCACTGGAACATATTTCCTCATGCGGTTTATACTTATGCATTATGATTAGGTTCATGGTACAATCAGATTCCGAGCAATTGGATATGAATCGCATTCAAGGTAATAGAATTCTTCTCCTGAGAAATCGTGAGATTTTTGCCTGATAGATTGTTGAATGTCATAGTGACAAAGGATATTTTGATGGAATTTTGAATTTGAAATCAAAAAAAGGAGAAAGATGTTTGATGAAATGATTTGTATGTATTAAAATTAATCTATATAAAATTACATTTTATACACAAAACAATTGAATCATAAATCTTTGAATGAATAAATTATGATTAAGGAAATAAAGGGGTCAAAACAAGATGAACGAATTGTTAAATTACAATAGATAAATAGGAACAAAGGTCACCACAAATAGGAACAAAGGTCACTACTACATACATATGTATTTATATATTGTAGAACCTTGGATTTATGATGGAACAATGTTTGATTGATGTTATATTCATATTCTGGATGTTTACATTTAATGGTGATTGATACCGATTGATATTTCACTGTTAGCAATAACCCACTTTTTTGGATTCTGTGAATCCCAAACCACTCAAAACTTATTTAAAATTCTTAAAAAAAGAAAAAAACAAACAGGAAAACTCACCTGTTGTGATTGTTGTTGCTGTTGCTGTTGATTTGGATGCTGTTGTTGTTGCAGCATCATAAGTTTATCTTGTTCCTCCTTCTTTTGTTCGGGATCCATGAAATATAATTCCTCAGTTGAGCTTCGTAACTCAAGGGCGCCTTCCTCACGAAAACCAAGATCGATTGCTTCCTGTAGGGTGCCAGTGCCGACCTTGATAGCATTAGTTTTGTGGCGTATAATTTAATTATTGTATATTGTTGCGTTGGTGGGTTTTATAGCGATTTTGTTGTTGCATTTTGTGTGGTTTTTTGTTTGTTTGTTTGTTTTTAGATTAAAAACAAAGCAAAATCAAATAAATTGAAAATAATAATAGAAAAAAAAGAAAAACAAAGTAAATGTTTTTGTTGTGTGTATATTATGTATACGCATAGGAAGGTAATATTTGGTGTAATGTACAAGCGTTGGGTAAATAATAACAACAAGGTTAATAAGCCAATTATGAGCGCAAACAAATTCAGTTCAATTCAATTGTTAA
This sequence comes from Amiota mariae, assembly GCA_035041805.1. NCBI lineage: Eukaryota > Metazoa > Arthropoda > Insecta > Diptera > Drosophilidae > Amiota > Amiota mariae. The sequence continues at coordinate 233,365 of JAWNKV010000196.1, forward strand.
CAACACGAACAAGCATAATAAATAATTTAATAATTAAATAAAAATAATTAAATGAAATGAATTTTATGTTATATTTTTTCATTTAAATTTTTTTTTTTTTTTTAACAACAAAAATCAACAAAAAACACACACACAAACAAACACACAATAATCATTCGACGTCATTTTATTGTATATGCAGGCAAGGCGAGGCAATGCATGGCGGGCGGGCAGTTGGAGTTAATTCGGATGTGTATCAGGAAAGAAATTGAGAGAAAACAAAATATATGTAGAATAGTTAAGGTGATACAAAGAATGAAATGCATAAACACAAAAACAATAAATGAAAAAAAAAAAAAAAAAATAACAAAAATTATGTTTTTATCTACTGACTAACATACACATGACCACTATTAATTTGTATGCCTATGATTATTTTCTCAAATCTTATTTTAAGCCAGTAAAAAGAAGATTAACTTTGTCAATACCAAAATTATAATACTCTTCACGCGCTTATTTTATATCTTCTGATTATTGTTCTGTCAAGTTTTGTATGGGAGGTACTCCTCCCAGTAATCCAAGGGTCTTGAAATTTACATAGTTGGTGGATATTGATAAAACTTATAGTGTTCAAATTTCAAGTTGATAGCGGGAAAAATAATAACGTTTTTCTAAGAAGAACATGAGTTTGGATCTGGGTTTGTATGGGAAGTATCTTTCCTAGTAATTCGATTTGCCTGATTCCAAGAAATGTATTGCGTATGGTGAAGAGATAGCTTCAGCTATCTAGCTCAAAAACTAGGTTGCATACATACAGACGGACATGGCTAAATCAATTCGTCTGTATGGGGTCTCCGATGTTTCCTCCATGACACTTTCATAATACTTTTCATGGCGTTTTAAATAAATAAATAAACTGAATAGTATTTACACTTTTTGGAAAGGTTGTGAAATCTACTTTTTTATATAGAAAGATTTTATAAAATTAATTTATTTAGCATGGTTTCAATTTGTTCAATTTTTTTTGTTTTTAAACAATTTAAAAATAAATACATTAAACCAATAGTGGTGGCGACTGTTAATTTATTTAGCTCAGTTTTTTTTTTTTAGATAATTGAAAAATTGACTATTATCAGTTTCTTGTAAGTTGTTAAAGTTGTTTCTGATTATAATTTTCTATATTCTTTGGCTTTTTAGTGATCTTCCATCAACGTATCTTAACGAAAGAAGGATATAAAGGAGGTTATAAGAATATGTATATGAAAAATATCATTGAATATTTTACTTCATATGTATGTACATAATAATCTACACCATTTCTTATTCATCAAGACCTTCAAATTCTAATGATAACAGTCCGACAAAATCATGAAATACGATGACCAAACCGCGGCCCAAGTTAAGTATGAGTGCAGCTTAAGTGACAGTGGTATTTTTTACTTATTACTTTTCGTTAGAGGGTATAGATTTCTTCTTGTTCTTCTTTTTTCGACATTGTCATAAGACCTTTCACTTTGAAAATGTTCTTTCCAATGTGGCCCACAGAACCACAAATGTTAGACACTTCTGCTCTAATGGAATCACATTTGAGATTTACCATTCAAATTTCGTGACTTGTAGTTAATGTCATCAAAATAGATGTATAGGCACTTCACATTTTATTACTTTATAGACAAATAATAATCATTAATTTACACTTTCATTAATAGAGATCTTCAAATCCCAATGATAACAAAGAATATTAAAAATTTTAAACGAAAACATGCTGTACGAAGACTTGGGTATATTCAGCAACTCAAGATGAGTTATGATTCCATTCAGTTTTCATGATTGCTATTATAAATGGTTTTTCTATCTATCACATAGATCTATGACTTATAACATTTATAATAAGAAAAATTTCAAAGTAGTGTCATGAAGCACGTCGATTTTTGTAATGATTATATCATCTATTGTGGTTTAGAGTCTAAACACTTCATTATATATATCATGCTAAATAAGATGTCAATGTGGATATTTAGTTTATTTTTATTCAGGAGTGGATTGAGCTCCAAATGCTGGCTACGCCATATTCTATAAAAAGATCTCAGAACCAATTTTATTTATTTATTGTAGACTAGAACTTAGTTCTAATTACAATATAAAGCTGAAGCAACTAGGGCATTGAGCTAGTTGTTGTCTTGGCAGTCTTGTTGTAGTACCATCAAGCTTATGAGAACAGATTTTTTTTTCTTAAAAGTCTTTAATTGAATGAATCAAATATCGTTTATATTAATATTTTGTTATGCCACCATGATTTTTTAAATTGCGGCGTACCTACGGCACATGGAATCATCCAGTTTCACACAAATTGAGGGATTACTTTGTCTACACTTTTTGCCATAAATCGTCTGGTGATTGTGTTTGGCATTTCATACATGGCGTATGGTAACAAAATACTATTAAGTACGTTTATTGATGTAGTGTGTGGTACACATTTTTTTTTTTGATACAACACCCAAAGAGGAAAAACATCCCCATAGTAGTATTATGTGTGTATGGGATCGTTTCCAGAGGTGGCTCGCTTTCTGCCTCGTTTCTCTGGTTTTGTTTCAAAATGAATCGTGGTAAATATTTTTCTTTTTAAAACATTTCTTTAATTCGGTTATCCACTGAGATTTGCAGTTTCCAATGATAAAAGAAAAAATTTATAAACTCAGCAAACGGACATTTCATTAAGTTGGAGGCTCACGTCAATCACTTGCCAATCAACTTGTTGGACAACAGCAGACAAGCTCGACACCTTAAAAGGCAATACCCCCTAGAGCTCTCATTTCGCATCCTGGATCAGTGATGTGAACTCATCAAAATCTGCTACTAGTGACTACCTACTTAGCTGTCGTTTGAACACAGTAACAAATAAATAAAAAGACAAAAAAAAAAAAACAAAATTAACCCTCAACCAGATACCTTTTCGATTTTGAGCTGATTTTAAAAGTAGAAAAAATTACACTACAACCATGAGATTCCAGATTAGACTAAAAGGACTATTTTTGCGTGTATTGGTGAAAAAAAAATAGAAAAATTTATTTAACATATAAAAAAAGATTAACTTTGGATATGCAGAAGTTGTAATACTCTTTATGCCCCTTCTAGTAGTTCGAGACTGTTGAAATCTATAAGGTTAGTGGACATGTGTCAGACACTTATAGTGCCCCAATTTCAAGTCAAGTACAAAAAACAAAAAACAAAATTCTAATAAGAAAATTAATTTAGATCCAGGTTTATATGGGGGTACCTCTCCTTATGGTCACATTCGGATGATTCCGACAAATGTACTGCGTATGATAAAAAGAAAGCTTTTAGCATACATGCAGACAGATAGACGGACAGAAGGACAGACGGACATGGCTAGATCAATTCGTCTCGTCGCGCTGATCAAGAACATATATAATTTATGGGATCTCTGGTGTCTCCTTCTGTGTGATACAAACTTCAAGACAATCTTATAATAAGTACTAATCACTGCGTGAATATTGAATTTGTCATCTCAAACAATAGCAATTCTTTAAATTTTATATGGAATACATTCATTTTTTTACTTGCTAATTTCTGCCTTTTTTCCACCCCAATTTACCAGATAAAACATATACACTATAGTACACAAGCTGGGAACAACATCAGCAAAGGTAGTTATCTCAATCAAAGGAAGACACAACTTCTCACTGAGCATCTTCCTGAAACCTCGATGCCAAAGGACTCAATACTCCCAACGTTCAGCTTTAAGAAACTTTTTAAAACTGAACTTAGTAACAAGAAAAATTGGGTAGACATGACATGTACGCCGACGGCTCCCTCACCGACGATGGAGCCGGGGCGGGTGTTTTTGGACCAGGGAGAAGTTACTCTGAACCACTTGGTAAGAACACTTCTATCTTCCAAGCGGAAGTCTACGAGATAAATAGGTGTGCGCACTTCAATCTTTTACGGAACTACCGGAACCGCAGAATAGCAATACTGACTGACAGCCAGGCAGCTATCAAAGCACTTAAATCTCACCAAGTCACATCAAAACTGGTGATGGAGTGCATTGTTAAACTGAACAAACTATGTGAACTCAATCAGGTGTGGATTCTATGGGTTCCGGGTGACGTAGGGATTAATGGGAAAGAAATGGCAGATAAACTCGCCAGGAAAGGAGCGTCAACTCCATTTGTAGAGCCCAAACCATTCCGTGGTGTAGGTTCCGGTAACTTCTCCCGTATTATTTGGGAAGTAGAAGATAGACAAAGGAAACTATACTGGGAAAAACTACCGGGGCTATCACACTCCAAAGTAGCGATAGGGACATACAACCCAAAACGCTACAAGGACTTTATGAATCTGACGAAGAATAACCTGAGAATCATTACAGAATTACTAACAGGACATTGTAGGCTGAACTATCATCTAACTAAACTGGAAATTTCCTCTAATGGTCTTTGTAGGTTCTGCAGGGAGGAGGACGAGACCGCACTGCAAGTGATAGGAACTTGTCCTGCCCTGATGCACAAGAGAAGAAAACACTTTGGCGAATACATCTTAACCGAGGACGAATTTAAACTCAGTAAAGTAGGACCAATACTACAATTTATCGAGGGAATTGGGCTAAGAGAAATACTCTAAGTACATGAAGGGGGCACAATAGATCTCATAGGTCGCAGTGCATCTTACCCCCAAGATAATAATAATAATAATAGTACACACGCATAGACACATAAAGAAAAATATACATAACATTAAATTATTACCACCAATATCCCATATATTGGTCTGGCCAGACCATGTTGTACGGAATGTTGGTACCAAAAACTGGTATCTGGTTGAGTGTTAAATAAATAATTGTACAGTTTCCATAATTTTTGAAATTTCTTAAAAATTATCTTTCCATATCTGTGCCAATTCTGAACATAATAGTATCTACTATACATAAAGAATTTTCTTTTTTAAAAAATTACCAAATTTTATTGTATCTCAATGAAAATATTCCACACCCTTTTAATACAGAATTTTAATAAAATTTATATGCGTTTATATGTATTTTTCTTTCCAATGCAAAAACGTGGTCAATAAAATATGCACAAAAGCGAAAACAAAAAACAGAAAAAAAAAAAAACAAAACAAAAATGGGACACTGGGATGTTCTATGCAAGTAGTTTTTATTATTTTTCCATCAATACTATAATCGTATACGAATATATGGTTTCTAGTTATGCTATTGCACGATTTCTCTTTCGCTGGCCAATCATGTCAATATATTGTAATAAGTGCATGTTAACAATTCATATGAGATCTTTGATGCACGAATAATATGATAATAAGTACATGTACTACACTTACTGTACTGTACTTTACTGTATTGTGAAGTGTAAAAAATAAAATAAAATAAAATGTAAGAAAAAAATAAGTAACTGAATAGAATAGAATAAAATAACACAATTAGCGCCTATTTTTCTATGCTAAAAATATATTGTAATACTATATAATTTTTTTTCATTATCATCAACATCACTACTATTATCATCTGGCAGAGGTTTTCCCGAGTTCATTTGAAATCTCTAATGACTATATACTATACTATATACTTAGTAGTAGATAACAAAAAAAAAAAAAAAAAAAACAACCTCGTGCATGTGTTTATACTTAGTGTATTTAAGTGTTTCTCTTGCGTGCTTCTAGGTTCATACATATACAGATGTGTATGTGGTGTTTGTGTATTCTATGTAATTGTGGATCTGAGTGGGAGTGTAAATATGTATATAGTGTGTGTGTAAATATATTCTTTAAGTGAATTGAATGTAAATTCTCATCTTGGATATGCGTTTTCATTTTATCCAATATCATCATTGACATCAGCATCAACATCAACAACATCATTAAAAAGCATTTTTTGTGTTTTTCTTTTTCTCTTTTTTTCTTTTAGCCTTGCAATCATCGTCATCATAATCATCATCATCATCATCATCATCATCATCTAATACACATCATACGAGTTTATTATATAAAAATTGTGGATTCTACACAGATGCTACTACTTACTACTCAAAGAACTAGGAATAAGCACGAGAGAAGAAAGACGAAAGCACTCACCTGATCAAATACATTTTCTGGACTACTTTCACGACTTTCATCTTCTTCATGATGTGACGATGATGAGGCGCGACTCAATTCAATGCGTGGCGTTGATGGTGTTGTTAAAGTTTGGGTGCCACGATAGCTGCCAGCACCGCCCAAGGTGCCACTATATCCACTCGCAGCCCCTAATATAGGTGGCAATGGTTGGCCACCTTCACTGCTCCTGACCAATGTTGTTGTAACAGTTGCTGTTGCTGTTTTCAATGGTGGCGGTCTTTGCTTAGTAAAAGCAGTTGAGGCTCCTCCTGGGCTTTTATTATTATTTGTTGCTGTTGCTGTTGCTGCTGCTGCTGCTATTGATGATGATGATGTTGGTGATGATGATGATGATATGCTGCCGCCAGGCGCCGTTTCTATATTCTTTGCTGTTGTTGTTGTTGTTGTTATTGGTCCAGCTCCTGCTGTTGTTTGTTTTCTGTAATTGCTCTCATGTGACGCCATCTGCAAGAAAATTAAAACAAAACGAAAGAAAATTGAATTTTTTGATATTCATGAAAGTACCAAAGGGACCACAAAGGGGAAGCAACTGTCATCCTCATGGATATAAGAAAGTAACTATTAAATATTAAGTGTTACTTTAGTTATTCTACAAGATACATATTTCTGGCTACAGAAAATTTCTCAATTTGATCCCTCTAGACAATAACCTGCATACGCCCATGTTTGTTTTCTTTTTGTTTTTTTTTTTTTTTTATTAAAATATTTAACAAGAACTCAAGGAATTAAAAGCAAAAAATACTATAACAAAGATAAAGGACAAAGTAAGAAAATATTCCAGCAATTCTTTATTAAATATTTAAATTTACAAACATTTCACACTTAGTTTGTTCATATTATAAATAAATGTAAAGCATGCGAAAAAAGACCTCAGAGTTCACATTAATTTCACATAATAGCATTCAGACATATAAAAGTCATTTCAAGAATGAAGCTCTAACAAAAACAACATGCAGGATATGATTTTAAAGCTACAAACAAGCAAATTCCATTCTTAAAGTGAAAAAGCATCCTGGACAGACAGAAGAGTTTACAGTTTATGAATAGAGATTTATCATGAATCAAGACAACATGGTTTCATTGTCTCAAAACTGAAAATATCATCATTATCCTAGACTTTAAGAATAACATTAATCGATGAATATCCATATGAAACTCAAAAACAATTCTTAGATCAGATCAGAATTATTATGACACAATCAACACAAGGGCCGACGAATATCGCTTCATCCAAATCTCCTAGCGAACGTTCTTGTTGTAAATGCAGCTGCTAGAAGAAGACTGATGAGCTTAATAATCGAAAAATTAAAAATCAAACATAAATCTTATTGCTCTTAATCACTCTTAATCAGTATGACTTTTTTTTACCTACTGAAAATCATTGTTGTCTAGATTAGTTCTGTTGTAATAATCTGTAAAGTATATGTTACCAGTCTGTAAACATAAGTTTACGCAGGTTTGCCAACTTAGAAGAAAATGACAATATGTTGGAAATATTAAATATTTTTTATAAAAAAAAAAAAATATTATACAAAAATGAAATCAGATATTTTTTAGGGGTTCTCCGCGTAATTCTGACTATTTAAAATTTTTTTTTCTGTAATTGATTTTTTCTCCTAAGTTGATAAAGCCTGATTTTATCTTATATGCATTTGCGAATGTATGCAATTGATGGCACAATATTTTTGAAAATCGATAATTTTTCACAAAACTATTGTCCGACAGTGAAAATGGATCACTATGATCACGCATTGATTTTAATACATTTCTTTTTCCGTAATTTTCATCATCATCCAAAATTTCCGCGAGGAAACAACAAAACACAAGATAATCCATTTTTCAGAGCGATTACAGTGCATACAAATATTTAACATTTTTGTCCAATTATAGAAAGACATGCTCGATATACCATCTTGGCTGAATGATAGTCGATTTCGAAAGCTTTGATGATAAGAGCTTTTTTTCATATGGAAATATGGATTAACAGTGACCGCATGATAATGTTAGGCGTTAAAATTATCATGTCTTTTTTGTGATATTTTTGATAATTGGTGGGTTAGTCTGTAAGATTCTTGTCAATGTACGTAATTCGTTTGTCACTGTAGTGCTCACAAAATAGCAATAAATACATTTCAAGTGATGTTTATTGTTACAAAAATTTCAAAAAAAAAAAAAAAAATAAATAAAATTTGTCTCAGAGTTTGATATACTAAAGTTGAGAATCTTTTTAATGCAATAATGTTAGAATCACATAAAATGATCCCAATGGGTTGCGGGCAACATATATGCAAATGTTCTTTACTTGTCTGGCTCACCTACAAATGACGATCAACATTTATTGTGCAGCGATTCCATGCTTAGCCCAAGCGCTGGCATATCATCCATCTGTGAATTCATGCTGAGGTGTGATATTTGTCCAGATAAGTATCACATATGGCTTAGAGATTATTGCAAAGACGCACAAGTTTCGAGGTACAGGACTAATCCTGCACAAAAGTCTCATTTGGCTTGCACATGTGAAAGTATTTCGTTACGCAAAGTAAATTTTCCTTGACAAATAAATATAGACCCAGCCATACAAATTTGGAGCATCATTAACACTTTTAACATAAGGAAAGTGCAGGCTTGTCAAAGCAAGGCTCTAAGACAAATCATAGAAGCCCAATGGTTTGTAGAAAGCTTTCATCCAAGATGTGACATGACGAAGGTTATAAAGACTTCACCTAAACGACCTTTTTTCCAAGAAGAAGGTGATCCACACAATTTTATAATTTGTCTACGTATAAAACGACCACGGGTTATAACCAATCAGAAAAAATATTTTATGCTATTATGAGATTAATAGATTATGCTTAGGCAGACTTGCCAACAACTTGGCATCACTCAGTATAAGCAGTGGTATACCACTTGATTTAACCTACTCAATTGTCTCTTAATCGTTTAAACTTTTCTTTTATTAAGTTTAAGTTAAGCAGTGCTAAACATAACCAGTTTAAGTCATATACACACCCAATATACGTTTGAGTAAGGACCCAAAATATTTCTGTAAAAAAAAAACCAGTAAAAAACGACTGACTTGGGCTATGCCGGAGTTGTAATACTCTTCACGCCCCTTTTAGTGGTCTGAGGGTCTTTAAATTTCATGGTTGGTGGATATGGCTCGGAGACTTTTAGTGTTTAAATTTTAATTTGGATCCCGTCCTAATGGTCCGATTCAGCTGATTCCGACAAATGTACTGTATATGGTGGAAAAAAAGCTCCGTGCTCTCTAGCTAAAAAACTGAGGGATGAGTTTGCAAACCAAAATAGAATTGATTTTAATATAAAAAGTTAAAAATCTTCTAATTGCAATAATGTTATATGGTAGTTGAATATGTTCCTAGAATGAGCAACCTTTCCTAGCTTATAGCCTATTCTATCCTATCCAATCCTATCCTATAGATATACAGGATATACTCGTATATAGTTAAATATGCTTGAATATAAAAACTTGTACAATTCTTAAACTTAAGCTTAGAAAGGAATATTTTTTGAAAAATTTTTATATATCATCAATACTATTCATCATTTCATTTTTAACTATATGTATTTGGTATTAAGATATACAATTGAACTATTTTATCTCTAAGGTAAATAAATAGACATATAGATATTCTAAGAATATGAATTAAATTTGTCTTTAAGTTTAAGCTCTAATTTAAATTTCTTTTATAGCATTTCAACAAAATATTTCTAAACCATTTCAATATTAGAACTGCTTCACCACATTACACTGCTAAGTATATCAGCCACATTGCTTTCTGTTCTTTATGACATTATTGACACTTTAGTTATGTGGTTGACACAGTTCACTGCTTTGATTTTGGTAAGTAATGGAAATGATAGTCATATTTTAGCCAATATCTGCTGAACCTTAATAAATTATACACCTATAACTTTCCTAATAAATCACTCTGTTCATTAGTGAAAACCGTAGGAAAATCGGTTCGATAGGTTTTTAGTTTATCGCTTTCAGACAGATAGATACGGCAATGAGACACTGTTTTATAATATGTATAGATCTGTATGATTATAAGTTAGGAAGTATTTCTCTATCTAATAATCGTCGTAAAGTAAGTCATATTTATGTGCTGTTAATCTTTGAATTACGCATTTAGCTATAGTAATTGGACTTTCATTCTAATATGTAGTGTAGTACTTATTGTATAAATGAGGTTTACTGAATGCTATGCATTTTACTTGTTATTTATTTATTTATTAAAAAGAAATACAAATTGAAAAATTGATATTTATTAAAAGGGAACACTGGCTATTATGGCCTTCGACTCAATGGGGGATTAGATTGTTACTTGCTACTTGTTATTTGTTTTAATTGTATTTAAGTTGATTGATTTGATTGATTTCTAAATCATTGTGAGAACCTTACGTATTGTATATACGAGTATATGCAGATCTATGTACGACATATTCCTTTGAAAGGTTATCATTAAAAAAATTTTATAATTAAAAGCCATTGTTAGCAAATTTCTTTTTTTCTTTTAATTGCCAAGTATCAGTGAGTGAGTGGGTGACTTGACGTCAATAACACACACCGTAGGCTGTTTTTCATTCTATTGCAGGAACAATCAATGTGCCAACAGTCCCCTGTTTCAACTTAACAAAGGGAAACAGAAACAGAAACAGATACATACATATATATTTTATCTCTTTCAAATATCCAATTATCTTGTCCCATTCATTTGGTCGTTAGAAATGGCAAATGGGAAATTTTAATTACAAACTGATCCATCATTTTTTAAACAACAATACAATTCACGTATTTCATTACCGAAGGTCTGCGATACAATTATGCCATTAACTTTACATGTACAAGTACGATGACGCAAATTGTTTAGAGTTTACCATAATTGGGATCCTCAAGGAAAAATCTTGTTCAAGTAGGTGTATGCAAAAAATAATAAGTAGTGTTTAAGAGTGAGTCCATGAAATAAAGACTATGAATAATGGGAACACACATACGCATTTAAGAAATTCTATTTTGTGCCGTTTAGGCAAAATTATTCTAAAAATTATGAAAATAATGTACAGTTATTCTTAAGACAATTTATCAGCGAAGACAACTAAAAATAAAAGGTACTGACATCCCATTAAGTTATGTAGCAAAGTACCTGGGCTTGCATATTAACAGTAAACTGACTTGGAAGTATTACATCCAAAAGAAGAAAGACCAGCTTACTTATTTAAATTTAAGCAACTGTACTCAGTGTTCAACAGCAAATCTAAACAACAATCTCAACCAGTGAAAAACTAGTGCTATACTTAAGTGTAACTAAGCCTATATGGACATTCGGTATTCAACTATGAGGCACTGCCAAGAAAACGAATATAAACATAATCCAGAGACAACAATTTAAAATGCTTCGAGTAATTTTTTAAAACGGATTGATCTATAACTAACTACGATATCCATAAAGACTTCGTTGTAACAATGATACATGAGGAAATTGTTAACGTTAGTAGTAGTTATTAAAAATCCTGAGAGCGATATTCCAACATAAAAATAACTGACCTTCCATCTCACGAATTGACAAGACGTAGACGCTTCAAAAGAAGCAGACCAGGGGATTTAACATAGTAGTTCACCTGTTACATTTTTTTTTTTTTGCCCCCCTATTTATATATAAATTACTTGGCTTTGGTTGATGAGAGAAACGTTGCGGAATCTCACAAGAGTGGGGCAGCCGCAAGTATTACTTAAAAACAATGCCCTAACCTTTCATATCATTATAAAACTGACCATTATATAATGATCGATATTGTTATATTGTTATCCCTCCTATCTTTGTTAAAATAATTACTTAGAGTTTGTCTTTTAGATTATAAGTAAACAAATGTCCCACCATGACAATACACATGTGTAGTCTCCATAAATTAAACTATCAAATAAACTACCTCATCCAGTATATTCTCAAAATTTAGCCATCTGCAACTACAGTATTTTCTGTTTCCAAACCTGAAGAAATGGCTCAGCTTTAAGAGATTTGGGTCAAATGAAGAGGTCATCACTGTAACAAACACCTCTTTTTTGAAGATTTTGGAAAAAACCTATTATTTGGAAGCGAGAAAAAAATTGGAAAAATGCTGGACTAAATGTATCGACTTAAAAGGAGATTATGATGAAAAATAGGAAAAAAAAAATACAGAAAACAAAATATAAAAAATCAGCCAAGTGTGAGTCCGACTCGCACACGGAGAGTTCCGTACCATCGTACAACATTTTTTGCTTAAAATATAAAATTATGATTATATTTAATAGCCTAAAAGTATACTACAATTAACAGCTTAAAGTATACTACAGAAAAAAAAAAAAATAAATAAAAATTGTTAAACAAAAGATTAAATGAAAAAAACAATACTTTGTATTTTTAGTATTTGTCGCTCTACACAAAAGTGAATTACACACTCTGTGAAAATTTCAACTCTCTACCTATAACGGTTCATGAGATAGAGCAGGAGACGGACGGACATCGTAAGCTTAGTAATAGGGTCCCGTTAACTCCCTGGGTACGGAACCCTAAAAAAGATTAAGTTTGGCTATGCCGAAGTTGTAATGCTCTTCACGTCGCAGCTAGTCGTCCGAGGGTCTTGAAATTTATAAAGTTGTTGGCTATGGGTTAGACACTTATAGTGTCCAAATTTTAAGTCGATAGTACAAAAAACAAAAAAAGTTTTTCTAATAAGAACTTTCATTTCATGGATCACGGTTTGTATAGGGGGTACCCTTCCTAGTAGTCCGAGGAACTTGAAATTTTCATGGTTTGTGGATATGGGTCAGAGACTTATAGTGTCCAAATTTCAGTTCAATAAGTCAAAAAACAAAAATAAATAAGAACTTTAATTTAAAAGGGGATTTGTATGGGAGATACCCCTCCTGGTAACCCTAGGATCCTGAAATTTATATGGTTGGTGGATATAGACCAGAAACTTAAAGTGTCCAAATTTCAGTTCGATACATCAAAAAACAAAAAACTTTTTCTAATAAGAACTTTAATTTAAAAGATGGTTTGTATGGGAGGTACCCCTCCTGCGAACCCTAGGATCATGAAATTTATATAGTTGGTGGATATGGACCAAAAACTTATAGAGTTCAGATTTCAGTTCGATACGGCAAAAACAAAAAACTTTTTCTAATAAGAACATTAATTTAAAAAGGGGGTTTGTATGGGAGGTACCCCCCTAGTGGTTCGATTCGGCTGATACACGAACTTGATCGGCGTTTGGTAAAAAGAAACTTATGTACAAAATTCTCTAGCTCAAAAACTGAAGGACTAGGAGTGCGAACAGACGGCAGACGAACTGAGGGACAGACGGACATGGGTAAATCAACTCGTCTCATCGAGCTGATCACAAATATATATACTTTATGTGGTCTGCGATATCTCATTCTGTGTGTTGTAGTTTCATGACAAACTTATAATACTATTCACTCCCGTGAAGAGTATAAAAAAAAATATTGTTGCATATTCCTATCAGCTAAAGTATAAACTTTACTTAAGTTGTTACTCAAGTTATTCATAGTCAATTTAGTATTGGTTTATGCCTTAGCTGCAACTAAAAACTTAGTAACATCTGAAGTCATTACTAAGTTGATACCAAAGTGATATTTGTAAGTGAAAAAGCTAATAAAACCACAAAAATTAAAGCAAATAAAAGTATGGAGCCGAATTCAACGCAATTTTGATATTCTAGAAGATATTGAGATTATAGATGACATGAAATTAATGAGGCGCAGTAAAATTTACAGCAAACTTGTTGATCTATTCGAATTAGATGGCAGAGACTTTTATTCTCGGTACAGGTTTGACAAAAGCACAGGACAGTTCATTATTGATATGTTGAGCATGAAAGAACCGGAGAAAAATAAGGGCTAACAGTTCCCATAAGCTTGCAAGTGCTTTGCACCTTATGTTTTTTGGAGCGAAACGCCCATCAAAGCGATATAGGTATACATGGATATACATGGACTTCATTGTAGACTTAAAGTTAAATCCCGATTTTTTTAGCTGATCTTTATGGTCAACTGTAAACCGGATTATTAAATATATAATTGGAAGAATTGCTTTGCATCTGCGAAATTTCATTATATTTTCAAGTGGAGCCGACCAAATAAATGAGGCAAAATACACATTTTTTCAATATACGAGTATCGCGTTTTCCAAGTATTATAAGCGTTATTGATTGCACGCACGTTCATATCAAATATCCAACAAGAAATATAGGAAACGTCATGGCGGGTCATTTCAGAAATAGAAAAAGATATTATTCTTTAAATGTGCAAGTGCGTATTTCTACAATGAATTCTATTTATAAACGTTAATACACAATTTTAATTTTAACTTCATATTTGTATCTATCGTCTACCTCAGCAAGTATTTACAATCAACGAATGATAAAAATGGGAATGTGTTTTTTTTTTCGATATCATAGTCTCGAACAAAACTATTACTAAAGAAATGTTGTTTTTAGGAACGCATCTCATTAAAATAGTAGGGCTGATGTCACATATATATTTCTCTTTTTAAAAAATGTTTATAATGGATTAAATATGCTACCATTTATTAAAAAAATTACTTATGTTAAATAGATTACCGATATAATCTACAATGTGTACATCTCTTGAACAGCTGATTTGTGATGAATTACTACAACTTTCATTTTTATTTATCCTAAAAGTATGCAAGCTTTTTAACAAGTTGTTACTAGTTAGCAGCAACTAAAAAAATTCGACTATGAATAAAACCAAATTTTAAGTTTGTATTTAAAGTTAAGTTGAAGGTTTTTTAGTATTAACTTAATTAACCATGACTATGAATATGCGCCATTGTTTTTCTACTATTTTCTAAATATTTTCATGAACGACACTTGTATCATCAATGAAACTAAACAAGTCAAAAATATGTATCAATCATTTATTTATAAAGCACATTAATTCAAAAAAGAAAAAATCCTAAAGAATTTACCATAAGAATGAATAAATCCAACGACTACTGCTAATCGAAGAAGGATTCCAAAAAATCAATGGATGGATAAATCCAATGAGGTGTAGACAATTTTTAGTTGAACAATAAATATACAAAAATTTATTATATCTTCCTTTTTTCTATGTATTATAATAGTAATTACAATAATATGTAGTATGGTATGTGTAAACATTTTTTATGTGTCCTTTGTAAGATTAAAAGGAATTTTTGAGATAAAAAGAAGATTTTTTTTTTTGCTGATTAGGAGAAAAAAAAAGTAGACAATAAATAGAAAAACAAAAAAAGAATGGCAAAATTGGAACAATAAATGGGAGCAACCAAGATAGTATAACCATACATACAATACCACATAGATGTGGAGATATAGAAAAGTGTGTAGATATGAGAAATGAGGAAATATTTATGTATAAAAAAACTCTCTCAATGACAACGACGATAGCAACGAAAGCAACGACAAACTGCACAGTTATTCTTTTTATTTTTTTTTATTTTTTTTTTTTTATGTAAATTGTGTCAACGCATTTTGATTTAGTTAAGTGCGAAAATTTTTATTTCAATGTGTATGATGAATACATACATATATATGTATATATATATGTGTATGCGTGTGTGTTTGTGTGTGTGTGTAAGTGTATCTGTAAATGTGTGAGTGTAGAAATGTGCTTAGCACGTTTCCGACATTTGGCATCATTTTGGTTTAGTTGTTGCCATTTTCTCATTGCTCATTGATGTTATTTCAGTTCATTCATTCATTCATTCATTCATTCATTTTGCCAATGCCTTTTTGCTTTTTTGCCAGTTTACTAGTTTGATGTTGCCTGTTTTATTCCTTGGTATGCGCTCCTATGACAACGTGGTTTTTATTCCTTATCCGGGCCTGATTAGGGAGGTGCCTCGCAACCGGAATAAAATAACAAAATAAATGCAGCATGCTTACTGGCGCCTTAAACAGATTAACTATACATGAGTTCCAACAACAATGACAACTACCACTATGATGATGATGATGAAGATGATAATGATGAGCATGATAATAATGATATTGTTGATGATTGGTTATAATAATGATGACGATGTCTTTTTATTACATTTTAGACTTTAGAGAGTTTTTTGTTTTTTTTTTTTTTTGTTTGTTTCCGAAATCAACAACAACAAAGGCCTTGAACTACTATAATAAAATGTGCGCAACGCATAAAACTATGCTATAACTTAATAAATGAATAGATAGATGAGGATGAAGATAAGTGAGTTTGGTTGTTATACTACATAGAAAAACGAAACTAAACTAAACGAAATTAACGTTAATCAAGTTAAGTCAAAAATGTTTCAATGGAAAAAGCAAACAAGCAAAGCAAAATTGTTTTACACAGAATATACTATTTAGTATTGTAACTAAGCAACAGCAAAATCGGATATGATGATTTATTTCTATGACATGTATCACTATGTTTGTGTGTGTATGTGTGTGTGGGTGTGAGTGTATGCGTAGGTATGAGTTTGCAAAATTATATGTGCATGTATGTATAAATTTTCCTTTATCTAATAGTATCTCTTACAACTCTCTCCTCTCCTCTCCTCTCCTCTCCTCTACTACTATCTTTTTCATTTAGCAAGGACAATGTCATTTATATTTTGTTTGACTTCACACTAATTAAAAATTTATAATTTTGTATCAAAACTTTAACAAAATATAAATTCATATACATATTTTGAATCAGCATAAAAGGATTAATCCCAAAGTTTTGGTTGCAATAACTAATTAAATCACATGTACACTGCGCAGCACTTGAATGCAATACACTCCTAAAAAACTTTTTTCAAACCCCTCATGAATTGGTACCCATTCTCACCGGAAGCCTATCAGATCTCATTTGCGCCATTGGAGCTTCATTTGATTGAATTATTTAGGAAAACTGTATGAATCAATCCCAAACAAGATCTTTGAAGCATTGATCCAAAAACGAGGTTCAATAAAAAAGAAAAAAACAAAAACTTATTTTAATAAAATTAAAAATCAGAAAATATGAGGTTTAAAAAACTGTATATTATGTAGTGCGGAGTGTATTTTTGTATAGCTAAAATATATTGAAGAAAATGAGCAGAAGTGGATGATAATCATTTCGAGATTGGAGATTTTGGTTCTTCTAAGACATATTCAATGTAATGCTAGGCTTTGCATAAGAACGGATTTATTATGTTAAAGTTTATATCCTGGAAAATTGGTGAAATATCTTACTCTAAAAGTGACAAGCACGGTCACACCAAGGTACAAAGTGTGGTGGGAATTGATATCTTCTCAAACAATAAGTACAAAGATATCTATATATCCATCTACTCACAACATAAATGCACCCCATGTCAAGAGGGAGGACCTCCAGCTTATTGATATTAGTGATGACGGCAATTTGAATTTGAATTTGCTTAATTTTTTTCTCTAGTATACTTTTAGGCTGTTTTTGACATGTTTGTAGCCCATTTTTGTCTCACATAAATTTCGTCACTTGGCTTATTATTATTTATTATTGGGTTTTCTTTTTTTTTAATATGATAGTTTGTCCCCTCTCCTGTTTTTGTACCAATATGTCATAATTGCTTAATATAGTTTTTTAATAATCCTTAACCCATAGGTTGTGGGTCTTCCAAAAAAAAGAACTGACTTGTGACCACTGGGATGGTAAATGTATTCGTTTATAGATTAATTCTTCTAAGGTTTTTGTAGAATAATCATGTTTTAAACACCTCATAATTTCAGCGAGTTTCGAATGGAATCGTTTGACTTGACTATTTACCTTCCTTTTATAAATTTGGATATCATACATTCATTTTACAGCATACATTTTTTAGTTTGAGAGATGAACGAATTTTTTGTTGTCAAAGATTATTGATTTGGTGATGCGAACATGGAACAAAATATCTCTAAATAGTTTGCAAATGTTTTTGATTGACAACGACAAAGTTTTATTATGTACAGTCATCATCATCTTATGTCAGGCATCATGTGTGTGTGTGTGTGAAGAATTAGTCATTGCACTTAAAGTGAACACTGACAAGTAGACTCCATCATCTTCAACATCTCTCGTTGATACAAATTTCTGTTGCATTTACATGAAAAGGAAAATTAATCAAATCCAAAGCCTAGTTGACATAATACAATATAATAACTTCTCTAACCTGATTCTAAATTTTTGTTTGGGAAATATATAGTAAAACTGAAATGTGCAGCATCTAGGAAAAATAAGCAACAACATAAAAGTTTCCCAATAAACATTTTTATACTTTTCACGCAATGAATAGTATTTATTATAAGTTTGTCATGAAGATTGTAACACACATAAGGAAGCATCGGAGACCCCATAATGTATAAAAGTATATGTATTCTTGATCCACACGACAAGACGAGTTGATTAAGCCATATCCGTCTGCCTGTCTGTATGTATGCAAATTAGAGTCCCTTAGTTTTTGAGCTAGAAGTGGGAATCAGCCGAATCCTACCACTTGGTAAGGAACCTCCCATACAAACACAGATCCAAATTCATGTTCTTATTAGAAAACCTGTTATGTTTTTTGTACTATCAATTAGAAATTTGAAAACTCTAAGTGCCTCACACATATTCATCAACCATGTACATTTCATGACCCCTGGACCACTAGGAGGGGTACCTTCCTTACAAACATAAATTCAAATTAATGTTCTTATTAGAAAAACTTTTTTGTTTTTTGTATTATTGACTTGAAAATTGGACACCATAAGTTTCTGACCCATATCCATCAACCACATAAATTTCAAGACCCTCGGACCAGTAGGAGGAGTAGACTAGATTGATAGAATGACGATTAGCATTTGCATATGATTAGCTAAAAGAAATTAAATTGAATCAAAAATATCAACTGTGTCTTATTTATTATTTATTATTAGTATTTTATTTTATTTTATTTTATTTTATTTTTTCTTTTTACATGCAACAGATGTCATTGCGAGTCTTAGAAGAATCACGGATGCCCCGTGGCTTGTCAAAAACACCACGCTGCACAATGATAGCAGTCGACACTTTACAAAACTCCAGACTCATCCTAAGCCATTGGCTTCTGCCTTGTTCTGAAACCCAACTATAAGGTGAAGGTTAAAAAAACTCCATCCACATGATCTGCCACTAAGAGGAATCGAATAATTATAATTTAGCACAACATAAAGGCTCTAAGACATTTTATTATTTACGTATACAACCATCAAAATGTGTCATGCAGAACAACTGCGATAAACATTAAAATAATTTATAAAAAAAAAAAAAAGATAACAAATGAATAGCAATTCTATAAGATTGTATTTTTTTAATATTAATGTAGGAATTTTTTTTTAATTTTGTATAGCCTATATAGCATGACACAGACATCAACCATACGAACTTAAAAATAATATCAAAAATCAATTCAGCGGTTTGCGAGTCCATTGATAATAAATGAACAGCAATTCATTTTTATATATCAAATTAAAATTACACAAAGGTAGGATCACTGTAACTTGTTGAATAACATACTATTATCTTTGCTCGTATTATTTTATGGCTCAATGGTGAATACTTTCTAAAATTATGTGGATATTTTTTTTTTCTTGAAACCCACATAGATTGTAGCACATGATTTTAGAAATTATTATCTGGCCATTCTGGTTTTCTAGATAACAAAATGGCGTGAATAAGTATGCTACAAGATATCCTTACAGGCATGGAAGTGAAAACCAGGAAGCTATCAGGAATAAATTGGGTTAATAGGTCAAAGGATGCATGACTTAGATAGAGATATTTGCCCAGCTGTGGAGATGACGAAGAATCAGAATGTATTCAACACATCTTATACTATGGTAGTCATTACCATGCTTTTCTTGAAAGATTCACCCGTCTTCTCGAGAAACATATCTTCTATGATGTGGTAGTTTGGCAAAATTGCCATTGAGGGACCTGGTTTTTTTTTCTGTTTTTTGTTGATTCTTCGCGTTGGCTTGAGATGCTGTGGTGACCTTTTCTAAATTCATTCATCACAAATGGCCAGCAATAAGGCTTCAGAGTGAACTGACTTTTTTCATCGAGCGGCCTGTGTAACTTAAATCCTAATCTACAGTCTATGTGGCATTAAGTCGGTACTTATTAAATAATTTGTCATTTGAAAGAATAAACCAAAAGCTTTCAAATAATTAATGCAAAAAAGTTATATATAGACTCCATATAAGTTTTTATTTTTATATAAAAAAAAAAAAAAACTTCAAAATCCAATCTAATCACATATTGTGCTTAACAGTCGTGAAAATAGCAAAAATGTTATTTCATAAAATCATTGCTTTCAATTCCTTAAAAAGTAAGTAGATAATAGGCCTCTGGTATACATTACCATAATAAACAATAGATGATTATGAATTGAATGCATTAATTTTATGTATTTACATACAATAGATTGATAGACCATTAGTAAGCAAAAATAAAATGATTCAAAAAGAGATTGATTGAATTTACAACCCACACACACACACACACACACACACATACACAGAATTCTTTGTTTTGTTGAACAAATGTTAACTATTTTATTTTCTTAAAGTCTTGTTTTACACATACATACATCATACTATATATGCACATATGTACATACATATTTACATGTGTATTATGTAGACATTATTTAGAATTCTTTTGTTTTACTCTTTGTACTCTTTTATTCTCATTTTTGTTTCATTAACGTCTGATGTTTCTGTTGTCTGTAAGCTTTTCTCATTGGTTTTGTTTTTTTTTTTTGTTTTTTGACATTTTCTTTTGTTTTTCTCAATTCAAAAACCCTTTTCCCGTTCCCTTTCCCGTTCCCTTTCCCTTTCGCGTCTCTCACTTATTCGATAGTATCGCTCCATTTGTCTCACTTATATTTGTTTAGGCTTTGTGGCTCCAAATTGTGTTTTGCTTCAAACAATTGCATACTTTTAGGCCCTTTTCCTCGTTATGTAAATGTGTATAAATGTGCCTAAGTATGTGTTTGTGTACATTTCATTTAACCGCAAAAAACTTTTATGCTGCCTCAACAGTAATAGCAATAACAATAGCAACAGCATCATCCTCCCATTATCACAATTCTACCTACCTACTTACCTAGCAGCCATTCTATCTCCTGGCACTCTCTCTCTCTCTCTCTCCCTCTTTCTCTCTCTCTCTCTCTCTCTCTTTGTATTTCTTTCTCACTCTATGCAGAGACAATATAGATGACGAGATGTTTCCCAAAAGTATTCAACTCATATTGTTGATAACTCCGAAGTGGCTTTACTTTTCTTTCATTTCAGGAAATCTTGGAAGTACTTGAGTGGGAAATCCTAACCCAATATCGCTTTACGGACTATTGTGTCGCCTGATTATGGAAGGTTGAGGAAGAGTGAGGGGGAGGGGAGGGGAGGTTATAAAAAAGATTGGTGTGACCTTCTGGCAGTTGGTCCGAGAGGTCTCCCTCAGCTTCTAAAACCAACCTGAAGATTCCGCGAACAGAGCTAGGACTTCTAGTGGCACCTTTGCCAGACTGCCCAATTCATCAAAGAACGGATTCCCGAGAAAACAGGTACGTCTTCTAAGAAGATCAGGGTAGCCACCTAGGAGATGTTGAATCATACTCTCTAATTCTTCTACATCTTCATCTTCACAACTACAACAGAAGTCTTGGTATGGAACACACATTCTTTGGGCCATCGACCCAATTTCGCAGTGCCCTGTGAAGACTCCAATTAGTATCCGAATCCTTTTCTTATGAAAGTGTAGGAGCAACAGCAATTCCATTCTTAGGAACAAGTTGAAAATAAGATGGTGTAATGGTTTATCCAGGATTTTTTCAAGCCTGGAATCTGTGTTTTGCCTGACAGATGGGTGAAAGTCATAACCAGCCTTTTTTTTTGCTAAAAAACAGAATAGAGGAGTCACTTGTTACTATATGGAAGTGATCGCTTCAACTTTCTGGCCACCACAGAATTGCATACTTTTAGGACTCACCTCGTTGTACAAAATAAAAGTTGAGACCTCTTATTATTTTTTTTTTTGTTGTTGGTTTTTTCTTGTCACTTCTTCATCATAATGGCACACATCAGAGTTCTTGCCTTTTCCGGTATTCATTCCATTTTCTTTCCCATTTCTATGCTTCTTTAATATTTCTTTTTTAAGCTTCAACTTTGTGTATTTGAGCGCGCATAAATCGCATCTGCCTGTTCTGTTTGTCTATATATATATATATTACATCTATTGAACATATAGAAGTGTGTGAATATACTATACGTATATTTGATTATACATATAGTATTTGTTATATGCTCATATACTACTTATATTCTGTTTCAAATTCCTTTTACTTTAGGTATGTAAGTATTTCCATTTACAATATTTTCACTTTCAAAGTAACATTTTCTTAAATTTATGTACATTTTTTGCATATCTTCAGGAATTCTTTCTCCATATAAGTTTCTGAGAATTTTTTATAATTAATTCTTAACCACATTCGTTTCTTAATTAGCATTTCAACTCTTAATTTTATCATATTAACAATGATGACGTTGCCGCCACTGCCGCATGTAAGTAAGTTTCTCTGTAAGTTTCTTTCTTTCATCCTTTCATCATAAGTAGACCTCAAAGTGCTTTATCATCTTTTATTTCAGGGAACAAAGTTGGATGCTTTGCCATCAACTCATCCCAACCCATTCCATTCCATCCCATCCCATCTCATCTTCATTCTACTTTCCCTTACAATTTCTACCCATTTGATTTCATTTATATTTGAAAACTTCAACCCACTCAACCCAATTTAATGTGTTTAAATTAGGAGAAAGAGGGAGGGGGTGTAGGATAAAATTAAATTAATTTAATTAATTTCATATAAAAAAAAAAAAAAAACGAAGACAAACACAGCAAGACAACAATAATAATAAGTGATAACCCCATGATGCCCCGTTTAGATATAGGAAAATGTTTTGTCTGATACTTTACCTTAGCTAGGCTTAGCTTAGTTTAGCTTTCTATAATTTTTTCTTAATACTTTTATTTTAATGTTTCAGTTTTTTTTATCTTCCTTTATTTTTTGTTTTCGGCTTTTTAATTTACTTTTATTTTATTTTATTTTATTTTCTATGCTATAAGTTTTAGTTTTCACATACACAACAAACAACAACAAAAAACAAAAAATATTATCAACACAATTTTCTTTTCTTTTCGTTTTGCTTTTCTTTTCTTTTCCTTTTTTTTTAATTTTTTTTTTATTTGCTTATTATTTACTATTGTAAATTGGCTTTACTTGCACGCACACGTACCTAAAAGTAGGCAGCATAATTTTATTTAGAAAAATAACAAAAATATCTGAAGAAACCGAAACCGAAATTAGACAAAAAAATATACAAAAATAAATACACAACACGCGAGCTCATTACTCTTTGTCCTCTTTGTCTTAGTCGTTGTCGTTGTCGTTGGCGTCGTTCATGTCCTCATTGTCGTGTTATCCTAAATGCGTGCGTTTTCTTCTTCATTTTGCCCGTTTTCCCTTTATCTTAGCTTTACTTGTGGTGCTTTCTTTTCCTTGCTAGCTTCCTTACTTTCTTACTTCATTCAAAAATGCTTTTCTCCTTCCCCTTCCTCTTTCTATGAATTTCTCTTCACTCTCTCTCTCTCTCTCTCTCTCTCTCTCTCAAACTCTCAGCCTATCTATCCCGCTGTGCTAACTTTGGTTTGAATTTTGTTCAGCTGATTCCTGTCACCATTTACGACAGTTGAGCAGCGGCGGCAACTTACGAAAGAGATGAAGGAGGTTGAGAACTCAGAAGTGTTAAATGTAACAATTTATCACTCTTCACCTCACCTCACCACGCCTCGCCTCACCTTAACGTATTTCCCCACACCACAACTAAGTATTTTAATTTAATTTCTCCTTTTCATCTCTCATGATTGTGTATTTTTTAATTTTTTTTTTTTTTTGTTATATTTCTGATTTATTTGCAGTTTTCTACCGCAATCTAACGAGCTTTACTTTTTACCTCTCTGAATTCTTTACTTCTTTTTTTTTGTTGGTATTTCTTTTTTGTTGTTTCTTGTTTGTTGTTTCAATTTCAATTCGTTTCGGTTTTTTGTTCTTTTTGCTTGATTTCGTCGTCTGTTGTTGTCGCGTTTTACTCTACTTTCTGTTTTGAAATTCTCTTTTTCTCGCGTCAGCGCCTTGGTGTACTGCACGCAAGCAGCGCCAGCGACAAACTGAAAAGTATGCTACACTTTTTACCCAGTTGCGGCATTTATTAACTGCATTACACAAATGTTGCCAGATTGCCGTAATTCGAATAAGAATACAATTTTCATAGTCTCACTAACAAATTTCTATTCAAGTCATCTTCAGTCAGTTTTAATAATGTAAGATAAGGTGGAGAATATCAAAAGGATTCTCTCTTAATTTGTAAGGATACTAGAACGAAAATTTTTAGAAAATAACATATTTAATTGCAGTCTTCTTAAAATTATATTAAATTAATATTATTAATTAATTTTATTCCATTGGTTACAATTGTAAATAGGAAATAAACTGAACCTCTATCAATCGGGATAATCTGTTAATCAAGATGATGATTAGTTTGTTTTACGGTTCAAAAATATAAACTTGAACCAAATTGTGAGAATTTCAGCAAAAGATATTCGAACGAATGATCTATATTGGCTCATGGAATAAAGACTATTACTATTTTAGTATTATTCTGTTAGGGATCTTAAATTAAACTACAAATTTTCAAGTATTTCAGGGCCAGAAGCATTTCAATTATATAGCTTATGGTATCCATATTTCATAGTCAAAAAATCGAAAAAGTTTTTCTAATAAGAACATGAACCTCCTACTGTTCTTATTCGGCTATTTCCGATAAATTTGTTGCGTATGGCGGAGGGACTAGACTGGATACATACAAACAGACAGACGGACAAGCGGACATGGCTAAATCAACTCATTTTGTCGAGCTGATCAAGAATATACATATGTACTTATATATTCTGTATGGGGTCTCCTATGTCTCCTTCTGTGTGTTATAAACTTCATGACAAACTTATAATACTATTCACTTAATGAAGCGTATATTTCTATAATTATGTCTGTGCGTCTGTTACTTATGGACTCCGAAACCGCTTTACTGATTTTTATTACAAATTTTAGGGAAACTCTAGCATAATCTGGATAGTGTTATACATAAAGATATAGATAGTTATGGTACAGTAGATTGTTTGTGCTTTTATATACAATATGTTGTATATTATTGTATTATTGCTATCTTGAGGTGATGAGTGGGCTCAGTGGATATAATGATAAACAGAGCGATGCGGAAGCGTAACTACTGGTAAGGCCTCCCAAAGCTACACCCCTTATCCGCTTAGGAGATGAATATCGAAACCAAGTTGGAGTCTGATATCATACTTATCGGTGAAAGCATCAAACTGTTCAGTATATAAACATTTAATAATGAGAAAATATTAAGCTCTTCCGTAGGCAATAGGAAAACAATGAAGTACAGAAGTTCCCAGAATATCAAAATAACAATGACAATATACATAATTTAATAATATTAACAATATATATTTGCAATCGAATTGGTAAATAAAGAAGAGAGAAGTATCTTAGTTTTATTCTCTTGATCCAAACAGGAAACAGAAAAATGTTTTCTGATTTTTCTAAATCTAAACTAATTCAAATTTCATTAAACCATTCTCTGATTTAATGACTTAATTTACCCCTACTATATGTGCATATATAATATTATCATCATATTATTTATCTTAACAATCTGGCAATGCCATAAATGACTGACAATTGCACAAAACTTTAGCATAAAAGCCCTTATGATTTCATGATTTTTCTTCTTTCACCATTTAATGTTGCTGCTTTGCTTTACTTCGCTCTGCTGTACAATTTTCCTACGTCTCTCTCGTGGCGCCCTTCTCATATCCCAATATCCCAATTTCTCTTGCTCTCTCTCTTTCTCTATGAACTACTTTATTGCTCTTTACATCTCAGTTTTTGGGCTCCTCTCCCGTTCAATTGCCACCACAAATACTAAGAGCTCTTGTGGAAACATGTGCTTCTTATTTATAAATCAGTATGAGTCCCCCCCAAAAGAAAACATCCCCACCCCGTTAGTTGAATAAGTCGTCGCCGCATCGATGCTCTCGATACGATACGATACGATTTGATACGATATCATATACGACATACATAGATATGTAAGTATATAGAATAGAATAACAACAGAGCCTGGTTACCATGTTGAAATACATATACAAATACATTAATGTAATACATATGTGTGTGTGTGTGTGTGTGTGTGTGTGTGTGTGTGTATGTTCTGAAGAGTTACAAAAAACCAAAATAAATTAAAAAGGAAAAACCCAAAAATGAAATGAGAAACTTCTATTAGTAAAACATTATTTTATTTGCGAATTACGCAAAAATTTTAGCTTTTCCTTCCTTCTTTCCTTCTTTCCTACTTTACTTCATTCCTTTGTTTGTTTGTTTTGGTTGCTTGCTTGCTTGCTCTTTCTTTCATACATATTTTGTATTGTTGTTATTATTATTATTATTGATGTTGTTGTTGTTGTTCTTGTTGAATGATGATGGGGGGGGGGGGGTCTACCTAAGCTATTCATCAATCAAATGTCAATAATTTTTACAATGATAACAACACACACACACACACACCAACACACATAAATACATAGATGTACATACATATGTATGTGTAAATAGAATAACAATATATATAAGTGAGTGTATGTGTGTGTGTATGTGTGTGTGTGTGTGTGTGTGCCTGGTATCTTCTGGTGTTTGAGTGTCCAACACAATTTGAGATTCACTGCTTAGCGCCATTGCGGCGGATGTGTGTTTTTTCATCTGCGTGTCAGCACGTGACTATCAAAATGTTTGTTCATGTGTGTGTGTGTGTGTGTGTTTGTGTTTCTTTACTTTGTTTGCCTATTATTTCATTGTGTCTCTGTTGCTATTGTTTTCTTTCATTTATTGTAAGTATTTTCTTTTAGTTCAAACATTTTTACTTTTTACTTTTTGCTTATTTTTTTTTTTATATATTTTTTTTCGGTTTCTTTCTTTTTTTTTTTTGTTTTGTGTCTGCTTCAATTTTGTTTTTTTTTTTTTGTTTTTTTTTTATTTTTGCTTAAGTATCATTTTGCATGTTTTGGTCATTTTGTTTTTTGTTTGCGTTAGCTAAATATCCGCTCTTCAATGTTACTTTTTTGTGTATTAATTTTCGCGTGGTAAAATTAAATTAAAATTTTCATTGCATACTTTTGTACATCGTTCACAGTAAATAACAAATCTGTTAAATTCAAAATTTAATTAATAATTGTACCCATTTATAATTAAACCAGAAAAAAGATGAAGTCTGAGGGTCTTCAAATTTACATAGTTGATGGATATGAGTTAGATACTTATAGCATTCAAATTTCAGTTCCATAGTACAAAAAAACAAAAAAGAACATGAATTTGGATTTAGGTTTAGGTTTATATGTGAAAAGAAAGCTTCATTTTCAGCTCTCTAGCTCAAAACTGATGGACTTGTTTGCATACATACAGACAAACAGATAGACGGACAGACGGACATGGCTAGATCAACTCGTTTCGTCGCGCTGGTGAAGAATATACACGTATATAGTTAATGTCTCTGACTCTGTCTGTTTGTTACAAACTTCATGATAAACTTATAATACTATTCATTGCGTATAAGAGTATAGAGATATACGTATATCTCAATATTAACCTAGGCACAAGGTTCAGTTTCCTCAGAAGACTGACTGAAAATATACTTAGGGAACCATATTTGGCACTCTGTGCTTCGGGTATCTCATCAGAACATTTAGTTCTTACAGTTTTCGTTTGATGTCAGATTCCTCTTACAAACTTCATCTGACACTTTTCTCTTCTGAAATTATTCCGTAAAATCAAGAAAAAGTATCAAGCACTCCTCCATTAATAAGATTACTAGACTGTCTAGGACTTTGAATAATAATTTCCGAAGCAAACAATTGCATCTTATAGGTGTTTGTGTTGGGTGTACTATATTCTGTATTGACATTTTCTAAAACTAAAAAACTCCACAAGAAGTTGATATCGAAATTTACAATTTTCAGTATAGAGTCAGACGCTTCATTTCATACTATTAGTAAGCATATTTATTATATGTATACGAGTATACTATATTAATTCCTTTAATTAAAAGTATTAAAGTCATTCCGATTTTGTACGAAAAGGTTTAGAGTGTTTTAATTAGTTTCTCAAGATAGCCTCCACCATACGGGTTCCACCACAGAGCTGACCTGCATATTTCGCCGGCATCTTTATGTAAACAGTGGCCTATCAATCCAAAACTTATACGTTTCATGAGTAGCTCAATTAGAAGTTCGTTGTTCGTCTCACTAGTTCTTGATTACAGATGATGCCACTAGGCCACCAGATTCTTAGAATTTTACGAGGAATTAACGAAAGTTTGCAACTTCCGGGCGTGTAAGCACTGTTTTCAACGATCAAGACTTTATGTTGGAAGTGAATTTACGATGTTTGGAATTTGTTTATCTGCTTTGTAATATCTTCAGCAGTTCCGCCTGAAGGTGTTACTTTGCTCCAAATATAACAAAACATTCGACTTACGACTAATTTCTTTATCATATACGGTAAACTGAGGCACCTCACTATCCGCACTGTTCGTGATGAATTCAATTTTGCCAATGTTTTTCTTTTTTTTCTAGACCAACTTCTATTGCACCAGTACTAAGCTTATCCAAATTTGCTTGTAGGTAGGAACTTTTGACAGACAAGTGCTCAATACTATTTTTCTAAATGTTCATGGTATAACCCATTAGTTCATTAACGTTATGTTCAACACAACATCGAGAACAACATATGATGAAAAGTGGCGGTGACATGAGGCAATTATGTTTTATTATACACTGGTTCAAGGTCATATCGGGTCCGATAATTTCTTGTAATACAGTACTTTGCATTCAAATCCTTTATACTGAACTTTAATGAAATTTATTAGTATTTCCGGTACATCTCTAGAACGCAGTGAGGTCAAAATAGAATTCCGTTTGATACTGAAGTCCGCGAAACACAGATAAGTTTGACTGCCATTCGTTAAGTTGTAAGCATATATGAATTGCTTAACCTCTACAGAATTATAGCAAGGCATATTAAAATTACATATGTAAGTATAGTGATTATAATCATGCTGGACCAAAATTATGATGAGCACTCAATATTGTCTAAAATTTTATCTGATAAATATTTACAAAACTTAGAAGTAAGTATATTTTAACATAGCTAGAAGAAGTATAAATCACTTGATTCTAGTCAATAAGTCCACATCCATAAATAAATGTACCCCAGTTCTAAGTATTATATTTTAAATGAAATCATCAGAGAAATACTACTACAAACAACTTATCCAATGAGAAGTGAATAATATAAATAAGTAACATTCAATTATTTCTTATGTCTAGAAAATTATTTTGAATTCTTGAGAAATTACTTTTAATTTCAATAAATGATGATATTATGCAAATTGTAATAGATGCAATGGGTGAACAAGTAAGTGGTAAATTGCTGAGTTCGAGTAAACATAGCGCATGAATTGGATAAACGATTAACCTGACCAATATTTACTTTCTTTTACTGTAACAATTCACTATACATTTCAATCAAAGTATGTAACTTTGTATTGTAATTTCACGATTTAATATTGCAAAAACATAATAACATAAGAAGTAGTATGCACGCAACTTAAAGGTAGAACTACATAGCATGCTTTGTGGTTTCACGGGCTTCCGACGCTTTGGCGTAATTTTCAAAATCACAGCTGTTTTTTGAGTGAGTTTACTTTTTTTTTTTCACCATTTCCAGATTATTGTAGATTCCTTATAAATAGTTTGTCTTACGATTTATTGCGCAATTGTTTATTTTTATACCACTCACTTATATTTTGCCACAATCCTGGCTTATATTCAAAGCTTTCGATAAATTCGAGCCTAAAATATTTGCTCATTTTGGTACTTGTTCAGTTTAAAAATATTTGTCTCAAATGAAGTTCGTGCAATCATTGCCATCCATTGACGAACATGTTAGAATGAATACAACGCAATTTAGAAATTCTTTGTGAACAAAACGACGAACACTAAATTCTATCGCGAACACATCCACTAACGATGAACATTTCTTTGAACCGAACAAGTTCGGCGAACAGACGCGCATGTGGATGTCCTTTTTTTGTCAAGAAGTGTCAACAATCAAAAGTGGATCAATTTTTGACTTTGTGACTTCGCTTCGGCTTTCCAGTGTTGTGAATGAGCAAAGAACTGTTTTGCGAACCGAAAACAGCTGTTTTCTGTTTACGTTGAGAAGCGTCAGAAGCTTGCTCTGTAACTTGATGCGTCGAAAGTTTCGGAAGCCAATGTCATAAAGCGTACTATGTACTTCGACCTTTATACTTAGTAATAAAGAATCGTTTGCCAAATCAATTGCATTAAAAGTAAATTACTTATGTTCTTTGCTATATCAAAGCTAATTGCGTGTATTGTACTCGTTGTAGTTTAAAATAGTAGAACGAACGACAAGTGAAGGTAAATTTTCCATTTTGCATTATTAGTTTAATAATTCATTGATTTAATAAAAAATTATACTATCTATATTCAATAAATGGATTCAATATTTTGTTTTGATTTATGTATTTAAGTATAAGTACGAGTAGATGTGCTAAAAATAGTTTGAATGAATTTCAATTGTTGTAAGTCTAAAATTTCAAATTTCTTAAGAATCTATTTGTTTATGCGAGTATGTGGATAAAATATATAAATTTTTATATTGTTAAAGTGAATTCCTTAAGATTTTTAATAAATAAGTATAAAGTAAATTAAATATATCATAAATAGAATTATCGTATTGGGTCGTGTAATATGAAATTTGTAGAAATGAAATCAAAATTGCTTCACAGTTTTTTAATACAAGGATTTATTTTATTAATCAAAGTATGCACCCATATTTTCTATACACTTTTGCCATTTAAGCGGAAGATAGTTCTGGCCGATTGTATAAATCCCTGGGGGACGGGAGTCAATGAATTCCTCGAAGGCTAGGTATACAGCGTTGTCGGCGTTGTTAGCCGACCGCAGCATTGGAAATCGCTTACTCAAGCGTCTGAGTCTCATACCCTAACCACAACGCCATTAAGATCACAGAATCTTATTCGCTTAAACAGACAGACAAAGTGTGCAATATTGGTTTCTTCACTGAGTAAGCCAGTCAGCCGTGTGGGTTTTTCAATGTTTGTTGTTGTAAACGCTTGATTTTCTCATCTGTTTTTTACTGTATTAACATCAATATATTGACATAAAAGGTACACCTTACCAATCTAGAGATGAATACCTTTCTAACCATATAATTTTCATGAAAATACATTGACGTTTAATAGGGTAAAACGGTGCTGAGAGAATCTTGTCTCCGTATTAATACAATTTATAGGTTTAGTG
Organism: Amiota mariae; assembly: GCA_035041805.1. Classification (NCBI taxonomy): domain Eukaryota; kingdom Metazoa; phylum Arthropoda; class Insecta; order Diptera; family Drosophilidae; genus Amiota; species Amiota mariae. Next base: position 265,091 of record JAWNKV010000196.1, read on the forward strand.
CACTGTACTGTATAAAACAAAAGCAATAAATCAGTAATTTGGTAGGTGAGCCCTTATTTCGTATAACTATTCTACATACTTGTATGTATGTGATTGTACCGCGATATTCAAAGGTGACTATGGTAATCTAAGAAATTAATTTTTAATAAATTTTGAAGTTTATCAATCCACAACTGTAATAAAGGTTTTGTTCTATTTCACTAAATCGACTATACTCAGTGTCTCAATGAGTAGCCAATTTTCTTTAAATGATACCTAATGAATGACTCACAAGGACCTTTGATACATCCTAAGAGTATCCCTACCATAGGTAGATGGAAATAACTTCAAGATCCCCAAATCCTCTAACAAACCGATTTGTTTGCCATTGTTTTTGTTTATCACCGTTAGGCAACTGTAGCTAAAATAAAAATCTGTGTATCTCTGGTTTATCTCTCTCTCTCTCTCTCTCTCTCTTTATCCCTCTCTCTCCTGTTTAACCATACAATGAATTTGTTAAGGCGCGAATTACTAAGTGGCCTCTCGCACTGTTGCTGCTGGGTACAGATAGAAAGTGAGCTTTCGCCGCTAGCATTGATTTCAGATCGATATCAGATTTATTGTCTTGTGAAGGAAACGTATTTTTATACTCCTCAGGAAGTGAATAGTATTATAAGTTTGTCATGAAGTTTGTAACACACAGAAAGAGACATCGGAGACACCATAGAATATATTCCTGATCAGCGCGACGAGACGAGTTGATTAAGCCATGTCCATTTGTCCATCTGTATGTATGCAAACTAGTCCCTCAGTTTTTGAGTTGAAGCACGAAGCTTTATTTTCATCATACGCAGTACATTTGTTGGAATCAGCTGAATCGGACTACTAGGGGAAATTAATTAATTAATATAAATTAATGTTCTTTTTGTTTTGACTTGAAATTTGGACACTATAAGTATTGTATGTGACCCACATCCACAAACCATGTAAATCCAAGGACCTCAGACCACTAGGAGGGGCATGAAAAGTATTATAATTTCGATATAGTTAAAGTTAATCATCTTTTTACTAGTTTTATCAGACTTCACTTGCTTAACAAACGCTACAAAGAACAGTTGAAACACATCTGGAAGATTCTATATGTCACAATTTGCCTACTTACTTACTTAATTACATTATCAATCTAACTTACTTACTTACTTACTTGTATACTTGTTCACCGAAAATAAAAGAGTTTGGGCACTCATCTAAGTCATTATACATCTTTTCCGGTACTTGAAGATTTTGCTCAGGGTTATTCCTAGCAAATCTTTACACAATTCTTTCATTAAACTTATGCCCTTCGTGACCATTCCATAAATTTGTTGTGACTACCTAATTCGTTGTAGGAAATCCAAAATTTAATATTGGATTTTTTGCTAAACAGAACTGTTTTCCACTGTTTCTCTAAGATCTGTTCTTGCGAAAATCATTCTAAAAAATAATGTGTAACAAAAATCTTATAGAAATTTTAATCACCAAATGTTCCAGCATCCTTATTGGATCAAAAACATTTCCTTACTTATTTATTGCTTCTATTTTGCACAGTTTGTTGTATTGTGTTTGGATGTAGTAATATTGTGTTCTTTCTATATAGTATTTATCATTATTTCTGTTATAGTAGTAGTGTTTATAGTATATTCTTTTTATTGTATTTGCTGATGCTTGTACTCTCTTGTGAGCTCTTTAAAGGCTACTCACCTCAGTTTTGGCCTCGATCGTCGCTTGATGTGGCATTGAACTCGGCTCACAAGTTGTTGCTGATTTTGTTACTGCAAAGACGACATGCATTTTTTGTTGCTGTTGCTTCTGTTCTTTTCCTTGTTGCTGCTGCTTCTGCTGCTGTTGTTGTTGTAGTAGTGTTGCTCTTGTTGCTGCTCCTGCTGTTAGTGTTGTTGGTGTTGTTGTTGTTGAATTTGTATTGTCCTCAAATGACTTTTCAAAGGATGCAATTGGCGCTGGGCCAAGTCTTTTCTGCTTGCGTGGTTCCATTTTATTTTATTTTGCCTCTGGTTTTTATTCTTTTTGTTGTTATTGCTGCTGCTGCTGCTGCTGCTGCTGCTGCTATTGTAACTTTTTATTGCAAATATTGTTGCTGTTGTTGGTGTTGTTGTTGTTGTTGTTGGCAATGTTAATAAATTCAAAAAACATTCGTTTGAGCCTAAAAAGATATACATTATATACATACAGAGAGAGTGTCAAATAGCTTATGAAAAATGTTTTGTTTTCTGTTCTTTTCTATTTATTGGTCTACAGTTGTGGTCAAAATTGGTGTACAAAAAAGTAGCTACGAGACAATAGAATAAAATTATTTGAATGGTTTCCCAAATTCAATAGAGAACCTCCCTAAAATGTAAAACTAGTGGGTGACTGCTGATAAATCGGTGGATGATCATACCCACTTTAGTATTTCAATAGGCCTATGGCAATAGATCATTGAGCCTGTAAGCCTTAAGTTAAACGAAATGGCAAAATTTTAAAGAGATCTGAAGATCTTAAGAAAAACGGTAGTTTTTTTGACTAATCACGAAGCGTCATCATCATCTATCATTCTAAGAAGCTTAAATTGGAACCTCTCTATGGTAAATAGGTTCTAATGTTGGAATGCAAAGTATCCAGTTTCAATATTGTTTTATAAAGTAGAATAATCTTGTTTCTGTTGCAGAGTAATTTAAGATCTGTGTCCAAGAAGTCAATACATTCTCCTACCTATAATACTTAGTAGTTGATATGAGGCTGTCAGGAATACTGTAAAAAAAAGTATGATAAATTCTTGATCGATAGGATGAGGGAAATATTTGTAGGTGGTTATACCAAAATGCAAAAAATGATTACATAACATAGTCATAGTCGTCTTGCGGATAAAACTAATCTACTCATGTTTTGGAACTTTACCAATTAATTTTCTTATTAAGTCTCTGCGCAACAACAGTTGTGAACCCTGTATTTTATCTTATATATAAAACTTAGTGTTTTAAATTGTTCGTATATTATGCGATGCCATACCATTCATCTTCTGGCATTGAAATTTTGTGAATGTGTATTTTTGGTTCCCGACTTGAACATAGGATAGTTGTGTAATAGTGTAACAGAGATAATATAGTAAACATATTAAATACAGATGTGGGTGGGGCTCTGCTTCCCACTATTACATTGAGATATTCTAGAGATTCCAATAAATACTTCTCCGCAGACTAATGAATGCATCATGGTAGGTCAGAAATAAAATGATACACACAGATCTTCATGTTCCATGGATTGAATAGGAAATGGGCAGATTCACTAGAAAATATGTATCCCGTCTTGAAGCAGTACACCCTTAAGATCTCGCCACAGGTATGCTAATCACTGTTAACAATATCCCCCGACTCAAGAGGAGTCATCCCCGGGACCAAGGTTTCAGGTTTCCTGAAGTATATGAAGTATAGCCACCATTCAATGTATTGTTCATTTATTTTACTTATTTCCATTTACTTTTGGTTAAATTAAGTTCTAACTGATATTCTTTCTTCTTTATTTTCTGGACACCTTTATGATGACCATTGTGAAGAAAGAACCTAAGATAAGTCGAGACCCGGCGAAGAACCCTTTAAGGGATTTCCACATTAGGAGGCTATGTTTGAATATTTGTGTGGATGAATCTGATAATAGACTCACTCAAGCAGATGACCGGTCAACAACCTGTCTTTTCTAAAGCTAGGTACACTGTACGATCCTTTGGCATTCATCGTAATGAAAAGATTGAAGTACATTGTACTGTTCGTGATGCCAAAGCTGAAGAGATTCTTGAGCGTGGCTTAAAAGTACGTGAATATGAGCTTAGGCGAGACAGTTTTTCAACCACAGACAACTTTGGTCTTGATATTCAAGAGTACATTGACTTGGACATTAAAAACGATCCGTCTATCGGTATTTGTGGTCTAGATTTTAACGTCGCACTGGGCCGTCCAGGCTATAACATTGCTCATAGAAAGCGCAAATTGGTTGTAGTTGGCTTCCAACATTGACTAACAAAAGAAGACGCCATGAAATGGTTCCAGCAGAAATATTATGGTATTATACTTAAAAGCAAAAAATAGAATATATTTTAAAAGTTTTTTTAACTTTCTAACTTTTTTGTTAATAAAAAATTATTTAAGAAATATTTTTTTTTTTTTTTTTTTTGTGTATAATTTTACCCAATACTGTAATGCATCCCTCTGTATAACTGAACTGTATGCCTTTTTATACTATTATACTTAACATTTCCTCATTTACTCATTGCTTTTTTCAAAAGCCCAAAAGCAATCATTTAATTCTTTCTGCACGCCATACCAAATGCCGTGATAATATGCGTGCAGAGAGTCCTTTCAACTTTGTTGCCAAAACCCCCTACAAAAATAAATACTATAAAAATAAAATATAACCAAAAACAAAAATCTTATAAAACAGTAACAAGTATGTGGCATTATCGTATACTTTTGTGTGATTCTTATAATATATTATACAATATAATAATTTATCTATAAGTTCATTAAGTTTATGCCAGCACACAAGAGATATGAATGATATTCGTACTGAATATGGTAGTCTTATGCCCATTAAATATTTGTATTGCATAATAGTATGATATGATGATAATCATTCATTTACTGTCATTCCCTTTTAATAAATGATTGTATAATGATTTTTCTTAAGATAAAATTTTAATTTGCAAATAATCATATTCCATACTATTATCCACAATTCAAAATCAAACATAAGATTTCTTAAAAGACTTTGAGGCCTATTCTTGTTTGAAGTACACTGCGCTCTGGCTTCCTTTACTTTTTCGACCAGCAGGCATGTTTTGATCTGCGGAAATATTTGCGTTTTTCATAAATAATATTGAGATAATATGGTTGTCAAGAAGCCCAGGCCAAAGTAAAAGCCAGTGATCAAGAAGGTTGCTAACCAGCTTTTTGAGAAGAGACCCGAGAACTTTGGCATTGGCCAAATTGTTCAGCTCGATTGTGAATTGTCAAGCTTTCTTACATGGCCAAAATACATTTGTGTTCAGCGTCACCACCAATTCATCAGAATCGGGAAATTAATTCTCCTGAGCTATTGAATCAGTTAAACTTTTGTTTCCCTAGTCGTCCTACCAGAAATTTTGTCCCTTTAGCATTGAATAGATGCACTACTAACTATATCCTACACGATCCTTTCCGAGTTTTATGCACGTCATATAATAAATTGTATCACGTTCTCTCACCCGAGATATCGCCATCATCGATTAATACCATCATCATTCGCTGCCTACGGGACTCCTAATCACATTGCAGGCTGAATGAACTGGATGTTGCTGATTTGGGTCACCTTCACCATCTGCATTATTGTAGTTTATTAGTTTATATGTCTTTGACCACACATGGCTGTGAGTAGGCGCATAACTCGCTAATATTTGCAAATAAATTTCCCCCATCGGGTCCGAAGCTGGTATTTCATATTATCCTTATTTATTTATTTTCATGTTTTTTTTTTCCTATTTATTGTTTGTTTCTCTTTTTTCTTTTATGTAATTAATTTATTTTAGTTTAAGTTCACTTCAATTTATATTTTTGTCTTACTTTTCAGTGTTAATTGTTACATTCATTTTTTTTTTTTGCTGACAGTTTCTTTGTCAATGCCATTTCAAATAAATAAATAAATAAATAAAAATGAGTTCGAGAAAACCGATAAGTTAAGTTTTAAGGTTATGTTTGATGACCACTTTATTTGTTCTAACTTAATTATGACTATGAAAAATCTGTATGCAAAATGTATTTAACTCTTGTGATCCTATTAACTTTCATACTATGCACACATATTGTACATTCATTCATTTACATTCATCCACCCATGCATCAGTGATGAAAATTGCCTTAATAATTAACTCCATTGTATGCATAATTGTTTTCCATGAAATATCAATGAAAACAACATATTGAAAGACAATAAACAAAATACATATGCATACTCGCACATATTGTTGCATGCTCCATATGTGTTGCATGTTGTTTTTTCCAGTCTATGCTGCTATTAAAAACTACTACATACAATATTCAATGAAAATTACGTGGGTTTTTTTTTAAGTATTCAACATGCTAAGCTATTATCAGCCTCGTACTAATGCTCATACAATAAACACTGAGCATTTTCAACATGACAAGTTGATAATCCTTGCTTAAAATGGATTAGCTGATAAAATTTATCATTTGATTCATGTAGATATGCTAAACAGCTACAAAAATCTGCAAATCAACTCTTTAATGGAACTTAAACTGGACTGATTTAAGGCAATTCGGTAACAAACAATGCGGCATACAAATGGTATGTATATATAATACTAAATACCCGGGCAGATGTCGTCCCTGCCTCTCCTTTCCAAATAATTAATGGATACTGAGATGTTTGATAAAGACGACTTGATTGATTTTAAAATAGCACACCTCCATTTCTTTTTCGGTTTTTAGGGTTCCGTACCCATAGGGTGCTAACGGGACCCTATTACTAAGCTTACGCCGTCCGTCCGTCCGACTCCGGCTCTATCTCATGATCCGTAATAGGTAGAGAGTTGAAATTTTCACAGAGTGTGTAATGCAATTCTGTGTAGAGCCACAGACAAATACAAATACACCAAATGAATCACTCTGTCCATTGGTGAAAACCGTATGAAAATCCGTATATTAGATAAACTCATAACAAAAAAAAAAATAAAAATAGATTTGAGATTTTCGCATACAGACCAACAGACAGACGCGGCGGGGGACTTTGTTTTATAAAATTGTTACAAATTTCATATTTGCCTTTATAAAATTTACAAAGGAAGTGGTGGTGGTGACAAATGTAATGCATACATCGGTAGATGTGATGTGTTGGTGATGCTGTGAGTGCAACGCGTACGTGGTGCGTTTTCGGAATCGATGTGATGTGTTGTTGGTGTGGCGATTCTATGGAAGCAAGTGACAGCATGTTGTTTCCCATGGCAACTTGCAACTCAACAAAAAGATCCAGCGGCGACAGGCGACGACAGCAAAAACACAAAAGAACAAATTATTACTACACTAAATCAAATCACACTTTCACATACCACAACACAGAATCACAAAATCTGTCTCCCACTAGATAGGAAAACAATACGGCCGAATTGTTTATTTTTAGGGTTCCGTACCCAAAGGGTGAAAACGGCTGTCCGTCCGTCACAGAGCTCTATGTCATGAACCGTAATAGATAGAAAGTTGAAATTTTCACAGAATATGTAATTCAATTGCAGCTGTATTGACAAATAATAAAAATCGAAATAAAGTAAAAAAAAAATAGGGGTCTCCATACAAAAAACTTGTAACATTTGTTGCGTTGGATCGTCCGTCCGTCACAGAACTCTATCTCATGAACCGTAATAGATAGAAAGTTGAAATTTTCACAGAGTGTGAATTTTTATTGCCGCTATAGCGAAAAAATCCAGAAAATCTCAAGGACTAATTACAATTATAATAGCTTATATTTCAAGCAAATCCTTGTAACTTAAAGCAGTTGGTTATTATTTATATTATTTCTGCATATGATGTTCACTATTATTTAAATACATATTTTATTTTAGCTTAAAAAAAAAAAACTTGGAGGATGGTACAGAACCTTTCATGTGCGAGTCGGGCTCACACTTGACATGTTTTTTTTTCTTGTCAAATATCGCGGGCTATTCCTCCATTTATCATTATTTTCCACCAAAACTCTTCCCTCTCATTGCTTATAGTCTTCTGCTTATCGATCATCAAGACAACAGGGTTATCTGTATTTATTAAAGTGACGCCAAGGTGTAGGACACCGATCGATAATTATCGATTTCGTTAGAATAAGTAACGAGAATTTGTTGATTACAGAAATCTTACAACTTGATATATTTTTCATATTCAAACATGGATAATATTGTTAGAATCTAAATAAATAGTTCCATAGTCAGTGGATTTGATCACTACATTCCAGCAAACTATGACTATTGTGAAATAAAAGGGCTTTTATTTGAAGAATTTATTCATCGAATATTCATTGCAGATATTCATTTACACTTGATGTAGTCTACCAGTTTTGTTTCCAGTATATTTCTAATTTCTAGTTCGATCCAATATTTTGGTACCATGAACAATGTTCCCTTGGAATTTAACAGAAAGTACCAAATTTAAAGTCATTACAGTTTTCTCCATGACATGGATAAAGTTAAAGTCCTCCGCCATACCACAATGCTATGTGTGGTGGGATCATGTACTATGACCTGGTGAACCAGTTAATATCAACCGCTAGCGGCAAAAAATGATCACCTTGAACCATGCGTTATTTAAAAATAGGCCAGACTAGACCAGAAGACATGGCAAACTCATTTTGAAGGATGACAACTCTTCCGCATATCCATGGTTGGAAACTCTTACCCCATCCGCTATATTCATCAGACGTGGCTCCTTCAAATCATCATCCATATTCATCGATGGGACTCGCACTGACTAAGCAACACTTCACAATATTTGATAAATAGGAAGAATGACTTGGTGAATAGATTTTTATGAACGATGAAACTTTATTTTGGAATGGCATCCATAAATAAACATAAGTTCAAATACTAAAACCCGACTACTAAAAACTCGCACTCTTAAACGGATGAAACAAGAAAATATTCTCATCTGAAATTGTTATGTACAAACTATTGAATATGTCAAGGCTGTCCAACATTTTTGATTCCCTGGGCCACTTAAGAAGAATCCGCTGTTAGTTGTAAGTCGTCTATTAAGTAAACAACTTGCACGTAATATTTTTTAATGTATTATATTTAATACATATTGATAGAGATGTTCAGAAAACTTTATGTCCTCTAGAGGGCGCCATATTTAATTTAATATGACTTTACATAGCCTATAACCAGCAGACGATGAAGAAACTTCCAGCAATACCTTATTTGTCAAATTATGATGAGTAGCTTAGAAGTTACAAGGGAACAAATAAACATCCCCACATTCAAACATTCCAAAACCATAACCCTCTTTTTTGCTGCGCCATAGTTGGGTAAAAATGGACAAAATGTATAGAAATCCAAAATCTTTTACCATTTTTATGAACTTTCACCCACCATAGGTCATAGGTGACCCGTCTCTAGAAGTCCCCTAGTCCAGGATTATTTTTCCGTTTTTATGTAAATTTAATCAACTGAAGGCATTGAAGAAGCCCTGTAAAGTATACGATGCGAATACTATGCATTTGACACTTCCTAATTATATTTAATTATTTCAGTTTATAAAAAAAAAAAAATTTAAAGAAACTTGCGTAATTGTTTAATAGCAAATTATGGATGCAACAAGGATAAAACTTTACGGAAAAGTTTTGTTAATAAAAAGTTGAAGAAAAAAGAGGAACTAAGTTTTAATCAAGAATGAAGGCTTACATTGCGAATATTTAAGTATTCGTAAGTATATATAAATAATTGATAAAACTCGTTTATATTGAAACTCAATACATAGAAGTAGTATTTCTATCATATACTCAAAGAAGTAAACTTCTTTTAAAATTTGTATGTTTTCATAAGTATAAAGAGCATAGTATCGATAAGTATCCTTGTATATGGTAAGTCTTTGTGGTACTTAGTTTATGTAAAGAAAATTGTATTTTTATGCATTTTACACTAGTAAGTAGTACGAGTATGACAAAATGGTAATATCATTTTATGTCTGACATTTGTAACGCCAAGTATAGTATTTCGAAAATCATACCATAATAGTATCGAAACATTTCAGAAAGAAGTTCAAAAGTTCATATTTTCAAGCAATATCAGTCAATAGAATTGACATCCATCCCATTCAGGTTATTTGTGGTTTGATTTGGTCAAATCTTTTTGAAATAACTCCTTCAATTTTTGTATGCCTTTTGTAGATGAATATCATGTATCTCAGACATTGAGGTCCCCTTTGACCCTAGTTAGATATTGTCATCATAATGACAGTTTAGTTTTCGAAAGAAAAAGTGAATTTTTTTTTTTTTTTTAATCTTCTTCAACATAGACTTCATTCCTGAGAGACCTAGGTATATGATGGTAGGGTTTGGTAATTGAATATAGACCTTATCTTACCAAACTTAACCTATTGCCAAATTTCAAAAGTTTTTGTCGCTAACTTATTGCAAAAGTTGATAGACTGATCTAAGTTGATTGTATTTAATTATTTTTTTTTTATTTTTTTATTATATTTCGGTTCGTGTATGCAAGTCGGTCGGAGTGACCCAAAAATGGCATTTGTTTCTATTTTTGTTTCCAAAAAAAAAATTTCACTTCTCTAGTTGTTGTTGCTGTGGGTAAAACTATAAAACAAACACAAAACTAAAGTAAACGAACATTTTTGCTTTCTTAACTTAAACTTTAGTTTTTATTTTCTCTATTTGATTTTATACAGATATATTATATACCATTTCTATATAAACTACATATATATATGTATAACTTTCATTTCAAGGATATATTTTTGGAAATATTTTCTCACATACATGTATTTTTGTATGTTGGGTTGGGTTGGGTTGGATATGCAACCCTGTCAATGTTGTCTTCATTGCAAAAGATAACAAAAATAACAACAAAAAAAGGGGACTCATAGATAGAGGAAGGGAGAGGGGAAAGAGGGTGACATTAAAGGTTGGGGTAAACTAGAAAAGGATCAATATTATTATAGAAATATTTATTTCTTCCCCTTACAATTTTTATATTCAAACAATTTATATTTAGTGCAAAAGTTCAAAACTCAAAAATATTGTATATAAAAATATTTAAATAATTTTTCAGTTGTTTGCTTTCTCAAGCATTTATTCAGTATTTTAAAATTTACCATAGTCAGCATCAAATCGAAGACATTTGGTTAGAGTCATTAACTCATAATGTGTACTAGGTATTGTTGATGGGGGATGATGCTTTTTATGATGGAAACTTGACTGCCTAGACAGACTAAATGGGATCATTTTTGGAATGAATTCGAACCTCAAAAGTAAATAGGTTTTCTAGCAAGTTGAAGTGACCTAAAGCTGTCAAAGTTACTATTGCAGTTTTTAGAGTTTTCAGCTTAAACCGCAGAACTCAGTCTGATTATAAATATCTGTTCAAAGGCTTCTAAAGTATGTCAATAAATCTCCCACAATTAGATCAGATTAATTTAACTAGGTATACATACTCGTATAATAGAACAGTGGGCACTGAAACCATTTTCAGAAACTGGTATAAATTATACCTAAAAGAGTCCATAGTTTTTATACATACTACTTAGACGGCTCGATTGATTCTAAAAATTAACTCTAAACATTAGAAATAGTATCTCTCAAAAGATCATCTATTGAAATTTCAGCTTCTTAGACCCAGTAGCTTAGTATTCAAAAATTCATTATATGAAAAGAATTATAAAATTATAAGTTAATCATGAAGTTTTTAACGCTTTGGAGACCCCATAAAGTGTATATATTCTTGATCATGTTCGTCTATCTGTCGTCTGCTAGAGAGCTGAAATTTCACACGAGTCATTCTTTTCACCGTACCCAATACATTTGGCGGAATCAGCCGAAATGGACCACTAGGGGGAGTACATCTCATACAAACCCACATTCAAATTTATCTTCTTATTAGAAAATTTTTTTTGTTTTTTTTTTACTAAGGAACTAAAATTTCGACACTACAAGTATCTGACCCATATCCACCAATTAAGTAAATTTCAAGACCCTCGGACCACTAGGATAGGTACTTTCCATATAAACTCAGATCCAAATTCATGTTCTTATTAGAAGAACTTTTTTGTTTTTCGTACAAAGTTGGTGGATACTTTGTAAGTTTTAAGACCCTCGGACCACTAGGAGGGGTACCTCCCATACAAAACATGAACTTAGAACAATAATCCGAAGATATAAAAGGTGCATGAAGAGTATTACAAATTCGTCATAGCCAAAGTTAATTTTCTTTTTACTGATTTTGAAGATTGAAAATTTTAGTTATGTTTAAAACATATTAACGCCTTGAGGTTTAGTAAAAATTCTCAGACAGATTATAGATGTAACGATTAGAGTTTATATACATAAATGAAGACATCACACCAATATCTTTTCTAATACTCATAAAAAAATGCTACTTAGAAACACTCATCGCAGCATCTATGTATAATCTAATGAAAGAAAGGCACATGCCATCTGGTTGAATCTCCATTATTTAGTTATGTAGTTAGTGAATATGGTTTATTTAACAGATTTATTACATTTGAAAGTGCTGATAATGATGATGATGATGGCTTGGAGTTACATCAGCTTCTTGATGTATTATGTAAGATTTGCTTAATAGTGGAATTGAGTTTTACTCGTTTTATCATAACACAGGGGCATAAGTTTATGGAATCAATTTTAACACATATGATTCTATAAAATATATACTTTTTTTTACTAATCTTCCCTCATTAACGAGTCCTTTACGGTGTACGAGTATAACGTGATAAACGAAATTTTAATTTGTTCGTCAAAAAATCCCAGTTCATTACATTATAAATAATTTATTTGGCTTAATTGTTACAAAAAGTATGAGTTTTTCACGCAAGTCTCGTCTTGTGTCCATTTCTGCTTCATATGTGGGAAATTTTGTCTAGAAAAACAACGATTTTGTAAATCAAAGTTATCGCGCATAAGTATTTTGGGCCCCACACAAAGTTTGTAAAACTTGCGTCGAATCACTTCGATATTGGAGTCAAGGAGGACGAAAAGGGCTTCCCTTGAATAACCGATGACATGAACAGAACCAAAAAAACCACCTTCATTCTTCTTCAAAAATAGAGTCAATACAACTAAAATATTCTTATTATATTATTTTCGTAATCAGCAGACCAAAATTATCTTAAATTAACTAATAAATGGTATACCGCGGAATCTGTGTTTCCCTGTGTAATAGATCTAATCATGATTTAATTCTTCTATTTCTAATTTATGTAGTAGTATATTTTTTCAATAGTTGATGAAATTGATAATGGTGATGTTTAAAGGAAAAATGAAACTTTAAACTTTATATGAAAACTTTGACGCACCATAAAACATTCTTTTTGAGAGTAGAAAATGAATATATGTTAGCATAATTTTAAGAATTCAGTCTACTTACGATTTAAATTTTTTCAATCAATTCACAAACTTTTTGATTTCCATTAATCAAAAATCCCGTCCAATCAAAAATCTTAAAAATTTTGATTTATTTCATTTCTATAAAGATAAAGATATAATTTTAATTTATTTGTTGTATACTTTAAGGCAATTCCAATTTATAGTTTCTTTGAAATTATGTTAGCTTATCAAATATATATATATGTATATATATATACATATATATGTAGTACATAATATTAAGTGAGTGTTCAACTGTAAAAAATGTTAACATGAACGTGATTTGACCTAAAAACGATGAACGATGAACGATGACTATGACGACGACAAAAGAAAAATGGTAAAAAAACGTGTCTAATCCAATCCAGTCAACCAACCCCCTAAAGTATGCCACATACAATCGAAATACAATAAAATATACTAAAAATGAAAATGAAAATGTTTATTCACTGGTAAATTTAAGATACTCGTACACAAAAGAAAATATACGAAACACAAAGAATTGAATAAAATCATTGGAATTCAAATTGTATTGTATTATATTGTAATTCAAGCAATAGAGTTCATTTTACATTACTCTACTTAAGTTTACTCGACTTTCACTCGAATTATATAAGTAGTAGTAAGTAAGTCAACTCTGGTTTACTCTATGCTATTCTACTTTTCTCTAGGCCACTTTACCTCTCTATTTTACCATATTTTATTCCATGATATTCTACTTTATCCTATTTTATGCAACTCCTCAACTACTCAAGTCCACTTGAACTGTACTCGACTCAATTCAATTCAATTGAATTGAATTACATAAAAAAATGTTAGCGCAAAAAAAGAAATCATCTTAAACGTGACGCGTCAAATTGTCTCGATTCTGAATCATTCTTAGGAATCATCTACAGGCGCAAATGCATAATACATCTTTATGCTCTTCACTGAAATAAATAGTATTATAAGTTTATCATGAAATTTGTAACACACAGAAGGAGACATCGCATACAACATAAAGTATATATATTTGTGATCAGCTCGATGAGACGAGTTGATTTAGCCATGTCCGTCTGTCCGTCGGTCCGTCTGTTCGCACTCCTAGTCCTTCAGTTTTTGAGCTAGAGAACTGAAATTTTGTACATAGGTTTATTTTTACCAAACGTCGATTAAGTTCGTGAATCAGCCGAATCGGACTACTAGGGGGGGTACCCATTATACAAATCCTCTTTTTTAAATTATTGTTCTTATTAGAAAAAGTTTTTTTTTTTATTGACTTATTAAACTGAAATTTGGACACTATAAGTCTCTGACCCATATCCAAAAAGCATGAAAATTTCAAGACCCTCGGACTACTAGGAGGGGTACCACCCATACAAACCGGGATCCAAATGAAAGTTCTTATTAGAAAAACTGTTTTGTTTTTTGTACTATCGACTTAAAAATTTCAAGATCCTCGGACCACTAGCTGGGACGTGAAGAGTATTACAGCTTCGGCATAGCCAAAGTTAGTCTTTTTTTATATTTTTTTATTTTTATTTTTATTTTTTTTCAGCTCCTTTCCTTTTAGTAGATAGTTGAAAAAATAGAAAATTAAGATATTGTTTTGCAAATATAAAATAAATTTGATAGACGTTTCATTACATGGTAAAAGAGGTGAAAGAAAGATGAAATTTAATAACTAATCATCAACTTATATTTATGAACCTCATGATTGTCTTATCTTACGAGTACAAATAGTCAAAGCCCATTGACGTTTTATTCTATTTGCAAAGGAATAGGTGAAGAACATACGCATAAGTTAAAAATAATAGTAAAGATTGGGATCCAATCTTATATAAAATAATGGATTCCAATTGATGTTTTCATGTAAACAACATAGTATTGTTTCAACATATTGAGTCAGTTATGAGTCTTTTCAATACAAGTAGCAAACAATAGTCGATTGCAGCGCACAAGCTGACGGACATACAAATGCATGCAAATTACATTTTCAATATGAATTTGTGTAGACATAACAAACAAGACAAAATAATTCTAACTAGCAATAGAAACACAAAGGCATCAAACGTGCCTCAAATGAAGAAGAAAATTCACAAAACGAAGAAATCCAGAGTGAAGAATGAAGAAAATGAATCTGAAGCATCACTTTCTTCATTTTCATTATCCATTTCTTTTATGAGTGCGAGTTAGCTTGAATACTCGACTTCTTCAGGCTCATTTATTTACGAAGTGTTCATGAGTCTGTTTTTTGTCTTCATTGCACATCTCTGGTACACGGTACACATGACTACAACTAATTTGATACATTTTTGTCAAACATATTAAACAGCACATAAGTGGCGTTTAGCCTTTGCATTAGATGTTTATTAGCTTACTAATTAACTTATGATTAAACTATCTTTTAACTGAAATTAAATTATGGCTATGTAGATTTGGTCGCAAGATCACAAGGGATATGACGTTTGAGACTCCTTAAGAACTCTTTGTGCAAAAGCGCCACTGCAAATGGGTTTGAGTGAACATTGAGCCTGCTATGCAATTTGATTTCATCCATAACTGTAGGCATCCAAAGGTCATTGTGAATTGCAGTATTCCGAACATACCTCTGAGTATTCGTGACTTGATGCAATGCTTTATTCTGCAGAGTTTGAACTTTTTCTTATGCTCCATGTACATGCAGTGCTTCAGAGTTGGATATCATAGGTCCAGGAAGGACGTACAATTGTACGGTATACCAACACTTTGTTTCTCAGGCTTAGTTGGCTATTAGGTAGAAGTAACCACGAAAATTTTTTTAGCTTACCATAGCAAGCTGCAGTAGTGGATGAGATGTGTGTTTGCCAGGTAAGACGCTCGTCAAGAATCATTCCTAGATATGTAACATGGTCACCTTGCGGAATGGCAGGACAAACACAATGCCTAAGTGTGAAACAGCAATGGGCAGCTGATGCCAATGTTTCACATTTTTGTCCAGTGTGAAAAGCGATTGAGATGTTCCTGAAGTTCAGCGGAGCCATTATTGCAGATTATGGTGATATCTTCCGCATAAGTAGCTAGTAGGGAACTATTGCTGGCAGGAGTGGGCATATTCGCTGTGTACAAAGTGAACAGGACAGGTCCTAGTACACTACCTTGCGGAACACCAGCTCCAATATTACGGATGCTGGATTTAGCATCTATTACTGCGGCCACAGAGGTATGACTGCAGCCATCGATCTAAACTTTGTCAAAAGCCTGATGTACATCTAGGAAGACTGCGGAGCTGTATTCTTTGTTTTCAAATGCCGTAAGGATATGTTTGATAACACGGTGAACCTGCTCCGGAGTATCATGTTGTATCCTGAATCCAAATTGATGATCAGGAATAGCTCTTTGGACACCTGCTGCTGTCATTATTTTAGTCAGAAATATTCTTTCAAATATTTTGGAAAATGTGGGCAAGAGACTTATTGGTCTATATGATTTGACACGAACTTCCGTCTTAGCAGGTTTCAATAGCATAATTATCTCAACACATTACAGGAGGCTCTGCATTACTGCCATTAATTCCATCATAGCCGGGACACTTCTTTTTACTTAACTTTTTGATTTCCATGTGGACTTTGTGTGGCGAAATGACAGAACAGAGTGCCGTTATTTGGCAAGGCTCATCTAGGAAGTTCTTGGTTTCCGTGACGTCTATCTTTTCAGCAAGATTCAGTGGAGTGAAACGGTTTTCTAGCTCATCAGCAAATGCATTCGCTGTTTCCTTATCAGTACGGCACCAAGAGTTGTTGGTATTCTTGATTGGGATTTGTCTCAGCGGTTGGCCTTTAACACAACGAGTCGCCTTCCATAAATTGAATCCCACCTTTTTATTTGTAACAGCATTACGTAATAAACTATCGAAGAAGTCCCTTGCTTGTCTTTTCCTGATAGCATAATGTACTTTCCTAAGTGTCAGTTTACAATAAACAAATTAAGAAAGTTGTTGTAGATTAGTCGATGTATTAGTAGTAGGGATGCTCGATATATATAGATATTTAACCCTTGATATATCGAATCAATCCGATATAATCGCATCATCATGTATTGAATTATTGTAATATGTATTTTTCAATATATCGTATTACAAAGTTCTTCAGACAAGTTTGAGAGCTCCAGTTAGTAGATTTAATGAAAACCCTTTAGAAGTAAAGGCAGATAAATTATAAATTAAAATTTCCGATATTGTACAATATTGCATACAAGTATTTGACTATGGTGACTAGTTCTGTGCCATCCGAAAGTCTATCTTCGCAAGCTAATTAAATTTGTTTTTATGCAAACTCAATAAGAAGCGTTTCAGGATATATGATCTTTAAGTTCTAGTGTCATATATGGTGCATGTTACCGTTCTTATGATGCCAAGCTCCATACCCTGCCGTCGAAATGGACCTTATTAATTACAAGTCTATAAAATGGGTTGGCAATATAATGAAATACAATAAAATTTACTTACGATATATCAAAAATATCGATATTTGTGTTCGCTATATCGCAGAATATTGCTATACAGCTTCGATATATCATATCGAAATAAATATCAATATATATAATTTGAAATGAACATCCCTACTTATTAGTGAGTGAAAATGGGCGTCAGTTCACATCTGATGAATTTAAAATTTGCATTCAGAATAATGGAATGAAGCATATATTCATAGTCCTTGATCATCCTTCAACAAATGGTCAAGCGGAAAGTTTCGTAAAACCATTAAAGAAGTCAATATATGCAAACTTAAAGAATCACACTAATAAATTGAAACACCATACATTGCACCACGGCTGAGGCTGAAACAAAATTGACTTTCGGTAGAATCTTAAGCAAACAACCGTAAAACAGTCCATAAAGTTTAGACAGAAGCAAAGCATTAAAAACTATAAAGGAAAAAGCAATAAAGAGTTTTCACAGGGTCAAAAAATAATGGTTCGAGATTACAGAAATCTTAAGAAGTCAGGCTGCACTCAAGCAAACATACAACAACAACAACTTGTCCCGCGATCCTATTGTTGTATTATAACTTAAGAGCGAAGCGCACACACAGCTGCTCATGCAAGTGCATAAATACTCAAAAAAACACTTTTGAATTATTTTTTCTTTGAAAGTGTTCCAGAAAAACATGATGAAAAAGAAACTGAAAGTTGAACGAAAACACTTCCAACCGAAAACATTGTTGAAAGTGTTCTTTTTTATCCCTTATTCATTGTGTTTGAAAAAAAAAAAACTGTTTTTTTCGGACACCTTGAAGGTATTGACTGTTATTTGCGACCTCTGATCTTAAATCACAATAACAAATCAGTGGTCAAACTGTCAATGTGACGAAAACTGATGTGAAGGTCACTGATGCCGGAAGTAGCGACTCTTTTGTGTACGAGTGACATGGTCGGAAATGAAATGAACAAAGAAGTTCAATCTCAACACCTGTCAAAATAGATTTGACACCACACATCGGGATCGTAAGGTAGTCAATAACAATTAATAATAATATTTTTAAAAAATGTTTAAGTAGATTAATCAACATTTGTAACAATATAAAAAAAAATGTACTTATGTATTTAACATTTTTAAGGGGCGGCGTGTTGGATATTACAAATGTCTGGCAATGTTTAAAACCTTTAGGATAAACAAATTCAATAAATCCTTCAATTTTTTTATCTGACAACTAAAGAACAAGGCCCTGTGTTCCACCTAGGAACTTTGGGAAATATATATAGAGAACAAGTACATATTTCATTTGTATCAATATACTACAACCACAAAAGGAAGATTAACTTTGGCTATGCCGAAGCTGGAATACTCTTCATGCACCTTTTATATCTTCTGATATATATTTTGTATGGGATGTTCCCCTCTTAGTAGTCCGAGGGTCTTAAAATTTACATGGTTGGTAGATATATGTCCCACATTTATAGTATTTAAATTTCAAGTCGATAGTACAGAAAATATAAATTTCTTTTTTAATAAGAACATGAATTTGAGTTTGGGTTTCTGTGGGAGGTATCCCTCTTATAAGTCTGAGAGTCTTGAAATTTATTTAGTTGGTGGATATGGATCAAATTTCAGTTCCATAGTGCACAAAACAAAAAAGTTTTTCTAATGAAAAGATGAATTTGAATCTGAGTCTGGTCTCCAAACTACGGCCCGGGAGCCAAATCCGGCCCGCCAGTGTCATCAGTCTGGCCTAATGGCTTATTGTTGTTGTGATAAGTTGGATAAAAAAACACAGAATGATAGAAATTATAGATACTGACAGGACCTTGGAACTCACTGAAGTAATCAGTATGGGCCCAAGGCTGAAAAGTTTGGAGACTAATGGTCTAGTGGAAGAAGTCTGAAATGGATGCTTCTGAAGCTGCTCAGTAGAGCATGACAGCAATACCAGGAACAAGATGTAAATTGAAGAGGCAGGGGGACTCCCGGCAAGAGCCACGGACCTGAAGACCCTGCCTTTCCTGAGTTACAGCGCATACAATAGAGTTGACCTCGAAGGGCAACAGAAGAGCGCTCTGAATCTTAAATGGAAACCTTGGACGCCTACTCTGAAGTAATACATAAAGCAGTTCCAGAGTAGGTGTACTGTCCAGGGTGAGGAGGTAGATTTAGTGGAAACATCACACACGTAGTCACGACGGTGACTATAGGTCCGAAAGGATTCCTCCCTACATCACACAAAAAAAAAAAAAAAATAAATAAAAAATGGTCTAGTGGACCGATTCGGTTGATTCCGATCTATGTATTGCGTATAGTGAAAAAAATGCTTGATTGAAAGCTCTCTAGCTCAAAAACTAATGGACTAGTTTCAAGACAGACTGACAGACAGCAAGACGTACAAGGCTAAATCAACTTATCTCGTTGCTCTGATCAAGCCATATACTTTATGGGTTCTCCAAAGGAGACACCTTCTCAGTATTACTAACTTTATGACAAACTTATAATAGAAATCACTGCGTGAAGAGTATAAAAAGAGAAATTAGCAATTTCATTGACATCAAAACACACACTTTGATTGTCATTGTTTGTTTTTATGACAGATATTTGATACAACATTTTGTTCATTAATATACTTATGCGTAATACTTAATTAGTATTTTGATTGATTGCAGTTGTCGTGTTATGAAAACTCTTCATTATGGCGATTTTTACTGTACTATAGATTCATAGTATTTATTGTGTATTTACATAATAAAATTGAAATATAAAAAATTGCCCACTTTATAATTTTATTAATTAAATTAGTTTACCTAACCAATAACCAAATAGTATTTATTTTTCTATAAAACTAAAAATTGAAATTTTCTTGATTTTCCTTTATTTGTTTATGTTAACAAATTACAATTATTAACTGAATTGAGGTTAATTTCTAAGTATTATATGAATAGTTAACATAGTTCTCATGACCACTACTACCAATCCATGCGTGTCAAACTTATGTATTTAACTGAGTGGGTGCTGCTATGGTATACATAAAATATTGTAATCCTATTTTAAATTTAGTATATACAGTGCCAAAGAAGTGTTAGAAATGCATTTCTCATTTGGCTCATAAAACCTACATACACACATACACACACACACACACACACCTATATACAATTTCACTACTTAGTACAAATACTAAAAGTAATTAGAAAGTGGGTTTCATTTTTATAAAAAACCAAAGGACACATAGGTTGGCTTCTTGCTCCTTGTTATTCTTGCTTGTTCTTTTTTGTTAGCGGCCTTTTTCTATATATGAAAACACCCACATAGAATACATATAGCATATATTTACATATTGTATACAAATTTATATATGTTATGTACGAGTTTGTATGCAAAATTCCACCATTGTGCACAAACACCCACACCGTACTATACTTTGACAACTTCCGTTTCCGCTACTTTCTTTTACTCGTCTTTGGCTTTGGTTTTGGTTTTGGTTTTGGTTTTAGGTCAACATGATGCTAACCAGTAACTTATTATAAAATAAGAAATAATAATTTACTACAATTACATAACACTTACACTTACACTTATACTACACTATATTATAATACTGGGTATACGAGGTTTGTCCGAAAAGTATCCAACACCCGGCATCAGGCTGATTATCATCAAAGGCAATGGGAAAAAATATAAAAAGAGACTAACTTTGGTTATGGCGAAGTTGTAATACTCAGATAGTGGTCCGAGGGTCTTGAAATTCATAAGGTTGGTGGCTATGGATTAGACACTTATAGTGTCCAAATTTTAAGTCGATAGTACAAAAAACAAAACAGTTTTTCTAATAAGAACTTTCATATGGATCCCGGTTTGAATGGGGGTACCCCTTCTAGTAGTCCGAGTGTCTTGAAATTTTCATGCTTTGTGGATATGGGTCAGAGACTTATAGTGTCCAAATTTCACTTCAATAAGTAAAAAAAAAAAACATTTCTAATAAGAACTTTAATTTAAAAAGGAGTTTGTATGGGAGGTACCCCTCCTGGTACCTCTCCTGGTAACCCTAGGATCATGAAATTTATATGATTGTGGTGGATATGGACCAAAAACTTATAGTGTCCAAATTTCAGTTTGATACGTCAAAAAACAAAAAACTTTTTCTAATAAGAACATTACTTAAAAAAAAGGGGTTCGTATGGGAGGTACCCCCTAGTGGTCCGATTCGGCTGATTCTGGATCTGCTATTGACATACGTATGTACTTAACATACTTTTTCATATATAAAACCTTATTTGACAACGAGTTTACTGACGATAGGCTACACTACATAATAACTAGGAAAATAATAGAACGGCACCTAAACATTTTTAGGAATTTGTTGCCATTCAAACTGCACGCGGTTCCAAAATTCTTCCATGTCCTCAGGAGCACTTTGGTAGTTTCCCAGCCGCCTCTTTACTATTGCCCGCAAATTCTAAATAGGTTTGAAGTCGGGAGATTGTGCTGGCCACTTCATGACCTGAAATTTTTGTTCGGATAGCCATTCCTTCACGATATTAACGGTGTGTTTGGGATCCCCGTCTTGTTGGAAAACGACGTCCTCTTCGGGGTAGGCACTCAAGTCTACAAAATCTGGTAAATTGGTCTGCAAAATATTCAGGTAGACTTCCTTTTTCATGATACCAGTTATTTTGACAAGTGAACCAAAATGCCACCTTCTTAAGCAACCCTACATCATCAAACTGCCTCCCCCATGTTTAACAGTTTGTTCACATGATGTCTGTGGGTGTTTTCTTTAGGTCGTCGCCAACAATAGCTTATTCCATCAGACTGAAAACGATTAATTTTCACTCCATCCGACCAAATCACACCCTTCCAATCTTCAACACTCCACTTTCGGTGACTTTTGCGGAACGCTAGATGTGATTTGATGTTGTTGGCCGATAAGGCTGCTTTTTTTTTGTGTTAGCTGTTTCCTGCCGATTTGATGAAGAGATCTGCAGCCTTCTTTGGTCTCGTAGAACTGTCTTTTTCGTATTCCCCGGTACATTATACGTGAATCTGAGTCCAATGTCTTTTCCCAACAGGACGGGGACTGTCAAAATCGTCAAGGAACTGCAGTCCCAGCAAAATTTCCAGCTAATGGTGAGGCCTGCAGAATCTCCCGAACACAATCCAAATAATTATTTGTGGGAAATAATACAGAGGTGGCTGCGAAAATATCAAAGGGTTCCTGAGAACATTGAAGAACTTTGGAACCGTGTACAATATGAATGGAAACAAATTCCTCAGATTTTTATTGAGAATTTTGTTGAGAGTATGCAAAAGCGTATTAAAAAAGTGATTAAAAATAAAGGATTATGGTCTAAGTATTAAAAAGAATTATTAATGGTCGTGTGTGCGAAACGTGCAAAACTGAATAAATGGCTGTTTTTTTTTAAGTTTTTCTCGTATTATCTTTTTTATATTTGTCTCTTAAGTTATTTTGGAAATTATTTATTTAAGAATTAATCAACGAATAAAATTAGTTTTGTTGAATTTGGTTGCGTATTAAAATTTTTACAGGTCCTTAAAATTACATTTCAAAACATTTGTTCAGTTTTGCAAACTATTTACTGGGAAAAGATATTGAAATACAGTCGAACTCTTCTATAACGGAATCGTTGAGTCCGGACAATATAACGAAATAGATGTGTTTTCATTATTGCCTATTTATTTTCAATAAAACTTTGTAAAAATATTTTCATTTGTAGGATAAGACATTATGATTGATCATTATCAAAATTTATAAAATCATTCAAAGTTAAATCAAAGGTTTACTTTGATTATAATTCTTCAATCAAATTATCATCATTTTTAAAGTTTGTCTATGCTTGCAATCATCATCAGAAGAATCCAGCAACATAGGAAAACGTACCCATACTACGTGACCCATTTTTTACAATTTTTTACCCCACTCCCCCGTCTCGATGACCACCCGTAATATATGGAACCCCCGCCCCCCCACACAGAAAATTAAAAAAAAAAAATTAATTTAAAAATTAATATTATCAAGAAGAAAAAACTAATGTAAAATTATATTGTGTTTTTTTATCCTTTCCTAACCTATCCCTTAAAGCTGTTCTTTTAACACTTGATTGGAATTTTCAAATAAACTCCTGTTTCTTATTTCCTTTCAATTAAGAATCTTTTATAAAAAAAAAAAATGCAAAAATAGCTGAATTAATTGCTGCCTCGCCTAACGTAGCCGCCCCTACGCTCCAAGCAACACCGCGCGTATTTATGTATAAAATGATTCCGCCGGTACCCACTCCAGCCGTCATGATGCCTACGCCCAAGCAAAAGATCGGCTTCGACTCATATAAAAAAAAAAAAAAAACATACATTGACAGAGGATATACTATTTATATTTATAATTATATTAATTTTAACTAAATATTAATATTCTGAGGTATAGTAAGTTTAATATTATAACAGTTGCGTCCACGTCGGAGATAACTAGGGTGAAGTTGTTTCAGTCGTCTGCTACAGTTATACGTTGACTAGTGGATTGAGGTGAAAAATCAGCCGATGCTAGTGTGCCTGTTGATAGCGCGTAGACATTTCTCTCATTTCATCGCTGTCAGGGGTATGGACATACTCAACGTTACTGTTATAGAGGTCATAAATGTCTTAAATGTGCCAAAAATCATTCCACGGCTGAGTGTACTAAAAATAAAGAAGTCCCAGCTACTTGCTCCCTATGTGGAGAACATCATACTGCGAACTACAAAGGTTGTTCCGTTTACCAGCATGCTTAAGCGCAACGAAGTGTTACAAAATCGCTGACAACGTCCAAATCTTCTTTCTCTGTTTCACAAACACAAATTCCTCCGTCAATAACTGTCACCAACGGAATCTCATTTGCAAGTATGACCAAAAAGGCACAGCCGCAATAAATACAACAGCAAACAAAGCATCTGTCATCTCACTCCGTAAAATCTTCTACCAAACACCTTACACAGTCTTCAAAGATCTATCAACAGTCTTATATATCACAATAGTCTCAAAAATCATATCAGTCTCAAAAATCACAACAATGTCAGTCTACCATTAAACACCCTACACAGTCTGCAAAGATATTGTGACAGGAACTTAATTGACATAAACAAGTTTTTTGTTCTTTTATACATCTTCAACGAACACGTTCCCAGTATCAATCCACTCGGACACATCGTAGATCACGGGGACGGTAGCATTAGGAGTTTCTTCAGACGTGACACTTTGATCTTGCCAGATCCTTATGCAATTCCATACATTTTGTATGGAAATTGGCTTTTTTTTTTCTATATTTTTTATCATTTGTTTGATTGAACCTTTTCGAACTCATTCATAACTAATTTCATTTCTACATACATATGTACGTACTTATATCCATTTCATTGTGCTTGAGTTAAGTGAAAATGCTTGTTTTCGTGTTTGTGATTATTTTGAATATATGTAGCTCGAAAAAGCGCGAGATTTTCCTAGAGGATATTGACTACGTGACGAAAACCTAAGACCCTCTCCCGTCCCCATATTTGTACTTTGAACGCCACCTACCAACCCCTCTCTCTCTCTCTCTCTCTCTCTCTCTCTCTCTCTCTGAACAGGTCACGTAGTATGGATACGTTCCCATACCATAACATTTTGAAAAAAATCAGCTTTTTCTAAAACAGATTCAGCTTTCAAATCTTTCCAAACACTTATAACAGAGATCTCAAAATGCCAACGATAATGGAGGTGAACATTTTATTCAGCAGTCACTATATCACAAAGCTTCAAATGCATCCCAAATCGTTGGTATCCACCATCAACAAGTCATATACGGAAAAGGCTTCACCCGCATAATCTCCCCCTAAGAAGGATATAAGAAGCTTTTCAATATTTTCCATTAACAGCTTAATTTAAATTCTCACATAAACTATACCAGCAACACTAAAGTTTAACACGTACATCTATATCAGTATTCTTATATATGTAATTACTCGTATAAAAATGTGTTAAGCAGTTTATTGCGTTAAACGTTAAGTAATAATATATTAAAAAAAAATAAAAAAAAAATTACAAAAAAAAAAAACCTTATGGTATCAAATAATGACGCACGTTTGCTTCTAATTTTAAAAGTTTCTTTAATATATATATTTTTTTTTCTTTTGTGCTATTCACGTTAAAATTATTTATGTACTCGTAATGCCCTGCTAACCATTGGCTGTAATGAGGATGTCTTATTCGCGAGAAAAGCAGCTTAACTTTAGCTTCGACACTTTTTAGGTGTGCAGGACAAGGGTGTCGTAAGCCGCTTCCAATGAATTTTACTGATGTATCCATGCTTTTCCATTATTTTCATAAAGCATCATTTCCAGGAAATTCTGTATGTATTTATTTTGATGCATCTCGAATTTTTTCGCTTTGTAAATAACAACAATTTCATTTTGCCTGTTCAAATGAAATTTCTCCCACCATAAGAGCAAAATTTTACTTGGGCATCCATGCTTTTGCATTATTTTCATAATGCGTTTCCATGGAATTCAGTCCGTTGATGAACCTTGGACTTTTAGCTTTACCAATAAGAAGCAATTTCAACTTGTTTGTTGCAATGAATTCGCTTTAAGCTATAACAGCTGCTCGTTGCGTTTGATTAAATTGGTTGCAGAGGGATTATATGAAAATATATAGCAGCTTGCATGCTTGAAAATAGTTGTTAAACATAGGGAATTTGATAAAGAGAAGATTCAAAAAAAGATATGAAAAAATTAAAAAAAAAAAAAACCAGTGTCTTCGTCATAGATAAGTAGTTTTCGCAATTTAAATACACACTTGTGGATTTTTAAACCGAAAAGTGACATTCTATATTTCAATGATAACAGAAATATGAATTGCACACTCTGTAATCTCAATGATGTTGAAAATATACCACCCCAGGAAAATGTCCAATTACAGACGTTAAACACAAAGAATATAACAACTTTCTAGAAATGAAAAAATAACCGTTAATACATTAAACGGACACGGTTATGGTAGATGGAAAATTTTGATTTGAGTATCGACAAATCAAACATTTGCTGCGTGGATGGCGTAGATTTTGCATTTGTTCAAATGTTTGATAAAAATCAAAACGTTTTGATTTTCTTCAAATCTCTTCTTATTAATTTTTGCATTTGTGCGAGTATTTATGTGTGGATGACGAAATTATCTTATTCTTGTGAAATTTTTATTGTGAATAGACGTATGTATGTGTAGTTGCAGTAAAAAATCTAAACTGTTACAACAATATTATCACGGATATCTGGCAGCTTTGTATACAAAACCCAAAAATGGGTTCCCAGCCATCAAGGCATCATAGGGAACGAGCAGTGTATGCCATTATCAAAGGGCCAGCGTTCTTATGTAACCCTACAACTGAAAAAGACCTAAGTCAACAAGATAATAGCTCGAAAGAATACCGTGAACTAGATAGTCTTCCAACATAGGTAAAAAAGGTTTAGTCAGGTCAGCTTGATCTTGACCTTGTATCCATCAAATTGCCAAAAACAACTATGGTCTGTGTTTATTTGCCTCCGAAAAGGACACATTCAACTGACTCATGACCACTTACTAAGTGAAATTTCTGCACAACGTTATTCCTGTGGTGATACCCTTTTTATA
The DNA here is from genome assembly GCA_035041805.1 of Amiota mariae. Taxonomy (NCBI): domain Eukaryota; kingdom Metazoa; phylum Arthropoda; class Insecta; order Diptera; family Drosophilidae; genus Amiota; species Amiota mariae. Next base: position 292,341 of record JAWNKV010000196.1, read on the forward strand.
GATCATGTGTTGGACCACTGCCCAAACTTGGCGAGCTTACTATTTTAAAAATACAAAACACTCAGATCTCAGCCTATAATTAATATAATTATATAAATATTTTAATAACTTGTGGGCCCGGCCCGTTTCGCTGAGCGTGTTATACGAATTCTTCTCAAAAGAAAAAATCCCACAATTTCAATTATATCTTATTTATTGTAATGCTTTATGATAGCCGACAATTCCCCTCAATTCCCTCTACCACGTGTAATAAAAAAATAAAAAAAAAAAATTATTTACGCGTTTTCTCAAACATTGGCCACAAACAGGAAATGGCCTCCTCTTTTATATATACATATATTGTAGATAACCATAGAGTCGTAAGCCTAGAACTCTTATAACATTAGATACTTTATTGTATAATTTACTTTTTTTAATATAATAATAATAATATTAATTTAAATTAGTATGGATTCCCCGACTGACGACCATAGAACCAAAGTCGTATGTAATCTTTATTTTCCTAAATGTTTAGTTATAAGTGTGTACACTGAAACGAAGGCTTACAGTTTCCTTCTAATTTAGCTCTTCTCAATATCTGAAGGACCCATGAACATACATACTATAATATATTCATTTCCAGCCAGGTATCTATTATTAATAATATATGTACTCGTATATAGATCATTTACCGATAATATATTGTACTTAGTAAATATAAAGATAGAACACACCAGATTCGCAGCATACGCTTCTTTCCATCAATAATCGGTTTGGCCATTGAATTTGTTGCGTAGCCGAGCTAACCCTGCTTTGAGTTGTCGTAGTGAATCCACCCTTCCGATTTTGCCTTTGCAGCAGCTGTTCACAAGTGAAAAAACAGCATTCCAAGTATCTTTTCTTTATTTAAGCTTTCATTGATTGTGCACCAAACACATGAAGTCACTTGTTGAGTCACTCCCAAGGTTTCAGTGAGCTCCTCTTGAGTTTGACATGAATTTTGGTCCAATAACCAAAATCGCCATTACCAGCACGAACATATTTGATTATTGATGAACTATGTTTCCCATATGCTTAACAACACACCAATCGATGTCCATCAGCTACAAAGTTCTTCAAATTAAAGAAGTTAATCACAAGTTCGATTCGACACATTTTTCGAACCTGATAAAAGTACGTACGTTTCGCGGAGCAAATGTAGACTCTGATCATTTTCTAGTGATATACGGGCGCGAATATCAATCACAAAAAGTACCATTGGCACAAAGAAAACTAAATACAATTTACCACTGCTAAATAACGCGGAAACCTTTCTAAAATTTAACAAAAATTTGGATGATGAAATGATTCAGCTGGAACAAACTGATACAATATCCAATGAATGGGAAGCAATCCAAAAATCTCTAAATAAAGTAGCAGCCGAAGTACTAGGACCACCTAAACGAAACCCAAGAAATGACTGGTTCGACGATGAATGCCAAGAAGTGACTGAGAAGAAAAATGAGGCATACCGTGAAATGATTCAAAAGCATAGGTCGAGACTCTCTGTGGAAAAATATCGAAAGCTTCGCAGAGACGAAAAAAAAAGTACACAGATCGAAGAAGAGGGAACTAGAAAAAAAAGTATTCAAAGAGCTGGAAGAACTTCACAATTATAATGAAAACCGAAAATTATATCAAACTATTAATCAGATACTGATGGAAGCTTGATCGCTGACAAAACAAAAGTTCTTGAACGTTGGGCAGAGTATTTCAAAAAGCTTTTGGATGGTACAATCAGCCTAAGTAAGGATAAAATCTATGCTGAAAGGAAAGACAACGAAGGAAGCACTCCAGACTACGATGAGTTCATTAGTGCAATAAAAAAACTAAAAAATAATAAATCAGCCTTACTAGATCAAATACCAGCGGAAATCTATAAAAACCTGCGACAAAACGCGCTAACACGTATATATAAATTGATATGCAAAGTCTGGGAATCTGAATCTCTCCCTGAACAATGGGAAACCAGCATTATCTACCCAATTCATAAAAAAGGTGATATTCTTAATTGTAGTAACTATCGACCGATAACCCTAACCAGGGTCATATATAAAATACTATCAAATATAATTTATAGCCGATTGCAACCTCTTTCTAGTAATATAGTTGGAAACTACCAAAGAGGCTTCCAGAAAAATAGGTCAACCGGTGACCAAATATTTACATTACGGAAAATATTGAAAAAACCACCGAATATGACATTACAACATATCATCTCTTCATAGATTTCAAGGCTGCATACAACAGCGTTAACCGTGAAAAATTATACAGAGCAATGCACGAATTCGGTATACCCGGTAAGCTTATAAGACTTGTAGAAGCTACGATGTCCAGAGTAAGAAATGTTGTTCGTATTGAAAATGAACTCTCACCTGAATTCGAAACTGCAAATGGACTTAGGCAAGGCGACGTTTAACTTAGCGTTGGAGAAAGTAATAAGGACATCACAAGTTAACACCAAAGGAAATATTATTTCCAAGTCAACACAAATACTCGCCTACGCAGACGACATCGATATTGTTGCTCGCTCCGTTAATGCCCTCAAAGAATGTTTCCAACAAATCAAAAAAGCTGCCTGGGAAATGGGTCTGAAAATCAATGAAAACAAAACAAAACAAAAATATTGACAATGTCACCTTCATCAACAACTAAGCATAACATTGATAACATCCTTTCCATCGGCAACTATAATTTTGAGGTTATTAATGAATTCGTCTATCTTGGTGTAAATATTAATAATTCAAACAATATCAGCACAGAAATAGAGCCGACGTATAATGTTGGCAAACAAATGCTACTACAGCCACATCAAGCACCTAAAAAGCAGATCTCTCGGCCGATCTATTATTATAAAATTAACTTGTATAGAACACCCATACGCCCAGTGCTGACCTACAGCAGTAAAACATGGCTTATAAGTAAAAACGATGGATTAAAACTAAGCATATGCGAACGAAAAATACTACGTCGCATCTTCGGTGCAGTGAATGTTGGAGGAGAATGACGTAAACGTTACAATCATGAGCTCAGAAACCTCTATAATAGCCCTGACATTATCTCCACCATCAAAATACAGAGACTTCGATGGGCTGGCCATATAACTAGAGAAAACGAAGAATACCCACCACAACAAATTCTGCGCGCCACATGTTATACTAATAGACGAAAAGGTCGCCCGAACCATAGATGGATCGACGAAGTCGACTATGATGTGAATATTTGAAATCTGCGAAACTGGAGGACTCTTGCGAAAGACAGAACCATTTGGAAGAAGACGTTACAAGAGGCAAAGACCCACCCAGGGTTGTATGGCCATTGATGATGAATCACAAGTTCCTGCAAATGATATTTATTCGACACAAATCTCAACATTTTCACATGAAAAAATAATGTGATGCGAAGACAAAATCTCTAATACTTCAAGATTATCATATGGTGTAGTCAGATATCCAACCATAATTTATAAATTTTCAAATCTGAAAATATAAACAATAATTTCTTTTGTCAAACGGCGGAAACTTTTTCGGACTTCCGATATACTTAATTATTAAAATATATAATATTAATCTATGAGTAATTGTATATAGAACTCAATTTATATTGTATTGTACCTCTAAACTTAGACATATTTATGTTTGTACTACAAAATAAGTAAAAAATAATGTAATTTATAAAAATCAATAATCATCCATTTTATTATAGAAATGCGAATGCTTAAGTACGTGTACCCAAGAACTCTAAGTTAGTGTAAATGACTGAGTTGATTTTCGCTGTAGTGTGGCAAAAATCGCGTGCAGCAACAACAATTTCTTAGTAAGTAGTTTTGTTTTTTTTTGTTTTTTTGTATTTCTTGTTTCCCCTTTTAAGACATTACTACTTATATACTATTATACACTTTTCACTTTTCATTAATTTATCATGACGTTTATTATCTACTAAAAGAGATAATTGAAAATTCCTGTTAAGAAATACTAGTAGATACTCGAAAATCAAAATAATGAACATGAACATGAATAGATAATATAGCAACATTTATTTTATATATAGAAATTTGTGTTTTAAAGTGTTCGTATGTTATGCACTGCCATAACGTTCATTTGATTGCATTGAAATTTTGTGAATGTGTTTGATTGGTTCCCGGCTTGAACATAGAATAGTTTTGGTCCTGATATGTGTCCTCATTCCCTAAATCTAAGTTATTAAAATAACCTAAATCCCTAAAAGTATACTACAAAAAAATTAACAAAAATAATTTAATTTAATTTACTTTTCTGATACTCAAACTGTGTTCTTTGTCGATACTCAAAGTGTAACATAGAGAATATAGTGATGCTAAGAATGTAAGTAACCCGAGCGAAGCAGGGTCGGGTACTCTAGTTAATAATGTATTTTCATGGAAATTATGAATTACATTACATCCATGGATTATGTGATAATAAAGATAAAATTAACTATAAGGTGAAGGTTCAGTTTTACAATACAAAATTTACGAGTAATAAAAAAAACGGAAAAGAAGACTAACTTTGGCTATGAAGTTCTAAAACTTTTCATGCCCCTCCTAGCGGTCCGAGAGTTTTGAAATTTATATGGTGGATATTGGTCAGACACTTATAATGTCCAAGTTTCAAGTCAATAGTACAAGAACAAACAAAGTTTTTCTAATAAGAACTTTATTTTGGATCCAGGTTTGTGTGGGGAGAACCCTTACTAGTGGTCCGAACCGGCTGATTCCGACAAATGTATTAGTGAAAGAAAGCTCCGTGCAGACAGACATACATACGGACAGCCGGACATGGCTAAATCAAGAATATATGTACTTTATGGGGTCTCCGATGTCTCCTTCTGTATGTTACAAACTTCATGACAAACTTATAATACTATTCACTGCGTGAAAATAATTTTTTTTTTTTGCAGAAAAGTTAGGCCACATTTAAGAAGCATATTGGTAACCTAGCATGTGTCTACTATAGGGTCCCAGACACATGAAAAAACACATGCAATGATCAATTTCACTACTATTCCTGGGACCTAACAGTTATTCTAAATAATATTTTATTTTTTTTTTAATGAAGAAAAATTTCTTGAATTTGGATCCCAAATTTATACTATACTCAACGCATTTACTAGTCAAAGTGCGCCAATTCATATTATTCAATATACAATATATATATATATATATATAATAAATATGTGTTTGCCAAAAACGAAAGGGAGTCTTATGTTATATAGTAGATATAGAATTTGATTTATAATAATATGAATCAACTTTTATGTAATTTTTATCTAGCTTTCCCTGCGCCCTTTGCCACTTCCCGACAAAATTAGCTTTGCACGGGAATGATATAAAGAATTTTGTTTATTTTATTTTGTTATGACTCATCATTCAAAAATAGATGTTTTACAAAGACTACCTAAAAGATTTTAAAATATATATCTCTCTAAGACTTCTGGCCAAATGTTCTGCCAGAGAAATTAGCACCATAGCTCGTTGGATTAGATACAGGACCATGCAAGCATTCTGGGACGTGGTCCAGCTGCCCCTGTGGTAGTCGAATATGTATGCCCCACACCTTACTTTAACCGGAAGTTCTCCACCCACATTTCCAGTAGAGAGGATTGGCTAGACGGTAAAGTTCTAAAACCTAAATCCATTGACATCTACACAGATAGCTCCAAATTGGAGAAGAAAGTCGGTTGCGGCATCTTCTCCAATAATCCATACTTAAGGCTCAGCTTTCCTTTGTCTGAGCACTGCAGCATCTTTCAAGCAGAAGTAATGGCCATACTGTTGGCCTCCCGGTGGCTTCTGGACAACGATGCTCAGAGGTCCCATATTAATATCTATACAAATAGCCAAGCGGCAATAAATTCCCTCTCGGATGTATATACTACATCCAATCTGGTCGCGGACTGCCGTTCTTTACTAGACTCTCTAGCCTGTCGCGCACCCATACAAGTTTGTTGGGTGCCCGGACATAGAGACATTGTGGGCAACTGTGAAGCTGACGAACTATCAAAAGAAGGGACGTCCCGTGAGGATGTAACGTCTCCTGCTAGAATTCTGTTAGCAACAGTGAAACACATTGTTAGGAAATTCTACCAAGTTAAAGCTAATGCTCTCTGGGTAGAAGAAGACACTTGCAGCAGGAAACGAACCGGCCAGCTGCTCAATCTCGGCAAAACCTTAATTAGCAAGACCATAAACGTACTAACGAGTCATTGCATCATAGGCAAACATGCTGGAAGACTTGGTCTTCCGCATAACGATTTTTTCCGTAGCTGCGGCTCAGAAGAAGTGGAGGAGACTGTGCTTCACCTGATGTGCCAGTGTCCATCCCTCGCTAGAAGAAGACGGAACCACTTAGGTTCTATGTTCCTCTCCAGCTTAACCGAACTATCACTCCTACCAATTAAGGACATAGCTAGGTTCATTTCGGAATCCAAATAGTTCTACGCACCGGACTAAGGGGTGTCGTGTCAACACTTTGCTGGTATCACAATGGGCCATAATGTCTTTGTGCCTAAGTGAACCTCTCGTCTGAGGACTGCCACGTTAAACTATATCCTATTATCTCTCTAAATTTTATATGTAAAATTCGATCTACCAATTTCGAACGATTCTGTAGGTCGATTTTGATGAAATAAACCCTATATGTTACTTAAAAGAAATCTTGTTATCTTTCAATAATTTGATTTTAAATCCAATGAGTATCTTTTATATGATTCGCGCACAAACAAACAAACAAACAAACAAACAGATAGACAGATAGACAGACAAAGTCTAAGATTTTATTATATCAATTTTCGAAATAACATTACATTGACTTGTTGACACAGATTTACATATATATTATAGATAATGAATCATATAACTTGACATTGAAAGAAGGAATTCTATGAAATTTTTTGAAGCTTATAAATGGGTACATTCGGAACATTATATACTCGTATAATATACCATATAATACTTAAATCATTTTGTCTTTATAATTTTAATAAATAATAATATTTCATTTCGTAACTTCATTTTCATAAGTAAAATTGATTAAAAAGTTAATAAGAATCAATGGTTGAGTGGATAGAAAAAAAAGGAAAGGGAATAATAGAGCATTGAAACAAGAAGATATATGTAAGTTTATATGTATGTATGTATGTATGTATGGTATGTACAAAAAAAACATAAGGCAAACACAACAACTAAAGATAAACCCTAAGGCAATGACAAAACAAGAAGAATGTCAAGCGAATTTGAACAAATGCATAGTGATAAAGTCATTTCATATATTGTATGTACTCGTAGTTGTTTATACTCAAGGAGAATGAAATGAAAAACAAACATTGACATATACTAACAGACAAACAGAGACATAGGTCGAGACAGAGACAGAGACAGAGATAAGAACAGAGAGAGAGATAGAAAACGATATATGTATATAGTGTATAGAGTGTGAAAAGCTCAAGTCAAGAAATAGACAAAATAATAATATTATACAACAATCAAATATACAATTAATGGATACCCTGCATATCATTATCCATTATAATAATAATTAAGTAATATGTATAATTGGTAGTGCTGAAAGATATATGAATTAGATAACTCAGATCTTAGGAGTAATATTATATCTAGTTAAATATGTAAATTTAAGTTCCATTGAAAGTGTTTTTCCAACTGGAGACAATATCTATGGAGTACACGAGTAGACTCTTCTTAATATATAAAGCAGTCCAATTCAATTAAAATTGGTTTTCTGTACAATTTTTATAAGTACCGAATGGAAAGTTATATGGACTACAAAAGTCAAAAAAAAAAAAAAAAACCTATTCTTATATGAAATCATAAAAGGAGTTGAAAACCTTGTTAGCTCTTATGATTACAAAGTCTAGACCAGATCAAATCTTTTTCTTTTTATCAAGTCCCTATGGGAAGAAGGCCGACCTCCTTATCCTGATATAAGTGTTTAAACCCGATCCAATTGAAAGACTAAAAATCTTGTTAGATTTTATGATTTAGAACTGACAGATGAACTTGATTTAAAATATTTTCTGTCTCTCTCTCTCTGTCTATGTTTTATTAAGTCCCAAAACCCCTGTTCAACTCGGAATCAATAGTTAGTTGGTTAAAAAACTTGTTTATTTTGAACTGATAAATGAACTTGACCAAATCTATATAATCTTTCTGATCTAATAGGTATACACGTATATATATTCTTACTAAGTTCCTATGGGATGAGGATTTTTAATTGATAATTTTTATTATTATTTTTGGGAAACACCAAAGTTTTTCCACTACTTGTTTTGAAGTGTAAGTAATTGCAGATTTTATTTATGGGATATTTTTATTTTGATTCGTTAGTGTTTACTGACGATTGTCACCTTATACTACTAACTACTACCTTGGGAACTTATGGTTCCCTATTGACTGTTTTTATCTATCACCTGATATCCATCAATCAGCTCATTATTTTATTAATTGTATAAGATCTTAGTTCTTTTAGTTATTAGAAACATTTGTAAAAATTCAATATACCCTAATGCCAATAAATGCTTGTAGAGTATAATGAATGAAGTTAAATGTTAAATGGTTTTGTCCTATGAATTTCTTGTTGTTGCTGCTATTTTAGTTGTTGATGTTGATGTTGTTATTCTTGTTGCTAAATACCATTAATATTATGTAATATGATAGTATTTAAAAAACTTTATTAAACATCATTTTAATGATAATTTTTTTTTTTTTTTTTTTAAATATTTTTAACAATATTTCAATATTTATTTATTCAAATGTAATTATTAAAAAAATATATGTAGTTTATATATTTACCTTGTATTAATTTCATATAATAAAATTGTACTTCCTTTGATCGTTTATATTTTTCATAAATCATTTAATCAAAAAATCACTTATACGCACAATGATGAATTATAAAAAAACATGAATGATATTATAAAAAAAAAAAAATTATTGTAAAAAAAAAATGCACTAATTTATGTAGATTTAAAATAATAAAAAAACAATTATTTGTTGCTTTTTAATTTTTCTTAATAGATTAGATTTTTTTTTAGATGCGCGCGCGCGACCTCTTCAGAAAATGACGTTATCACCAATGATGATGTTGTTTGATAATGCGATGCACCTGCCTATCAATGAGACGAAGAAACCTATCTGATTCATCTACAAACAGGGATTCGAATACGAACTATAAAGCAGAAGAAGAACAATATACGAACGAACTAACGAGCCAAAGAATGAACGAACGAACGAACGAACGAAGACCGTCTTTAGTGTGAAACAAACGAATGCCAACTAAAAACTAAAAACTGTAACTTAACTCAACTCCCAAGTTATCAGTCAGTTCGTCATATACACAGACAGTAGTAGCTAGGGAGTAAGGAATGGTGAATGGAGACTATGAGTATGAGTGTAGACAAACAGCGGTTGGCATAAGAGTGGCAATCAAATAATTCGGGTGGGGGTTGTGGAGCAAGAGTACATTCGGTATTTTATTCGCTCTGGTTTTCGTTAGATTGCTCGGCCTTTTATATCAGCAGTTCTTAAACATATTATATTCATATGTATGTGCTATATAGTTCTCGGTTCAACCCAACTTGATCAAATTTATTTTAACAGACCGAAACACAAATTTTGACATATCTGGCTTAGTAATCTCATCTCATTCCCCTACGAAGGAATGCTTCGGCGGTGCCGTAGGGATTGAAAGGGGCTTGAGGCGATAGGGGGTTTTTTAGTCGGTAGGCTAATGAATCCGACATAACTTGTGGCACGGGTCATAGGTATCTTTGGAAGATTTTTACCTCCTTGTTTCGCACAACAAAAAAAAAAAAAAAATCTCATAGGTACTAAGTTGGTCAAAAGTGGGTTACATTAGATTGGACTAAATTACTGAAGCGCAACATAGACCTGAGGTTCATAGTGGCAATTCCTAATGATTGCCTTTTTCTGTTTCACTCAACTCAATTATTGGATTATCTTAGGTATGAATTTACTTTCAATTGTGGTCTCTTCATTGTTTTTCATAAATTTCCTGCATGCCAGTGATTAGTCAATTTACATATCACTGTGCTACAACAAAAATCTGACTCCCAACAAGAATCTTCAACGACCTAAAACTATATATGATTATAGTACATATTACATAGTTAAAATAATCTTGAACTTACTTTTCTTCTACTCAACAGTTGATCTACGAGAATTCAAGTGCTTCAAAACTATCCATCGTCAAAACACATCTGTAGTTTCAACCATAAGTCAAGTCCAACAAACCCCCTTACTGGATTACCACCTTATCGTTTCAGTAGATTTAAGGATCCTTAGAATGATGACTTAAACTATCTCTATGTGAACACTAAAGCTCTAAGCAGTCTAAACCTGGCATTACAATAATCTGTAAAACTCTTAAAAGCTAAGCTCGTATCTGTACCAAATACAATTAGTCATAGTACTTGCCGATACCTCTAACGATAAGTCACTCCGGCAAATACTTTGGTTTGGACTTTAAGTTATAAGTTTCTTGGGTTAAGATTTATCTATTGAGCCCCGCTTCCACACAATTTTTTTTTTTTTTGTTGTCTTTACATTGAATTTCCATAGTATAAAATTGTAGTACCGGAAAAGTCTGTTAATATATATAATCAGATCCGATAGGAAGTATTAAAAAATTTGTTATAGACTTTTAAAACAGATTTTTTGTATGTGCCAAAGACAAAGTTTTATTGAATATTAGTTGCATTATCACTTGTTCCCAGGGGTCTCGGTCTGTGGATCACGATTTAAGAACAACTGTTTTATATCAATGTAGTAGTGAAAGTTTTGGTGACTTTTACCGAACGAATACACGAATGAATGACATGACAGTCAGTAGGAGAGAAAAACATCTTTTAGTAGCTCAACACAAAACGATGTCGACGACAAAGCGACGAGACGGACAAACGACATAAAGAACAAATACTATACTACATATTACAATAAGACTGTTAGTACAATAAAGAATGGTACAACGAGGAAGAGAATAAGAATGAGAATAACGATAACGATAACAATAACAATGAAGGAGAAAGAGAAAGAGAAAGTTTGAATGGGTGAATTCGGGGGTTAGGTTCATTCAGTCCTTCCTTTGTTCCGTTTGCTCTTGTCAGAAAAGTACTAGTAGTAAGCAAGCGAGCAACATTAAGGGCGCTCAACAATGAAGTTATCATGATAATAAGTGTTGCCGGCAGCAGGGGAAACGGGGGTGTGGGTTATGCAAGTGAGGCTTAAAGCTCGCCGTTGGCGCCATTTGTAAATTTCAACATAAAAAATCGGCGCATGGGACGCCCTTTTAATAGCTTTGTATAGTTTGTTCATTGTTATAGTACTTACTAGTGGCAATAGTTGTTCTTCTCTTTATACCCTGTAACCATAGTTACATTTTTTTTTTTTTTTTGGTAGAAGGGTATATTAAATGTGTGCAAATTTATGTAACAAACAGCGGTTAGAAACTAGGGAAATAAAAAATCAAAATATACTACAATAATTTCCCTTTCTTGGTCTATTGAAGTCTGTTGATTCTTGAAACTCATAGGAATACGAGTAGTATAAGAAATCTATCATTTTAGTTTAGAGGGAGAGACCTACATATATACGTACATAAATACATATAATGCCATAGCTCTGTTAGTTGTTATTGTTAAAGTTCTTCTATATATTCAATACTATATGAGTATATGTAATTATATACGAGGGCTGATCAAAAAGTAATATAATTGCATTTAATGGTAAGTTCATCTGACCATCATATTCTGTTTATCTGTCAAACGATACAAGATTGAAAATATTAGACTCATTCACAGGCGAATTAAGTTTAGTGAATGGGAAATCAAGAATGGAATAACTTAGCAAGTTTTTGAAGAAGAAAACAAATGATGAGATCAAAATGGAGCTCGACAAATATAGATTCTAAGGGTATGAAGAAGAAGAGTAGGATGTGTTATCAAAAAGAAACTTTAAAACAGATTGGTTTATACTTTTTCAATGAAATTGACAAACTATTCAAATTTGATTACCTGAAAATCGGATACGCAGGCACACTGTGGTCTAAGTCTAAACAAGATGTGCATTAGTTTCGTCCATCAACCCAACCCCAACCCCAACCCCAACCTAACCTAACATAGCCTAAAGAATTGCTGAAGCATTTGATTACTTTTGACCATGACTTACTGATTTCAAAGTACATAATGTTTGGAGACATTTCACCACAATTCAAATTGATTCTTTTTTTATCTTGGACGAAACATGCATTCAAAAAGACCTCTATACTTAAGACAAAACAACAATCAAACCAAAAGACAATGGAAAAAGACTATTGAATTAGCTTTGAAGGAGACCAAAAATGATGAATTTTTAAAACAAAAAAACAGCATTTCTTCAAGGAAAATCAAAAGCTGCATAGCCTCAGATAATTCTAAATTTTTGAAATTGGATGCATGGAAGCATGTTAATCGCCACTCGTATGATCTTCCTTATATACATACGTATGTGTGAAAGCATTTGTACTTTTCTTGTGTCTTGTGTAGCGCCAATTGCTGCAATTGTGACAATTGCTAGTACTACTTTCCTAATAGTACAATAATACTTACTTGATGAACATACTCATACATGGACATGTTTTGATAAGGATACACTCAGATGTTGACTGAATTGTTGAGTTGCATTTCTAGTTGCACATGCATGCATGCATTCATGTATAGTACGTAAGTATATCCTTCCTTGTATAACCTCAAAATCCAATCCAACAAACACACACATATCCCACTTTCACACAATCGTACATAAGTAGTATAGTGTGAGTGAAGTGCAGGATGATGAAAGTAAATATGATATCCTGACATGATTTGGCATAAAGTTTTCTGCTTTGCTTGCAAATCAATATGCATTTGTAGCTCTTATTTGCTCTTGATCGCTGGATTTCGATTACACTTAGTATTATATTTAGTAGAAAAAATAAAATAAATTGAAGTGGAATTTTGATGCAAAATTGTTGAATAACAAATTGCCTATTGCTTAAGAACTTCGATTTGAAGTAAAAAAATATAAAAAATATAAAAAAATACTAACTTTGGCTATGCCGAAATTGTAATACTCTTCACGCTCCTTCTAGTAGTCCGAGAATGTTGAAATTTAGAAGCTTGGTGGATACGTGGTGGTGGTCAGACACTTACAGTGTCCCAATTTCAGTTCCATAGTACAAAAAACAAAAAAGTTTTTCTAATAAGAACTTTCATTTGGATCCCGGTGTGTATGGCGGGCACCCTTCCTAGTGTTCCGAGGGTCTTGAAATTTATATGGTTGGTAGATATAGATCAGGTACTTAAATTGTCCAAATTTCAGATCCATAAAACAAAAACCAAAAAAAGTTGTTCTAATAAGAACTTTCATTTGGATCCCAGTTTGTATGGGGGGCACCCTTCCTAGTGGTCCGATTCAGCTGATTCCGACAAATGGACTGTGCATAGTAAATTGAAAGCTTCATGCAAAATTTCAGCTCTCTAGCTCAAAAACTGAGGGACTAGTTTGCATGCAGACAGACGGACATGGCTAGTTCAACTCGTCTCATCGCACTGATCAAGAATATATATACTTTATGGGGTCTCCGATGTCTCCTTCTGTGTGTTACAAACTTTATGACAAACTTATAATATTATTCTTTGCTACCCAGGCAAACGTTGTTCTGTCTGTTGATCTGATGAGATGTTTGACAAAGACGACTTGATTGATTTCACTTGCACAACTCACTTTTTTTGATTTTATTAAATTTTTCAGCTGTTCCTTTGTGGTTTTCCGACCTTTTTAAACCATCTTCATGAATCACTCCATCCATTGGTGAAAACCGTATGAAAAACCGCTCGGTAGATTTTGAGTTCTTCGGGTGCAGACAAACAGACAGACAGACCCACTAAATATTTTGAGATGAAAGAAAAAAGTTTTTCAAAAATAGAATTACTACTATCAAAATGTGATTCATTACATTCTTCACGCAGTGAATAGTATTATAAGTTTGTAATGAAGTTTGTAACACACAGAAGGAGACATCGCAGACCCCATAAAGTATATGTATATATTCTTGATCAGCTCGGCAAGATGAACTACACTGTTGTCCTACCTACCTCCCATACAAACTCAAATTCAGATTCATGTTCTTATTAGAAAAACTTTTATAATTTTTGTATAATCGAACTTAAATTTGGACACTATAAGTGTCTGACCCATATCCACCAACTATCTAAAATTTTAAGACCAAATTCATCTTCTTAATAGACAAAATTTGTTTACAATGGAACTGAAATTTGGACCAATATGAACCAACTATATAAATTTCAAGACCCTCGGATTACTATGGGAGGTACCTCCCATATAAAAAATAAACTGAGAACAATAATCAGAAGATATAAAAGGTGAATGAAGAGTATTAGTCTTTACTGTTTTTTTGTTTTACTAATTTTTCATGGGAGACAAGTGATAATGTAAGGAGAACATCAAATATATTAGGTTGGCAACTAAGTTCTTGTGGTTTTCTAAATTTTAATAAATATTTTTGTAATATTGTTTTACATTAACGACAAGGGATATGAAATGTTCCCAAACTGATAGGCAAAAGCATCTTCATTCATTGTGCAACATTTAGACAAATGACAACAACAAGAATCAACGAGCCAACAATCTCTTTACCGAATCGTTAATGGAGACGAAAAATAATTTCTATGTAAAGTGATGTTGTGCGTATGATGGGACGGGAATGAAATATCCAAACCAAAACGATCAACGCAGAATTTTATGTTCAACAGATGGATATTCAAGAGAAAAGATCTAATCGGCAGCATGGAGTTCCTTTGCTGCACGACAACGCGCGTCCTCATACTGCCAATATGACCAAGGAAGTCGTTCATATACAATACATGGCTGGAAAGTGCTGTCACACCTGCCGGACTCTCCCGATTTGGCATCAAAGGATTTCCACCTCTCTCGATTTCTTCTTTTTCAAATGCTACGCATGGCGTTTTGTTTAATACTGATTTGATAATGATGCTTGTTTGTCTGAAACCGGGTGATTTCTACCAACAAAATATTAAAAAGCTTGTTGTGTTTAGAAAACAATTTTAAAAAAAGAAAAAGTCAGCCAAGTGTGAGCTGGGCTCGCATTCGGAGAGTTCCGTACCATCGTCCAAGTTTTTTTTTGAAGCCAAAATATACAGAAATAACATAAATAATAACCAACTACTTTAAGTTACAAAGCATCTCCTTTATTGAGATTTTCCGACTTTTCCGGTGGATTTTCCAAAAATTCAAACCCTGTGAAAATTTTAACTGTCTACCTATTACGGTTCCGACAGGGCTGCGTGTTATCGCCGCATTGTCTTGGACGTTGTTATGAACAAGGTGACTCTTGAAACAAAGGGTATAACCTGGGGATTGAATGCGAGACTTGATGATCTCGATTATACCGATGTTAAATGCCTAATGACACACACTTTTGCCGACATGTCAAAGAAAATAACGCTGGTGCAAGAAACAGCAGAGAAAGTAGACCTCAAAATAAATATCGGCAAAACGAATGTAATGCGTGTGAATACCATCTGCACGCAAAAATTCCGAATCGACAGCACAGAACTCGAAGAAGTTGACTTTTTTTTGTTATCTTGGTAGCATAATATCTACCAACGGAGGATCAAGTGCGGACATTGACAACCTCATAAAAAAAGCAAAAGAAGCTTTCGTCACACTCAAAGCAATTTGGAGTTCCTCAATTATAACACGACGCACAAAATTAATAATATTCAACTCGAATGTCAAATCCATTCTATCATCATCTATCATCTTCGGATATTCAAGCCATACAGGTCTTTACAAACCGTTGCCGCCGCACAATCTTTCGCATCTTCTGGCCTGATACCATATCAAACACCAATCTGTGGGTCAAAACCAACCAAACACCAATGCGCGTAGAAATAAGGTCATACTTTAAGGAGAGCAACAAACGACATCACCCGATGTGCAATCGACTGGAATCCGCAAGGAAGCCGGCGAAGAGGCAGACCAGTGCAGACCTGGAAGCAGACGTAAGAAAAACTCGACAGAAACGAATGGAGGAAACTTGTTGCGGCCCTTTACTCCTCCGTGGAACCTTAGGACATTTATATACCTATTACGGTTCATGAGATAGACCTCTGTGACGGACGGACGCTCTACCGCAACAAATGTTACAAGTTTTTTTGTATGGAGACCCCTTTATTTTTATTATTTGTCGTTATAGCTACAATAGAAATCCACACCCTGTGAAGTTTTTAACTGTCTACCTATGGTTCATGAGATAGAGTTCTGTAATAGACGGACGGACAGCGTAGGCTTAGGGTCCCGTTTTCACACTTTGGGTATGGAACCCTAAAAAGAAACCACGGCTATTTAGTTGCTAAACTATTTTCACCCATCGTCAAATATATCATTATTTTAATTCAAATTGTCTCTTCTTCGTTTGATTTAAACTCATTTGCCACTTAAAACTTTCAAAACTATTTAATGTAAATTTATAAATGCATGACAGACAAATATTTACAAGTAGATAAAAAGCAATTTGAAAGATAATTAGTAAATGCAGAGTTTTTCAATATATCAATTACTACATACAATATTAGAATTTTAGTTTATTTTTGTTGTTTTTCTTTCTATTTTCTTCATGATAAAGGATTACATCCATAGAACAAAACACACTAACAAAGTACATACATTAAGAAACAAAAAAATAATCAATTCACTGTTTGTTTGTTAACTGACAATCATCATTATCGCTACTACTGAATACTATCTCAGACGTATAAAATTCGATTACGAGAAGCTTATCGCACTAAATGGATACAATTATTAAAGCACCACAATAACCACAAACTAACCAATCAAGCAAGCAAACAACCAACACAACCAGCCAACAATTGAAGGACACAAATTGAGTTGAAATGAAATGAAATAAAAGCAAAAACCTAGAATAGAGCGGAATTGAATATTGCACTTGCATGGAGTTGAGTTGAATTGAATTGAATTGAATTGACTTGACCGAATTGTGTACTCATGATGATGGCGATGAGGATTGCAATGATAATAATAATGATATTGATGACCATCAACAAACAACAACAAAAATATTCTATAGTACAAAAAGGGTGTAGGCCTATAAAGTGGGTTCCATATTTTTGTTTTTTGACTTGTTTTGCCAATAACTGACATCAACAGACAATGAAGTAAGTAGAAGATGGCACAGCCCGACATGACATGACGACGACAACGACAACGACGACAATGTCACCCATGCCCAAACTAACCAACAACACTCAAGGCAATGTCTGTCATTGATTTTAGTTCTACATTACAGCTGTTTGGAGGACTACTTTCCATATTCATCCATTGCCTGGAACCTTTCCCGCACTGCATTTCAAGCTGTCAAATGTGACTTTGCCTTTTATTCAAAAAAAAAAAAAAAAAAAAAAAAAATGTGGTTGTCCATATATACTTACGTATATGTATGAAATCACACGAAGGTCGCTCAACAAGCACCCACAAACCAGTTTCCATAACTTCGATATATATTTCCAAGTAATCTCCTCCTCATTAGTTTCAATTCTTAATTACTTCCATATATTTTATATTAAAATATGCCAAGCTCCTTAAAGTACACCTATGTTTTACCATTTAGAAATGAAGGAGGCAATTATAAGAAACTCTTCCCTTTTTTTTTTGTCTAATTAACCTATTCTTTCATTTGTCAATCCTTCCAAGGTCTTCTAATTATGCATTTGTAGTACTCGCTTTATGGTGGTAAATATTATTCCTTCCAGTCATTTCTTTTGGTTTGAATAAAGAAAAAATTTGAGTTAAATAGACAAGCAATTGTTAGCGAAATTCATTGATTGTGGCCATTGAACCCATCGGGTATATTGGAACCCGAATATATTATGTAATTCTTCAGTTATGCCAGCAATCACATAGATCAACCCTTGCTTACAACAAAAAATGTTGACTGACCAATATAATAGACTAGATACCCGGGCAAACGCTGTTTTGCCTATCCTTCCCAAAATATTAGTGAATTCCCGATGAACTTTATACCACCTAAAATTGCATGGAAACATCTGCAAGAGTATCTAAGTATAAATAAAATGTATAAAGAGATGTTTGACAAAGACAACTTCATTGATTTTAAAATAGTATTATATCTCTTAGCTTTATATGCATCTCACTGAGGTGTGCAACCTCATTTGCTTTGAATTTTTTCGATTTGTCGGTTGTTCCGTTGAATTTTACAGAATTTTCTTTTTTCCTAAACCACCCCAGTATTCAGGTAAAGAGAAGAAAAAAATAATTAATCAAATCGATCGAGCCATTCTCGAGTTTTTAACAAACTAACGCACAGCAATTGATTTTTATATATATGTATATATATGTATAAGACGAATAAAAATATCCGGAAATACCTATGGGCTCTTTATGTTTATGTTTCCATAGATTTTTGTGAATAGACTTAAGGGATGCTGAATGTTTTTCGAAAATATATCAAAGGTTCTAACATCCTACTTAGTAAAGTACTTATATTGTATTATAATAGGAGATAAAGAGAAGCAGAGTGAAAAAGCAATTGGCAATTGCGCAATTTCTTTAGAAATTGAATCGAGTCCATTGTTGTAACCCTCGTTTACTTTTACTCTTATAAAAATGTAAAAACATACAATATATACATATTATATATGAATAAGTACTATATATGTACAATGTATGTACAATAAATATGTAAATGAATTGTCTATCTGAAAAGGTGCATTTATGGATTTATGTGGGTGAGATAAGTTTGCTTGCTTGCGTATATGATAAATAACAGGTGTGAATATGAAATTAATGCACTCAACTGAACTGAACCGAACCGAACCGAACTGAACTGAACTAAAGAGAAATGAATGTGGATGTGGATGTGGATGTGAATGTGAATGGGAACATACTTAAATGTCTATCACCTGACATTTTGGTAACATTGGTATTACAAAAACATATGCGAACAGACAATACAGATACTTTAGTATACAGAGTTGTTGCATACGTATGTCAGTGATAGGTTCAATATGAAAAGGTTAATATTAAATCAATCCCTCAAGGTAGTTAGGCTCCTACGCTTCCAACAAATATACTATACATTAAGCAATACCCTACTTATAGTCTACATCCGTTCTTCTCATACGATATATCACTTCCGAACCAAAGCTATGGTCATAACCAATAGATACCCACACAACCTATTGTCACACTTATGTACGAGTATATAAAGATATTGTGTGTATATATGTATGTACTCGTACATATATATTGTACACATTCATTCAACACCCACATACATCAAAACCATCAAAATGCAATACTTTAAACCCTAACTGCACTTAATTACTGTTGCTTCATTAATTTCTCACCATATTACAAACATGCGAGTGTTATTTCATTTCATATACAATATAAACGCACAATATACCCACATGCAAACCATATACATACATAGACACATATGTACATACGTATGTTCATATGTATGTGTACAGTAACAGTAAAACTTCACATTATGGAAAGCTTCCATTAGTCGATAATTCTTATAATCAGAGAAATTTCTTAGACACAATTGTTTTTTTTTTTTTTTATTTATTTATATTTTATACAAAATAGACTTCTAGAGGCAGATACTTCAGTTATCTAGTACTGAGGGCACTAGATTTTAGATCAAACATCTTCAATAAGCAGAGAAATTTCTTCGACACAATATTTTTTAAAATATTTTTTATATTGACTGAGAACTGAGGATAATAGATTCTGTCACAAACATCATCCATAAGCAGAGAAATTTGTGTCTAACAAACTTTATATAATACTAGTAGTCCCGGCAACTGTTTCTGCTCTCCGGCAAATTCAGCTTTGTCCGGAAATGATAAAAAGAAATTTTATTTTGTTGTGGCTTATAATTCAAAAAGAGTTTTTTAAGTAATATTTATATATGCAATGATCTGAGATATTTGACAAAGACTACTTGATTGATTTGAAAATATACCTCTATGCAAAATTTTATCCACCATTGCAAATTTTTTTTTTTTTTTTCATACAAACATTCAGGTGATAATTACGAACACAACAAAATAATAATCAGCCAAATATGTAAGTCGAGCCATACTCAAGTGATGAGCCGAAAAACATGAGGCTAATGATTTATATTATATTTACATATATAGATTTTCCATACAAAAAAGACTTCTAAAGGCATCCACCGACTGTGGGCATTAAAATTTAGAAAATGTAATATCAATCATTATACCTACATACAGGGCCGTATTATCCATAAGGCAGTATAGGCAGCTCCGCATCGGCTATGGGTCCTGAGCACCAAAAAAAAAAAAAAATTTGTATCTGTTTCAAATTAAATTTAGTATCTTTATACTCTTCATGCAGTGAATAAAATTATAATAATATTATAAGTTTATATAGAAGTTTGTAACATACAGAAGGAGACATTGAAGACCCCATAAAGTATATATATTCTTGATCAATGCGACGACACGAGTTGATCAAGCTATGTCCGTCTGTCCGTCTGTCTGTATGTATGCAAATTAGTCCCTCAGTTTTTGTGCTTTCTTTTACCATACGCAGTACATTTGTCGGAATCAACCAAATCGGACCACTAAGATGGGATACTCCACATACAAACCAGGATCCAAATTAAAGTTCTTATTAGAAAAACGATTTTGTTTTCTATACTATCGACTTGAAATATAGACACTATAAGTGCCTGGCCCATATCCACCAACCATATAAATTTGATTTGGTTTGGATTTTGGAATATATGTAATTGTATTGCGATAGAAAATATTTATTTTAGGCCGAGAATTGCTTTGCCAAGGGATCCCGACATACTTAATCTGGCCCTGCCTACATATATACATACATACATACATATATGGGTATATCTCAACAATGTTTTAATCTATTTATTAATATTCTGGAAGAATTAAAAAGACAATTTAAAACTGATTTCGTAAGGCTGAATTCTAGTACATTGCATTGGTGATTGGAGATAAATTTTTCGATTTTGATGCCCCGAAAATAAAGTACATATTTAACCAATTTAATAAACAAAATGCATCATTTAAATCATCATTCATAACATTTTTCTTCTCATTTCTTCTACTTATATCTCGATAGTGGAATTCTTATTATGGAAGGCTTCACTGTATGCATGTTATACTCATATATAGTACATGTATAAATGTAATACACATTCCATATAGTAGAGCGACCGCCAAATTGAATTTAACTGAACTGAACTGAACTGAACTGAAGCAAAGCAAATCAAACCACACAAAACAGAAGCGAAATACCAATGCAACGACTTCAACAAGATGATTGTGTATATGTGTATATTAATCTGAATCTAAATGATTGCTTTAGTTAGCTTGGGGTCACATACCTTCATATGTATGTAAGAGCGTGGGAGAACATATTATTGTAACATGATAGAAAAGAAAGCAGTCAACATACTAGTACTTAGTACATAAATTTGGTTCACTCAAAGCTTATATACCTTTCACACTCCAATTTTTACACATATGTATTATAGTACTTATTGTCATCATAATTGTTACTTCACTTCAATCGATTTGTAAAGATTCCTTTCAATGCAAATACTCATATAGCATTTACATATGTTTGTACATATGTATTGTATATCAAATATTTGTCCGATTAGTACTTTACATAATTTATTGTAATTTTGAAAACTTATGATTTTAATTGTAGTTGTAAGTAGTAAAGTTATGGTAAAATAAATCAACCAGTTCAGTTCAAACTGTATAATCAAGTCCTAATTTCTACTTAGTAATTGTATAATCTTCAAGGAACAGTTTTATGTGTTGCAAACATCATGAAAAATGCGTAATGCACATATTACAATATTGAAACTAGTGTAAAAGATAAAATATTATATTATTATACTTATAAATCATAACAAGTAGAAAACAGAACAATAAGTCTACTATGTACGAGTATTTAGTATGGTAAGTAAAGTAAAGTAAAGTAAAGGAGAAGAGAAGAGAATTTAATTAACTTTGATTACGTTATTAACATATTGTATTTTTTTCAATTACTATATCCATTTCAATTAATAATAATTACGTATATATTCATAGATTCAACAGTTACGATACATTCATTGTTCAATGTATCCTTGAGTTTTCTGCAACTTTTCTACTTACATAAGCCAGTGTGTGAAAGAAATCTAAGAAATCATCTGTGTTAAGCGTTATTACAAATTTTCGAAAAAAAAAAATATTATCACATTATTTGAAACTAAACTTTATACCCAGTAGAATTGGTTTACTTACTTCCAATAATATCGTTGGTGGATAAATTCTTACAAGTTCACAATGTAGACCAATTGCAAAACCAATGCTGCATTTTTTGTTCCAATTAATAATAGACCTAAGGATATACAGCTGTGTTCGAAAAAAAAAAGTAGGAGTGACCTCTGTTGATGCACAAATTTGGATTTTATAACAAAACTTAATTATTTTATTTTATTCTTGATCAACTCAAGAAAACACATATTTCAATCATCACGAAATCGCTTGGACAGAGAATTAGTAAATTGTGTTGGCTCCTAAACAGTAGGAATAAGTTAAGGTTTATATATAGAAAGCAATAATTGCTCCTGTTTGGCAATATGGATTGCACGTATACGGAATAGCAGCGAAATCAAACATTTCAAAGATCAGGAGCTCGACGAGATGTGGTACGCTGTTGTCGGAACATCACGAAGGGTATTTCCCACACAAAACCCAAATTCATGTTCTTATAAGAAAACCTTTTTTGTACTATTGACTTGAAATTTGAGTGTTCTAAGCGTTTGATCCATATCCACTAGCCATGAAAATTTCAAGACCTCTGTGACTACCAGGAGGGTTACCTCCCATACAAACTGAAATTTCAATTCATATTCTTATTAGAAAAACTTTTATACTTTCTGTAATATCGACTTGAAATTTAAGTACTATAAGTAGCTAACTCAAATGCACCGAGCATGTAAATTTCAAGAATCTCGGAACACTAGAAGGTGTACCTCCTAAACAAACCCAAATTCAAATTCATGTTCTTATTAGAAAAACTTTTTTATTTTTTGTACTATCGACTTGAAATTTGAATATTACTTATACATTTCTGGCTCATATCCACCAACCATGTAAATTTCAAGACTTCTGGACCACCAGGAGGGGGACCTCCCATACAAACCCAAATTCAAATTCATTTTTTTTTATTAGAAAAACTTTTATGTTTTTTGTACTATCGACTTGAAATTTGAATATTACTTATTAGTGTCTGACTCATATCCACCAATCATGTAAATTTCAAGACTTCTGGACCACCAGGAGGGCTACCTCCCACAAAAAACATGAACTATAATCGGAAGATATAAAATTTGCGTGAAGGATGCGTTACATCTTCGGCGTAACCAAAGTTAATCTTCTATATCGTTGTTGCTTTTTTTTTTAATTGGGATAACTTACCACTCTTCTTGTCTACTCCTCGACATCCTTTTCTTTATATCTGCCCATAGATTTTCAATGGGGTAAGGTCAGGCGAGTGAGCAGGCCACGCCATGACCTCTACTCTATTGACCATTCTTTTTCACACTTACTAGTGTGTTTCGGGT
This sequence comes from Amiota mariae, assembly GCA_035041805.1. NCBI lineage: Eukaryota > Metazoa > Arthropoda > Insecta > Diptera > Drosophilidae > Amiota > Amiota mariae. Next base: position 316,130 of record JAWNKV010000196.1, read on the forward strand.
CATTATTATGTTGAAAAATCCATTTGAGGGACTTATTCCATTCCGTGCAAGGTATCATTTGAGCTAATATGTCCTTATTGATTCGCTGATTCATTGTTCCTACTATTTGGTGAATAGGACCAACTCTGCTGTGTAGTATGTCTAAAATGTAAAGAAAAGCTTCCTATTTTTTCTCGATTTTATTGGCTAGCGTCAGCCAAGTTCGAAAAATATTTATATTAAAATCTTTTAGACTTACATAATTTTGTATGTGAACCCCTCTTAGAATCACTAAGTGCATAAATAAACCTTTTATTATATGATCAATTGTTCTAGGGGACTTGAAAAACTTTGTTAGAAATTAGTTTCTGTAAACTACAAATAATCAATGTCTGATGGTATTTTATATACTTCCAACTGACAATAATCCTTTGCCTTTACGCTATGTTCTCTCCCACACATTTAACTAAAGCGTTTAAACTTTTCACTTAACCGGAAAGTGTAGTTAGAGTACTTTTTTTTACATTTCAAAGTTAATTTAATTTGTTTCAAAAAACAAGGAGTTTAATTAAATTGTTTATACAAAAATGGAAAAAAAAAAAGTTTAAAAAGTTTAATACAACAAGCAAAGTTAACACAACCCATTGATATTGTTTTTAATCGATTTCCAATGTTTTCAAACTCTGCGTGAGTTTTGCAGTTGGACCTGGAGCTGCAGCAGTAGCAGTAGCAGATGGAGTATTTTTCATGCTGATTTCATTATTACCATTAGAAATATTGGAGATTTTTTTGCATTTTGTTGTTTTCCAATATTGGTCATTCATAAGATATTCACTGTAAATTGAATTAAAATAAAATTTCAGGAAATCAAAAATAATACAATAAGAAATTAGTATTTTTCAAGTCCACCAAATCTTCTCTTATATATAAAACTTAGTGTTTTAAATTGTTCGTATGCTATGCGCTGCTATACCGTGCATCTGATTATATTGAAATTTTGTAAATGTGTATGGTTGGTTCCCGGCTTGAATATAGAATAGTTTTGGTCCCGATATGTATCCCCGTTTCCGATATCTGGGATATTCAAACAAACCCAATCACTAAAAGTATACTACAAAAAACTAACTATAATAGAATAGTATTTTCATTTTTTGTTACTTAAACTTTGTTCTTTTTTGATACTCAATGTGTAACAGAGGGAATATACAGATACTAAGAAAGGAAACAATCCGTTCGAAGCAGGGTCGGGTACGCTAGTAACAAATAAACCCAGTATTTATTCAAAAAAAAAGTATATACTTATGGAAACTTTAACCATTAAAAGAAATCATTTGTGGTAACAAATAGTGAAAACCGGGAAGTTGGCAAGCATACACTGAGCCAGTTTGTCGTATTTGCCGATTTCCTTGTCCTTGTTATAAACCGAAACGGACATTAGAGCTTTTGCAAATTAGTAAGACCATTGGATACATATTCCCCATTAGAACTTTTGTCGAAGTTGTATGGAAAGTAGTACTCTTCTCTAAAGACCTGGGCAGTCTTGTAAAACTAACACGGGGGAACCTAAGTATTTACACATCAGACTTGCCAATTATAGGAATAACAACCTGCTGATTGCTACATAAGCTGATGATACTGCGTTTCTAACTACAGCTGACGATTCTTTAGATGCACCCACACATCTTTCATTAATTGAACATTGGCTAAAACGTTGGAACATTATGGTAAGCATCGACACATCAACGCATATCACATTCAGGCGTCGAAGTTGTCCTCCTGTCTCCCTGAACAATGAAACCATTCCCTCAGAGTTCACCACCAAATACGTGGGGCTTACCTTGGATAGATGGATAAACTGGAAGGCTCACATCAAACGTAAGCGCTAACAGCTTGATTTTAAAAGAAGGAAAATGTCCTGACTTCTTAACTACAATACAAAACTGTCTCTGCGCAACAAACTCCTACTCTACAAGATAGTTCTGAAGACTGTATGGACATATGGTATACAGCTGTGGGGTTCTGCTTTGCACTCTAAAATTGAGATACTCCAGTCAATGGTTCATCGTAGACTAGTGAATGCAGAAAATATGTAACCCGTCTAGCAGCACACCCTAACAATCTTGCCTCAGGTCTGCTAGTCACTGTTAAAAACATCCGCCGACTCAAGAGGAGTCACTCCCTGGTCCTACTTGTCAGGATTCCTGAAAGTTATGTGATCTGCCACCATTCACTGTGATGTTTATTTGTTGTACTTGTTCCATTTATTTGTGGTTAGGTCTGGTTCCTAACTGATTGTAAATTTATGTTTTTTTTTCACTCTCCTCTTTTTTTAGGTATTCGAATAGAACGTTAGACCTTCGTGCAAATCTGTATATGTAGAAACTCAAATGCAAGGACACAAACAAGCACACAGACAGACAGACAGACAGACAGACAGATTTATAGTAAGTTCCTTGTATAATTCCCAAGTTTGAAGAGTAAAACATTTTTTAATAGTTTAACTAACCGTTTCGCTTTAAGTGTCTCACACCATTCACGTTTTAAATCTGATAATTTTCCAGCTTGACCGCCATATTCTTCAGGTAGCATTTCACGTGGAAAATGTTCATAAGGCGTTTGAGCATTGGGCAAATGAAAATGAATCTAAAATAAAATAGAATAAAATACAAAAAAATTTGTAGCATACTTTTGGGCAAAAACCCTTATAATTAGAATATATAATATGAATAGTTCATATATATGTATGATATAAGAATACTTACCAACTTAAAGACTTCACTTTTTATGAAGGGCTTAACCACAGTCAATACTTTATCAAGATATGATGGACAATTGAGTACATGAATCGAATGCAAACGTACTGGATGCGCTTCTTGAACAAATTTCATATAAATACGCAATGAACTGAATACGGTTTTGGTTAGATGCCTCAATGTATACCCAGCCATATCAAATATGGGTATTTCACCATCAGATAAACGTATTTTATCACCATTTTCAAGTGCAAAACGACAATCGGCAATCATAAAGAATACTTTAATGCCAGCAGTAAAATTAAACTGAATTCCAACAATAATAATTTAAGAAAATTAATATCCTCAATTTGATTAGATATTTTAATAAAATATAAAGGTATACTAAATACCAGGTTAAAACCTTAAACCTTTAAAGCTTTTCATTCACTTACCTTATCCGCATCGAAGTCAATCAAGCGATATAGCAACAGTTTATTATGTTCTGGTGTTAAGCCCGGCAATGGAATCAAGTCGCTAATAAAATAAACAAAAAAAAAAAAAAAAAAATAGGAAAAAATTACTTTGAAGTTTCAGTAATACCGATAATGAAATACTTTCTAGACCCACGAAATTTTACAATTTATTTGGAAATGCAATTTTAGGAATCTGATCGTTAAATATATTCTATTTAAGCTCATTTCTTATATTGAGATATTCCATTCACCTTATTGAAAGTCCCGCCCCAGGGAATTCCGGTTCAAGGAACATACTATAATAATATCATCCGAAACTCAAGAACTTAAGAAAGTCTAAAACAAATCAGTAGCCAAAAATATTGACAGTTGGAACCTGATACATTATTATAGATTATACAATATATGTATGTATGACTTCCTATTGGTTCTACTCGTATAATGTATCTTTTTCTTTTAATTGAGATACAAACATTTACATCAAAGTGATAATATCATTCACTCACTAACTGTAAAGGGTATAAGCACTTAAAAATCCACTTCCAACAGCAAAAAACTATGTGCTTTTTGCAAAATTTCGCAAAAAATAAAACTGGTTTTGAGTAAAATCTTTGACCGCCCACTTGCGCGCCCTTTTGCCTTTACATGGGTCTTACTTATATAGTATGTCTTATACATATGTACATATATAGTATAGTATATGTAGTATGTACTTACGCTACTTGCAACAATTGCTGTGAACTTTCATCTAATGGATCACGTTCAATGAAGATATGTGCATTTTTATTGCGCAACGAATAGTTGAGCTCAAGTAAACGCTTTGTAGCTGGTAAATCCCCATGCATTGTATGCAGAAATCGTTTCAATAATGCTGCAGCTAAAGAATACAAAAGGATTTATTATTGTATTGATTGATAGGTTATTTCCTTATACTTTTAATAATGGATGAGGAAAACAAGAAATTATATGATTTTTTTTCAAAAAAAGTTTATAAAAAATCTTTGAAAAAAATTCATAAAAAATCTTTGAAAAAAAAATATATCAATATAACTAACCTAATTATATTCAAATATTCTCTATTCTCGACCTAATGCTAGAGGACGTGAGTCTACATGATAATATCAATAATATTTATATTATAACTTACATCTTTCCCCTTTTCAGGTTACACAATTACACAATACGCAGTTAGATATCTGGATAAGTTATCTATCTATCTATCTATCGATCTATCTATCCTAAACTAAATTTGGGGAATATTTGAACAAACATATTCTCTATTGTATTGATATAATTTTTGATACTGAAAGTTATAAGCTAATAATTGCATGCAACCCTTATATCTTCAAATCTATATGTATGTCTCTCAAAAAATTTCCAAAAATCCAAAGACAAGAGAAGGAATTAGGAATTTATATATCTAGGAATGATGATAATTTGCAAGTTACTAAATACGAGTTTATATATCAAGCTACATATTGTGAATTGGTATTATCATCATCAAATGAATCTGATAATCCTTTGGGACACCCATTAAAGTATACATAAGGGCATAAGCATGGACATAATTACACATTAAATATTCCGGAATTAAAGTTGTCCGATTATTAAAAGACATACTACTTGTACATATAAAATTCACTTTTCATATTCATTTACAAAGTCTACTAAAATTAAATTTATGTATGTCTTTTTAAAAAAAAATAACCTTATATACATTTTATACAAACAATTGATCTATGGATTAATACATGATATATGGCATATAGCTGCCATATAAATACATATCTGACTATTTATAGTTTTTATATGGAAAACTTTAATATTTCTGAAGTAAATCAAACGAAACTTCACATATTAACTTCAATAATGAAAATTATAATATGACAATATTCTATATACTAAAATATGATGATGGGTTTTCTAGTATATATACTCGTATCTTTTATTAATACTTACGAATTGTTTGTGGTAAAAATGTTTGTGTGCTTAGCCATGTTTGTAATTCTGCTATTTGTTCTTCACGATCGGCTGATGATATGGTCGATGACGATGATGATGATATTATAACATTTTCTGTCTTTTGCATTATGTTTATCTATGATAAAATATTTATAATGTATGAAAAGAATAAAGAATCAATCAGATCATAAATTGACACTAGTTATATTCTAAGATCAATCGATCAAATGATCAATCCGAAAAATATGAGTACAACCGTAAGCACAAGCGATTGAAAAACGAAACACGCTCGCTCCGCAATGAAATGCGAATGCAACTGATTTCGAGAAACGAAGAACAATAACAATGAAGTCCAATCCGACACCGATGAAGTAAAGTTAGTAGTAAGCTTGGCAGTTAGTCATTTAAGTTAGGCCTAAGCTTAGTTCAAAAAGCGAAAGAGAGAGTGTCTATCAGTGTCAGTAAGAGTAAGAGTGAGAGTCAGAGTCAGAGTGAGAAGTGAGAGTGAAGTTTTAAGCATAAAGTGATTCAGTGAATGAATGATGAGTTAATGAGAAACTGAGTAAGTACCTACAACATGCGACTGTGTACTAAGTCCCGTTGGATTTAATGTTATTTTGCTACTGTTACTGCTGCTGTTGCTTCTTCTTCGTCTCGTCTCGTCTCGCCTCGTCACGTCACTTTGTTTTGTCCGCTCAATGAACTTTGACAACAACAAAGAAAAAAAACTAAAAGTCAGCATAAATTTGAGACATTGCAAATTGCTGCCTTCGCGCCTATTGACCACATTCGCAATATGATTGCTTGCGCGCTTTTATTCTTTATTACAGTAAAACAACATTTGCACGCACTCACTTACTCATGCACGCATGGCAATGCCGTCGCGCTTTACTGCTTCATTGCCAGTTGGTGTAGCTAAAATTGGTCAATTTGTCTGTCTGTCTGTCTGTCTGTCCAGATGGACATACTAGATACATATGTATTTTTGGGTTTGTCATTTTGTGATGGTAGTAGCCAAAATTTTTGCAGAAGGTCAGTAAAGCACACAATTATTTACTATACTAACAACAACAACAATTATAAGTACATATATACGAGCACATGTACAGTCACCGACATAAGTATTTGACCAAAGCTCCACCGATACGAACATGTATCGCGTTGTAAACTTTTAATGATTCCCGTTGACTTTAACAACAACAAAATACAGTTGAATCTCCTCGTTTATCCAAACTTTCATCAATCAAATACACATAAGGGACGTTAAGTATTTATATTTTATTGTGCATCTCCTTTATAGACCAGGAAAATTAGCATTTTACCTTGGAATAATTAAAGGAAAGCTGAATTTTTGTATCAGCCTTTGTTTTGTGGTTCTAAGCAAAACCCCAAAAGTCCTCATCGATAAATGGCCGCTGGAAGAAAAAAAAAAAAAGGGGTTAAGGTGACAAAAAACGGATTTTCGTATTTTTTTCCGTAAACGGTAAGTGTTATAGTTACAATATTGTAGCTTAGAAAATTACCTATAAAAGATATTGTATTACCTTTTTTCGTACGACTAACGGTTTTTGAGATATTGTGCAAAAAGTGGGAAGCAAAATGGGCAAATGGACATTGTGTCACTTTCACACATTTTTGTAGTGTAGGAGACAAATGGCTGAATAGAAAATTATGAAAAAAATACCGGGTATTCCTTAGATTTTTAGCAAAAGATCTCCAAAGTCAGTTTAACAAAAAAATATAATAGGTAAAAAAATAAAAAATATTATTTATTTATTTATTTATTATATTATGTAAATTATACAATAAAGTACCTAATGATATTAGAGGCTACCTGCATTAATTTATTATGCACGTTGTGTTCAAAATGAACTACAATATATATTTTTTTTTTTTTAATTTTTCTCCAAAATCCCTTGTTTTTTACATCAATACACATTCTCAGGATTATTTTTTAACAATTTGTGAACATGGACATCCCGAAGTAAATCTTCTATAGTGGGCACTCTATTGGATTTTGAATGCCTCTCCTTCTTCAATAGCCACAGATTTTCACTCGAATTGAGGATCTGGACTTTGGGGCGGCCACTCCTCCAACTGAAATGGTGACTCTGAGAGCTTATTCTAAATTTTACGAGCAATCATCATCTGGCCGGATGATCTTTTCATAGAATTCAGTATGGCGTCTACAAGGTCGTTTAAAAAATGCGTATCTGATCTTATGCATCGTGAATTTGTCAAATCTTTAAACATCAAGACATCCAGAATTTCATGGAACATTGTAAACCCATATATCTCATTTATGCAAATTTTGGAAACATGAAAGTTTTTTTGTGGCCAATGGACCTTTTGATACTAGTAGTTGCCTACTATAATATATATATACATATATTTATATGCATTTGCATCCTAAACATTCTGTATAAAATTGAAGAATATGGAGCCTAGCATTTATGTTCTTAAAAATTCATACGGAGAAGATATGGAAGAAACATCTACTATGTACATTAACTCAACCAAATAGTGTATTTAATAGTGTTCTGCGTTTGGATTTCTTAGTAAACTTTAATTGTTCTCTTTGGATCTCTATTCCTCTTATCAAACAGCACAAAGAATAATGAAGTCACACAAGGATTGATAATCGACATTCACCTCCCCTTGAATATATAACCGCAGTAACCAAATTCGAGTCATACTTATTTTGGTCATATGACTCACTGCTTGATATAGAGTTGAGGACCACCGAAAACCTTAGCTTATCTATAGGTCACAGCACCTGATTGTAAGCAGTGTAATGCAACATCAAGTCGAGTATAATACTCTTACCGCACCTAGGTATTAACCAACAGCCACCACAATAAAGGGACTGTTTGTACTAGTCACAACGGAACAAGTTCCGTGGGCTTCTGATCACCCATGGTACCCAAACACGGCCTCTGGTAAGACTTCGTAACCGAAGGTACTACCAATTTGCACTCCAAACAGCTTTCTGGGTTGGTAGCCTAAATTTTTGTTACTCATTTATGGCCTGAAAATCCAAGTTATAGAGAAAATCTTAGATAACAAATGATAAGTGCAATATGTATTTATTCAACCTTCTCTGATTAGAAAACGGATGCAGGTTACCAAGCTATGAAATAAGCGACATACTGATGCCACTCAATAATATGTACAACAATCTAGAAATGCGCCTACAGAAAAAAACGAAGGCTAGATGGCGAAATCTTAGCACTAACTGCAGAACAGCTTAAGCCATGTATTATGGTTATAGTGGAAAATTCGATGAATCTGTTATAGAGCTGAGTTGTAAGAGCTGCATAACATTGATAGACGTCTTAACCGGTCATTGTATGATAGCGGTACACGCATTTAAATTAAAACTTACTAACAGTGAAAGGTGCAGGGAATGTATGAAAGATAGGGAAACCTTGTTTCTGTCCGGCACTTATTTGAACTTGACAAAAGTACCTAGGAGCTTCACGGCTTAGAGATCTAAGCGATTTTGCTAAACTGGAGGTAAATCAATTGCTAGGATTTTCCAAAAACACGAGCATTCTAAATGATACATACCTTCGGTAAGATAAATTATATAGGTACTCCATCTGGTATCGCTAGGGACCTTGGGTCTATGAATTTTAAGCACAGTGAGCTTAAATAAAATTGAAACAAAATATCAGAAGGCGAAGAGCAATTGGCTCAATTTGAAACATCTCATAAAACCCCTAATAATGATGATCGCTTTATTCTGCGAAAATATTTCTTAAAATTCAAAATAACTTCATTTTGGAATTGAAATTTGCTGACAAATTTATATTACAATATATAAGCCACAAACAATCCTTTTGAAACAAAGAATGGAATGCAATATACAAAAAAAGTTAGATACTTTTGAATTCCAAAAAGTTTAAATAAAAAGAATGAAGACAAAGAAGACACCCATTTGTATGAGACATAGACAACCATATGGAGGGGACCTCCTTAATATTTTTTTTTTTTTATAATATAAATCAACTTTTAACAGTGAAATGTATTGAATACTTATGACCATTACTGTTCGAAGATCTGCGCATATACTCGTACCATATACAATACATGAGTATGCTGACATTGGCCAATGTCTCTGTCGTTGTTACCATATTCTGTGTGGGTCTCTGGCTGTGGTTAGTTTTCTTGTCTGTCAAAAGACACACAGCACACAGTAAAATTTTGTACGTGTTTCGAAATATCAATGTGTATGCGCTTTGTTTTTTCTGTAAGTATCTATGAGTGGAGTGGAGTTGAGTTGAGTTGCCTCAAAAAGTGTGCTGCAGAATGCATAAATAATCAACAAATTTGTATTGTAAAAGAAAATAAAACAAAACAAAAGGTAGGTAATAGAAAGAAGAAACACTTATGGTAAAAAAAAAAATAAAATTAAAGACAAAAATTGTTACTCAGTTTATTTAATTTTTTTTTTTTTTTTTTTCTTCTCCTCTTCTTAGTTTAGTCAGTAAATATGCGAATATGAAATACAATTTTAAACTGGTTTCGTGCATTTTAACGGTGCAATAAAACAAAAATAATAAGAGAAAAAGAAAATAAAGAAACTAAAAAATCATAAGAAATAGCAAAAATTAAATTTGGTGAAAAAAAAAACAAAATAATGTAAAAAAACAAAAAAATATAAAAAAAAAAATTTACATCAATTACAAAACAAAAATATAAAAAAAAGACTAACTTTGGCTATGCCGATACTCTTCACGTCCCAGATAGTGGTCCGAGGTTGGTGGCTATGGGTCAGACACTTAAAGTGTCCAAATTTTAAGTCGATAGTAGAAAAAACAAAAAAGTTTTTCTAATAAGAACTTTCATTTGGATTCCGGTTTGTATGGGGTGTACCCCTCCTAGTAGTCCGAGGGTCTTGAAATTTATATGGTTTGTGGATATGGTTCAGAGACTTACAGTGTCCAAATTTCAGTTCGATACGTCAAAAAACAAAAAACGTTTTCTAATAAGAACTTTAATTTAAAATGGGGTTTGTATGGGAGGTACCCCTCCTGGTAACCCTAGGTTCATGAAATTTTATTGGCTTGTGGATATGGATCAGAGACTTACAGTGTCCAAATTTCAGTTTGATACGTCAAAAAACAAAAAACGTTTTCTAATAAGAACTTTAATTTAAAATGGGGTTTGTATGGGAGGTACCCCTCCTGATAACCCTAGGTTCATGAAATTTTATTGGCTTGTGGATATGGATCAGAGACTTACAGTTTCCAAATTTCAGTTTGATACGTCAAAAAACAAAAAAGTTTTTCTAATAAGAACATTTATTTAAAAGGGGGTTTGTATGGGAGGTATCCCCCCTAGTAGTCCGATTCGGCTGATTCATGAACTTGAATGAACATGAACCAGCATTTGGTAAAAACAAACCGATGTACAAAATTTTAGCTCTCTAGCTCAAAAACTGAAGGACTAGGAGTGCGAACAGACGGACCAACGGACAGACGGACGTGGCTAAATCAACTCGTCTCATCGAGCTGATCACAAATATATATACTTTATGTGGTCTGCGATGTCTCCTTCTGTGTATTACACACTTCATGACAAACTTATAATACTATTCACTCCCGTGAAGAGTATAAAAAAACAAATATTGTTGAGTAGAACGAATTTATTGGGACTTTTTTTATTTTGCTACTACTATTTACTTCACAAATATATGATGATTCATTTGGAAAAACTGTTGTTTCATCGCACAAACACACAATACAATTTACACTATATACAGTCATACTTCCATAATTCGGATTTATATAATGTGAATATTTCATAACTCAAACCAAATCGATTTGCAGTAGAGCATTTAGAAAAATCTATACTATTTAAACTCCATAACTAGAATTTCCATAACTCAAATCAAATCAGCTTAGCTGAAACCAGGAGTTCCCTATATCTCTAATATATAAAAATTAGTTTTTTGTTTATTCGTATGTTATGCGCTGCCATATTGTTCATCTAATTGTAATGAAATTTTGTGAATATATATGGTTGCTTCCCTGCTTAAACATAGGATAGTTTCGGTCCCGATAAGTGACCCCAAATAATTCTTAAAAGTACATTACAAAAAATTAACTAAAATGACACTTTAATCTCCATTTTTTTTATTGTATATAAAAATCCAAACCAAAATATTATTTGTTTTTGCTAAAGACGGGAAAACGGAAAATATTATATACCAAAAAACAGTTGAAAAAATGAAAAGTCATCAAAAAAGATTCGGTTGGATGCAACCCGCTTGAAGTAGTATTTATACACATATAGTACATCTAATTACTGCAGTATCGAATAGAATAATTGGCAATTCATATGCTTTCTAAGGTTCCAGATTTTATAGAATATATCTTTGTAATCTAATGTATTGATATTGACATCCAGGAAGTATCTCAAATTGTCAAAGCAGAATCATAAAAATAGGAACAATAGAAACATAATATTAAATTGATGGATTATATGGATCAATCATGTGTCGCAATCATGAAATCTAGATATCAATAATAAAAAAAATAACTAAATGCTTTCAAAACCATTAAATAAAAGACTAACTTTGGCTATACCGAAGTTGTAATACTCTTCACCCCCCTCCTAGTGTTCCGAGGTTCTTGAAATCTACTTATGCTCGTCTTTGTAATTTTGGTAGCTATGTATGATTATCGGAAATTAATAAAGGTTTTCAATAAAAATGAAAAAATAAAGTTAAGTGCTCAAATCTTGAAAAGTCCAAAATACATAAGTGTTTAGGGTTATTTCAAATCTCGAGCGGAAACTTCAACTTTTGTGTTTCTGTTTCAAAGTCTTAAGCTTAAAAAAAAACGTAAATATTGACTTCAATCGTCTAAATGTACAATTTTTTTTCGTCAAAATACCTCAATCTGGTTGATACACAGATTGTCGCCAGTTTATATCAATAAAATTTTACGCGATTATGTCAATCGTGTAAGCGACCCTTGTTTCAACAAGCGTCAATCGACAGCTCATTAGCGTCAATAAGTGATAGGATATTCGAACGACAACAATTGTCGTAAATACAAGGACTTACACCGGAACTGTTGACAGATCTTGTGTCATTTCACATCAGGCTTGCCAACATAAGGGTATTTTCAAAAGACATATTTTAAAAAAAAATTTATAAATTGTCACAATTACTGGAAAAAAAAAACCTAAAAAACAAACCAATTTACAATTTTCTTTATTTATAAATTATTTAATATTTCAAATATAATTGCGTTCTCTTCTCATTCTGTCTTTTAAAAACATCCCTGTTTTGCATAAGCAATATTGTCATTCAGTATTTCAATCGAATTGACATGAAAACGAGCCAATCATGTAAACTGGTTGCTTTTGGGATTGTTGGCTTACACAGTTTTGTAAATCGGGTCAATCAAAATTTCGATTGACGTTTCCGAAATAAACGCTTTTATGTCATTCGTGTAAACCGGGGGAAAAAAAAAATCAATTTACACTCTTGTCAAAAATACGACAATCGGGACGATTGACACTTTTGCTTCAATCATGTAGCTTAAATATTTTGTCGTATTCAGTAATTGCAATTATAATCGATGTTATTACAACTGTTATCTAAATAATTAGTATCTTATTAAACTTTTAATCAATTAATCCATTGTCTTGTTTTTTTTTTTAACCTGGAATTTTGTTACATATTTCATTTGTTTTTCATTATAAATATATGGTATACTCAATATTCAAGTCATTTCCATTAAAAGCTCTTTCATAAATGAACTTTGTATGAAATTTAGACAAAGAAATTTTTACTCAAATACCTTAATAATACTAAAGTATTTCTATTTTATTATTAATACGTACAACAGATCAAATTGACTTAAAATTTATTACTATGTATTAGTAGTAAAATATGAGTATTTATTTAAACTAATGAACTACTAATGTTAATTTTAAAATTAATATTTGTATTCTGTACATTGTAAATGTTATTGCGCAATATATTTTGTACATAGTACTACAATAAATATTATAGGTATTATGTTATACTGCCAAGTATCTCAAAATTGCGAGCATACTTAAGTTTAAAATTGTAATTATCATTTGAAAAATCATAAAATCAAGTTTTATGAAATGTGAAAAACAACAAAATATAAATATACAGACAGTCCTTGTTATCCAAAACCGCGTTGTACGATGTTCAGTTTCCATACAAATTTGCTTAATTTTGCTCAAATTAAAAAAAAAAAATGCTAAAAATAATATAAAAAATTAAGAAATTCATTCAATGCGGTATATTGTAAGAAATAATATGAAATATAATTATAAACAATTCCAATAAAATTCATCTGAAGTGGATACCAGACCATGTCGGTATAATAGGAAACGAACAAGCTGACGCTGCAGCAAAATCGACAATACGAACTCCCCTTCTACTCCATTGGACGCGTGTCCAATCAAGAACCTGGTAAACAGCACAACAGAACAGAAATTGAATCAACTATAGAGCGAATATATCCAATTTTATAAACAAGTCAACCCTACAAGAAAAGCACTCAGCATCCCGCCAACTATTAAGAGAAAACATATCGTGATTTACACCAGATTCAGACTGGGACACTTAAGAACATCTTTTCTTGTTGAAAACACCGCCGCACAGTGGGCGAAATGCCAATCTGGCGGCGCTTTATCAATAACTTAGAAAAAAAAAAGAAATAATCCTTGGTTTGAATTTTTTTATATATTGTAAATACAATAATAATATATTTTTGATTTTTTTTTTTTAATAATAAAAAATATGATTTTCTACAATGAAAAAAAAAAAAAAAGAAAAATGTTTTTTAACTTTTTTTTCGAAAAATATAAGAATTTCATACATATTCCGAGTCAGAACTGTCAGATATTGGGCTGCCAGGTACCTCATTCACATCAGAAAGAAGTTGTTTGACATCATCATCTAATTTGATGTACTTCTTAAAGCACTTTGAGGTACATTTATATTTTGATGTTATAAAAGGGTCCGACGAAACCAATAATGCATGCATCCTCCATAGTATTTAGTCTCAAATTTCTTAGAGTGCCAATAATTGCGGAAGTCTTTGGTTCGTACTTCAAGCGCCTCTTCCGACATCATTCCGATTGGTAGCGAACCATTTTCAATAATATCTGCCCCATGTATTAAAACTTTGTGAATGGATGGGGGCATATAAAACCACGGATATGCAGCTAAAAATATTTCTGCAGTTTCCCATGCATATATGCGGAAAGCTGTCACTTGTACTGGGTACCCACAAGCCATTGTGCGTAAAATTACGCTAAGTCTTTTAATTATTTCCAATTGTACGTCAGTTATTATTGAAGCTAAGATTGGCTGCTGGAAAAACTTTCTGGCAGTATTTCCGTTGTTTGTGTTTCCTGCATCCACCATTGTAATGTCCACCAAAATACCCATCTGCTTTCTTAATTCATTTTGTATTTTTTTTTTTTGTCGTGCTTCAATAATTTCTTTATCCTTTCCGCGTACCTGCCACTTTTTTATTGGCAATCTATAGGCGATGTGGATAATGCACTCGAAAAACCATATCCATGCATGGATTGTCGATAGTCCAAACTCATATAAATGTTCCTGTGCCTGCCTCAACCGATTCAAGTTCAGATCGTTCATAATTTTCGGAGGTGCACCACAAATTCCGTTAGATAGTGACGATGACTCTGCAATGGCATTGAACACTTTTCCATCGATCATTGTCAAATGGAATTCATGGCTTATTTGTAGTAAATTGAATGTTGTTGGCAGGATTTGTTCAATTTGTTTCTCAACATTTTTTTACCTCAACTCGAACTAAGTCTGCTGATTCCTTTTCAAAAATTATTTTAATCGGTCTGCAGAAGCGAATTGAGGAGGGCCGGTTATTTTGCCATAGTATTTTAGATCCTTTTTGTCGGTTGGTTTATCGACTATCGCAAAATCGAAAAATGTTGGCGGGATTCAAAAAATTCAAATTTGTTTAAAGCGTCGCCAGATCGGCATTTCACCTACTGTGCGGCGCCAACATGTAATTTTTGCAACTCAGGTACACTGAGTATAAGCCATCTCCCAAAAAATTCAAGAAGCCAGTCAAAGTAATATAAAAAATACTATACTTCTAATAAATAAATTGAATATAAGCCAGAAAATATAATATATTTCCCCCACCGCCTTCTCAAGATTTACCACCACCCCCATGGAACCTTCTGCCATCATCTATTAACTGTTCTCTTCATAACTTTCTTAACCCTGATATTAACCCTAGCCAATTTCGAACAATTTTCTATAACTTAAGAGAAGAACTTAGCAACTATACTTGTATTTACACAGACGGCTCTAAATCAGACAACAATGTTAGCTACAGCGTCACTTATGAAAAGACGTCAATATTCAAAACCACAATTTTACCCAACCATAGCTCCATCTTTACAGCAGAAATTGTCGCTATACTAGAAGCTGCATCTTTTGCCAAAAATAATAGAGGTAAATTTGCTATTTTTTCTGACTCCCTCTCGTCGATGAAATCCGTCTCTAACATCACATCAACTAATTTGTCTGCAAACAAAATAAGAAATATCCTCATCCGCTACCCTTCAAAAATAATTTTAGTTTGGTTCCCAAGTCATTGCCACATTACTGGCAATGAAATGGCTGATAAAGTAGCCAAAGAAACTACTACCTCTCCACTCCTAACAACTCCTAATTATTCCTCACAAGACACTGTCAATTACATTAAATCTCACTTTAGACTACAATACACAGACTTATATCAAGCAACATCAAATTGGTACAAGCTTGTTAACCACAACAAACTTGCAGCCAAAACTTTCCTCTCAGTTCTACCTAATGATTTCAGAAGACTTGACTTTATAAAATTTTTTAGGATTCGACTAGGTCATACAAAACTAACCCACGGACATTTGTGCTTCCCATCACCACCTGACCCATTTTGTTCCTGCACAGATAGCTCAAGTATCAAACATTTTCTTCTGGAATGCCCTATATTTCTCAAACACAGATCCCCTTTCCATTCTTTCCTATGCTACGTCACATTATATTAAACTCATTTTGCAATTCTTAAAAAAAATCTAATCTCTACAATTTAATCTAAGTCAATGTATCTTCTAATCTTTAAGTACATAATTATAAATAAGTATATATAGTTTTGTTAATTGTTTTTTTTTTTTTTTTTTTTTTAATATCAATTTTACATTAATTTTCTTACATAAACTGCTTTCTTAGCTGAAGGCCTTTGTTGCTATTGCTCATAAATATATCTATGTTATAATTTTATTATTATAGTCGTAGTTTCTTTTAAATATTAGGTTGGTGCAAAAATAATAAATCCATATTGTTTATTTTTATGCATGAATTTCGGAATACATTTTTTAATGAATGTGGTATTTAAAGCGCGTTTTTCGCTCTATCTTTTAGACCAATTATCTTTTTATTATCGTCATACGTTTCTGATTTCCGACCACTTTTTGTGATGCTATCAAAACAAGAAATTCGCATTATTTTGCTTCACGAGTTCAAACTTGGCCACAATGCTGCGGAGACGACACAAAATATCAATAAAGCATGGGGCGAGGATACTGCTTCCGAACGTACCACACATAGATGGTTTGAAAAATTTCGCGCAGGTGATACCAGCCTTGAAGATAAAGAGGCCCCCCATCTGAGGTTGACAATGACGATTTGAAAGACTTAATCGAAGCCGATCCTCGCACAAGAACTCAACGTCGATCACTCAACAGTCGTACGCCATCTGAAGCAGATAGGGAAGTCAAAAAAACTCGATAAATGGGTGCCGCATGAATTGAACGAAAACCAAAAAAATCGTCGTTTTGAGGTGTCATCGTCTCTTCTTCAGCGCAACAAAAATGACCCGTTTCTCGACCAAATGGTAACGTGGGATGAAAAATGGATCCTCTACGACAACCGGCGACGTTCCGCGCAGTGGTTGGACAGCGACGAGGCTCCACAACACTTCCCGAAGCCGAAACTGCACCAAAAGAAGATTATGGTTACTGTTTGGTGGTCAGCAGCCGGTCTCATCCATCACAGCTTTCTGAATCCAGGCGAAACGATCACGGCAGAGAAGTACTGCCAACAAATCGACGAAATGCACCAGAAGCTTCGACGTATGTGCCCGAGATTGGTCAATATGAAGGGACCAATCTTGCTCCATGACAACGCTCGACCGCACGTCGCACAACTGACCTTGCAGAAGTTGAACGAATTGGGTTACGAGACTCTACCTCATCCGCCATATTCACCGGACCTCTCGCCCACTGACTACCATTTTTTCAAACACCTCGACAACTTCGTGCGCGAGAAATGCTTCAAAAATCAAGACGACGCCAAAAACGCCTTCAACGCTTTCATCGTCTCCAGAACTCCGGATTTTTATGCTACCGGCATAAATAAACTTGTTTCTCGTTGGCAAAAATGTATTGATTGTAATGGTGTTTATTTCGATTAATAAAGTTTATTCTGAGCCGAGTTACTTTCATTTAAAGTAGTTGTTTGAAAACGGCCATTATTTTTGCACCAACCAAATAAATAAATAATATACGAGTATTGTAGCTTTAATCTAAGTATATTAAAATTGTAAATAACACAAATAGCAAATATATCGCATCTAACTCAAGGCCTTAGTATTACATATTGTAATTAGAATTAAGTCTTCTAGTTTACAATGAATACATAAATAATAATTTTAAAACTAAGTTATTTATTTAAAAACTTAGTTTTTTTTTTTTTTTTTGACAAGAAATCTGTTAGCTCTGTCTGTATCTTCTTATTAATTAACGTTTTTTTTAATTCTCGATACAGCATTAAATTTTGATGGAAATTATTCTGAAATTTAAATCGTCACAAGGGTCTTCCTCTAAAATCATCCAATTTCAGTTTTTCTAAAGAAAGTTCCGTCAGTGAAGTTACTTCAGTAGATGAATCTAAATCATCTTTTAACTCATCATCTGCCAATAATTGCCGCAAGTTGTCTTTGCCTAATTGTTTATCTTCCAACAGTTCATTGATGTCATCCTTTTGCATATCGCCAAATCCTTCTCCACTGATAGATAGGACTGATAGAATAATATCGTCGGAAATGGTCTTTGGAACACTGATTTGCTTAACAACTGCTGGCCACAAATTTTTCCAGCAGTTACTCAGAGTTGATGGCTTTATATCATTTACAGCTAAGCCAATTAACCAATCCTTTATAATAATAGACTGGTTATCAGTTTTATCTAAAAACCAATACATAATATATTGCTTCAGATTTAGGATTACTCCTTGATCAAGTGGTTGAAGCAAATGTATTGTATTGGACAAAACATTTTTAAACACAATTCTGTTCCCGATATTTAAAAAAGGAGACCCAAATATGGTAAATAACTATAGAGGAATAGTGTTTAATAATACAATCGCAAAAGTGTTCATGGGTGTACTAAATGAGCGAATCTACAAATGGGCAGAACAATATAACATCATTAACGAATTCCAAGCGGGTTTTAGAAGGGAATACTCAACGGTGGATGACATATACAACCTGTCAAGTTTTGTCCACATAAAATTAGCAGAAAACAAAAAAGGTTACTCCTTCTTTGTGGACTTCATGGCTGCTTTTGATAAGGTGCCCAGAAACCCTCTAATATACAAGCTTCATGAGGCTTTCAACAAAAATATTAAGATTAATAGAAGATATTGATGGATAGATGGACGAGTGATGAAATGTCAAATGTCTTTGATACTTATTCTGGGGTAAAACAAGGTTGTCTACTGTCACCGTTACTGTTTATTCTATATCTAAATGATATCCACAACAATTTGGAAGGTGGTCTAAATATTGCTGGAACAAACACAGGGGTGTTAATGTACGCAGATGATATAGTACTACTTGCAGATGATGTGATCGTACTCCAATCAATGATATATAAATTAGAGGATTATTGTTTAAAAAGCAGTATGGAAGTAAACCTAACGAAGTCAGAAATAATGGTGTTCAGAAAGGGAGGTCGACTTTCGGCCCAAACAAGAACGAGTGAAGATCACATCAGAGTACTGTTACCTTGGTGTAATTCTCACATCAACGATGTCTTTAACCAAGCACATCATCAACCGAATTGATCAAGCAAAAAACAGCATTAAGTCGACATGGCGTAACTTCCTAGGCAAAAGCGAAATCATATTGGCATCAAAATGGAAACTATTTTTGGCAGTTTGCAGGTCAATCTAAGCGTATGCGGCGCAAGTTTGGGGATATACAATGCCGGAAGAGGTAAACAAGTTCCAGCGGTATTTCTTGAAAAGAGTGCTGAGGCTACCGGACTCAATCCCAAATTATGCATTGTCATTGGAAACCGGTACGGAAGATAGTCACTTCAATTTAATAAATTAGATCTACATATACAATACATCACAATGACTTCACTGACATATAAAGCAGATAGATTGCCATATAAGCTATCCAAAGCTATTCTAAGAGGAAACGTTGCGTGGGCAAATAAACTAAATCAGCTGGGACCAGAACACAATATAAGTTTTCAATGGAATCCTGGGATAAAAGAACCCTGGTGTAATCGTTGCAATCAGCTCATTGAGGCATTAAAAGCGGCTTCGTGGAGTACAATGCTGGAAAAAGTAGCAGGTAGCACAAACCGCTATTATAAATACCTGCAACCAGCAGCTGGAGAAAATTTTTTTAAAGCCAACCTTACTCAACGTGAAATAACGATGATAATAAAACCACGCTGCGACATATTACCACTGAAAGCAAATCGTTTCACGCCAGATATGTCAACCATTTGTACGCTATGCAACAGAAATGAGAAGGAAACACTGACGCACTTCTTATCAAGATGCCCTGTGTTAAATGAATTTAGGGTGTCATATTTTAAGAAAAATTCAATTGGCCAAAATGAGCTGATAAATACAGGGTGGCGCAATAGAACGTGCATATTGCGTCATCTTTTTTCGCGACGAAGTTTACAGCGAATTTTGAAGTTGGATCTTAAACTGCATTCTTATAAGCTCCAGTTAACACAGGCATTTGCTGAAGAAATGCTTAGTCGATTTGCCACTTTTGACAACATCCTTTTTTCTGATGAGGCTCATTTCCATTTGAATGTACGAATCCATAGCCGATAAAATTGTCGTTATTGGAACGATGAGAATCAAACATAAAGTCTACATCAACAATCCGAGGAACATCAGTCAACTGAAGGAAAATATCCGTGGAGAAATAGCAGCAATCATCCCAGATCTATTGACAAGAGTTTTCACAAATCTGCGATCGTGTTTAGAGGAGTGCCGTCTTCGAGAGGGCCATCATTTAGATAATGTTATTTTTAAAAAATAAACTACATTTAAGTACCTAACCATCCTATCTTTTATTTCAACTATACCTTTTGTATTTATTTTTTTAGCCTATACTTAATAAATGCACGTTCTATTGCGCCACCCTGTACTATATATTAAATGGTGTCCATGAAATCAGTTGGAAGTCTCTAGCAAACTATATATGCACAATATTAAACTATAGAAAACTTCTAATTTCAGAATTCAGCTAACGGCTAAAGGGGCCTGCACACCTTGCGACCGCGTCATACAACGTGTCGTACGACAAGTTGGTCGTTTGCTGCACACGAAACAACCGTTACATACAATTTCATTTTGTGTGGTATTTTTCGGCTTGAGCGTATGTGTGTATTTGCGCGGATAGTATAACAAAATGAATTCAAAAATCGTCGCGACGCTCTCAATTGACGAAATTTGTAAAATTGAAGAAGAAGAAGATTAAAGAATTGTAAAAAAAAGAACGTGGTCAAGCAAATGGCTACAAAAGAGATATAGATTTTCTAACAACAAATTGTTAACAACATTGAAGCGTAATAAGCCTGCAGATTTTAAAAATTATATGAGAATGTATGATGCAACTTTCAATGTACTACTAGAGAAAGTTAGAGTTCACATTGAAAAAAGCGACACGATACTTAGGAAGGCTATTAGTGTGGAGAACCGGCTGGGAATTACATTGCGTTTCTTGGCAGCGGGGATCTCGTTCCAAGATTTAATCATTTTCGGCAGCAGTATCCCCACAAGAAATTAGCAAAATTGTGATTGAAACGTGCGAAGCGATAATAAAAGTTTTAAAAGAGTTTATTATATGTTTTTATTTGCGAGAATTCCGTTTAAAAAGAAAATTGTCAATACGAATCGCTCACTTCGACGTTCAAAAGGGAATGAAATTTAGTATGAGGCCTGCACACTATGCAACCGAAGAACCAACCGTCGAACCAACTTCGACAAAAATCAAAATTTTTTTATCTTTCATACAACCGACCATCCAACCAGCATTTCTCTTCCCCACACACGCTTTGCCTGCCTACAAGCAGTATTCCATTCCATTTCATTCCATGACATTGCTGTGTAAATCACCCTTCGTTCGGAGGTTAAACATTCGGGTGGCTTAAATTCGAAGAGTGGCCTGGTGTATAATGATGAAACGATTAACCGGAAAACAATTAATAGTCGACTATTTTCTTTCAAAAACAGAATTAATTGTACCGAAAATACTCTTTCGATTAATCTTCATAATTGGTTATACACTAAAATAATCGTTAAAAAACACCACTAGTGACGCCACTTAATTTTACAATTGACGCAATTGAGTTGAAAGCAAAAGTGAAGCAATAATTAAGTGAATTTCTGAAATTATTCAACAATTAAATATAAAAAACTTTATTCGTAGTGAAATATGATGAAGCACTTTAAATTGAAACAGTTTTCAGTACAATGAAACCAGAAGAGATTAAATTAATTTTGTAATTCATATTAGGTAAATTCTAGAAGTAATGATGATCTGCAAGATGAGAAAAAGAATGAAGCCCCTAGTACCAGTCAAAAGATTAAGTGCAGTCAGCCTAATATTCCCAGTGTTTTGAAAAAATGATCGAAGTTACAAGTTAGATGGTTGCAAACACAAAAAAATTAATCCAATTAATAGTGAAACTGACATTTTCACATGTCGAAAGTAATGTTAAATTTTTGTTACTATTATTGCATTATTGCTAATTTTTGATATTTAATACAGGATAAGGTTTTTTGAAGTTAATGAAGCAATAGTTTCACTTTATCAAATCTACTATTTTACGGAAATAAAAATTATGAAAAAAAATTAATAGGTAAGAGAGACAGATAACAGTTAAATTTGACAGGCGACAAAACAAAAAAATTTTCGGTATTTGTTTCGATGCCGCTTGTCAAAATTTGCATTCTCTGCGTACCATTCGAAGTGAAAAGTGAATATTGAGAGCTAAAAAAAAAAAAAAAAAACAAATTAAATATATTAAAAAATGTAAGTATTAAATGAAATTAATTTTGTAATTTGTGATGTTAATGTAATAATAAATGTCTAGAATATTGTGGTGTAGCGTCCAGTTTTTGTGTTTTAAATAAATTGTGATTAGAAATAACAACATACAACGCTTATTCTAACTTAAAATCGAACTGTTAGTTTCACTATAAGAAATTGGAGTAATAAATATTATTTATTTTCCTTTCCTTGTCTGAACATAGACTAAACTATTTCATTTTCATTCATTTAGGTGAAAGAACTAACGGAAATAAAAGAGAAGAATTACGACAAGTTCCTAAGACAATGTTGGCGGCAACTAATGACGGACAATGTTGCTAAGCAATGTTGTTGGTGAGGCATAGACAACAAAAAATGTGTCAGGGACCTAAAAACAGCATTGGGTATTCGAAGTAAGTTTTATTGATAAAAATATATGTTTAGTCGTATGTGTACTTTGTTTATTTACGCAATTACTTTTTTTCTTCACAGGTGCTTTAAAACAGAAATTTAATTTGGAAGACGCTGAATTCGACCGAACTACCCACAAGTTCTTCCAGTACGCTCTTCACAGAGTGAAGAGGGGTAAGGTAGCTGCTGGAAAACGCCAAAAAGTGTAGTCGTTAATTTTTTTTTTTTTTTAATATTACTTTGTAAGCTTCTTTTTTTTATGAAATATGTATTTTATTTCGATTTTGTAGTTGTTTATTATTATTTTTTAATTAAATATTGAATTCTTGATATTAGAAAAGACTCGTAAAAGTATCATAAGCGGCTCGCAAATGATATTAAAATTGATACCTAAAAACGCTCGCAAAAGGATCGGAAATGATATCAAAAATGATAAGTAAAAACTCACGCAAAAGGCTCGCTAATGTATCTTTTGTAACTAATGTTAATGATTTTTGATGCCACAAACTGAACGACAGGTGATTCATTTATATATCATTTTCGGATCCGCGCATCATAATTATATCATTTATGATAGTTTTAGTCCACTGGGACAGTTCATGGTTTATTTGATAAAAAAAAAATAAAACTGTTTTGTGAAACAATTGGTGTATTTAAATTGCCTAGTGTCCATACAGCCGGGCACATCGCCAAAGTACCATTAAGCTAGCTTTCGGAGTTTCTATTAAGAAAGATCTTAGGATGGCAGTAGTCAGAGACAATGGAACCAACTTTGCAAAAGCTATTTTAAATAACTAAATTAAGGTTTTTCAAACTCAAAATTATTATTTTTAAATTCTTATTTTTAAATTACTAAATTAAAGTTTTTCGTTATATAATAAATAATAATAATTAATAAAATGAATTTTAAATTTGGCAATATATTTTTGAATATTTTTAGGGTTCCGTACCCATAGGGAGCTAACGGGGCCCTATTACTAAGCTTACGATGTCCGTCCGTCCGTCCATCTCCTGCTCTATCTCATGAACCGTAATAGGTAGAGAGTTGAAATTTTCACAAAGTGTGTAATTCACAAATACTAAAAATACACATTTTTAGAAGAATTGTTCTTTAATTTATCCTTTTGTTTAACATTTTTTTTTTTTTTGTAGTATACTTTTTAAGCTGTTAATTGCAGTATACTTTTAGGCTATTAAATATCAACATAATTTATATTTTAAGCAAAAAATCTTGTACGATGGTACGGAACCCTCAGAGTGCTAGTTCCGACTCACACTTGGCTGATTTTTTATAATTTATAACTCTTCATACAAATTTCAAATAATTAACCGAATATATCTATTAATCAGTTAATTAATCGTATGACACATTAATTTTTTTGCCATCACTACTAATGCGTTATCTATCAGCAGTAGACTCATAAAACAATTCAGAATAGTTTAAGCAAAGACAATGAAATAGTTTATGTCTTTTTATAGACTTCATGGGAGTGAATAGTATTATAAGTTTGTAACACACAGAAGGAAACATCGCAGACCACATAAAGTATATATATTTGTGATCAGCTCCGTCTGTTCGCAAAACTAGTTCCTAAGTTTTTGAGCTAGAGAGCTGAAATTTTATATATAGGTTTCTTTTCACCAAACGCTGCTCAAGTTAAGGGATCAGCTGAATCGGACCACTAGATGGGGTACCTCCCATACAAACCGGGATTCAAATGAAAGTTCTTATTAGAATTTTTGTTTTGTTTTGTTTTTTATACTATCGACTTGAAATATGAACCCTGTAAAACATCTGACCGATATCCACCAACCATATTTCAAGACCCTCGAACCACAAGGGGGTACTCCCCATACAAACCGGGATCCAAATGAAAGTTCTTATTAGAACAACTTTTTTGTTTTTTGTACTATCGATAAGTACAGGTGTACAAAGATGGGAGCCTACCGATATCTATGCCCATCTATTAGTATTATATATTCTAACTGTTTCACATATTGTTATATATATTTGTGATCAACGCGACGAAACGAGCTGATATAGCCATGTCCGTCTGTCTGTCTATCCGTCTGTATGTATGCAAACTAGTTCCTCAGTTTTTTAGCTAGAGAGCTGAAATTGCACGAAGCTTTCTTTTTACCATACGCAGTACATTTCTCGGAATCAGCCGAATCGGACCACTAGGGGGGGTTACTGCGATATCATACAAACCTGGATCCAAATTCATGTTCCTATTAGAAAAACTTTTTTATTTTTTATACTATACTAGACTTGAAATTTGGACACTATAAGTGTCTGACCCATATCCAACAACCTTACTAATTTCAAGACCCTCGGACCACTAGCAGGGGCGTGAAGAGTATTTTTATTTTTTTATATTTTTTTTCAACTGCGTTAAATCAAAATTGCGTTATCAATGACCGCGTTATACGAGGTCTGTCTGTATATTACTACAAATACTACATAATAAATAAGTAATTGTCATTCAGGCTTGACACACTAAACAAACATTTGACGCAATAACACACACACACACACACACATACACACACTCTTACTACATTAGCATTTACATACAACTTTCACATAATGATATGTTATTGGATGAAACTCAGTACAACTAATTGGTTTTTTCTCTTCTTATACCCTTCATAGTAATACATAATGTAATGTCGATATAACTATTGTGATTATAAGTATTTTTATACGAGTACAATCATAATCTTTGTTAATGATCAAAGTTTCAAAGGTATTGGTCATTTATTGGTACTGGTAGACCTTCTAAAGGACTTACCATAAACTATTTGAGTGGAAACCATTTTTTAATATACTTACGAATATAAGTATTGCTTATAAAAACATATTATAGTAAATATTTCCAAAAATTGAGAACTCTAAAAATGATTGTTTAAAGCTATGAAAATAGTATATATAAAAAATCATATTTATTAAAATTGAAAAAAATCAGAGTAACTAGTATAAGCTAAAGGTTCTTCTACTACTTATATACTTATTCATATGTACTACATTATTAAATCACTTAAAATATTGAAATGTTACTTTACAATATATAGTATTCCCCTTTTGCTTAATTGCCACCACTTTGTAGTTTGTTTAAGAGTTCTGAGAGCAATCCCGGTGGTAGCGTATGCTATCAATAGGTAGGGTCTCCCATTCCGGTAACAACAAAGTCAAACACTGAAGCTAAGAGCAAGTGCAAACCAATAATGATCATTCATAATGCCCTGTCTCGCTTGTTTTTTTTTTTTCAAATCCAAACGACTTTACTGCATTGATGCCAGGTCATTTCATCATTGGACAGTCCCTGAGGGTATTACCAGAGCATTGTCATTTTACTTCTAATGAGGTTGTCACCATAAAACATCAGTTTTGGTTGTACTGGCGCCACAAACACATCAATGAGCTTCCGACTAATGTTAAATGGACTACACAGTTACCTAATATAGTACAGGAGAATACTATGGTTAACGTTCATGAGGATCACATACCATCATAAAGTTGGCTACTCGCTCGAATCATATCAATCATTGCTGGTAACGGCATTTGAACAAAGAATGGAATCATTTGATGACCAATAAAAACTATCCTATCCAATCCAATCCTAACTTCTTATAATTTATTAGTTTTTCTAAATAAGAGTCATTTAGATGAGTGCAGTGTATTGTATTTTTAATGGAACTGAATCTGTATCTTTTTTTTATACTACATACAATAATATTTCATTTTCTTTAACTTTTCGCATTATTTGTTTATTATAATTTTTTATTATGAGTTTGTTATTGCAATTTGCTGTTGCTTTATTTTTATTTGTTTGTTTTTCTTGTCGTTGTTGTTGTGAATACATAGTCATACATTTTCCCCCTAACTTTTTGCACATTTTGCACTTTATTTCGATACGAGTGTCGATCACAGAATCACCCAAATATTGTATGAAAATAGATAAGCGTTACTGTGCAAAAGTTGACAATAATGCTGTGTCCGAGTCACTTAAAGAGAACAACAACTTTTGCTTTCTCATTGAAAATACTCATCGGATTTACCTAACTCTTTGTGGATTGCCACTATATGGCTGTAAGGGATCTTATTAGGTCCAAGCCTGTCTATTCTATACTATTCTATTCTGTCCTGTATCTTCATTCCTTATACGAATAGATGATGATTGATTGATAATCGACCCTCGTATAATTTTTTTATAATATTTTTTCGTTTTTGTTTCTATATTTTTCAACATAATGTTGCCACATCATCATCATCATCTTCGTCATAAAACAGCGAAACCATTGGAAGCTGCAGCAATCACTTCTGCAACAATAACTTAATACGTGTACACAATAATATTGTATAATTTTTTACAAATAAAAGTTAATTGTTGCTAATGAAACGCAATAAAGGGCATCATGGCATCAAAATGAAATGTAGAGAAGAACAAAACGAAACAAAACAAAACAATAATTGCAAATATCAAGTCTTCTATCTTAGTTCTATTACTTGAATTTATGTCACTTGAATTTTATATAACTTAAGATAAACCGACTTGCAGTTGCATTTAGAACGAAAATTCTGTACAATTTTTGAACTTCCATAACTTGAATATCTTCATAACTCGAATAAAAAAAATTGACACGTGCAATCTTAAATCAAGGAAATCCCTTTTTGTGTGCCCGTCGTTATACAGATAACGTTGTCTCGTCCAAACTCATGGAAATGTTTTATTTTGAGTTAACTATTTGGGGAAATCTCTATTTGTAAAAATGATTCTTTATCGCAAAGTAAACAATTGAAGTTCTGAGCTGTGGTAGAACGAAAGGGCTAAAAACTGGGTCTGATAATAATTAAGCTGAAATTGAACATTCACGTTTCATTTCCTTTTCATCAGCCTACAAGTCAACCACGATCGGAACAGCGAGACCATTTTCGTCCATATTTAATCAAACATACAATAGTAATAAACTACTGTAACAACCTTCGCAATCACAGTTCCTCATATATCCTGTTATTCGTCAAGAATTCCAGAATCCTCCTTGGAGGTAAGCCTGTGATATCATTTGGTTCCAGGTACTGTGAACCCAAATAGAGGAGTCTGGTCCAAATAGAAACTCATTACACATCTACATTGATCTTTGTGACTGATACGCATATTGCGTAAATGTTTTAACACTCTACAATGATCGGTTAAGAAGCTCGAAACTAACCGTTTGCCTCTCTCTATATCCCTTGTTCTTTTTCGAGAGCTGGTTGACTAGTTTTGCAACTCTAATATTGTCGTTATTGATGCGATCTATCAGCAAACCATTTTTCGATACTTGCCCTAGAAGAACTGCAATGCAGCCCGCAGAATAGTTCAGGTTCAATGACGACGTTTGTAACTCCTTTTCAGGTGAGTTCATCTGCCTCTTCGTTCCCCAGGTACCCGCTATGCCCAGGTATCCAAATAAGATTGACATGGTTATTTGAAGCTAATGACATGTGTAACATTAGGCAGTCCCAAAGAATTTTTGATTTGAATTCAACTATTTCACTTTATGACTACTTCTTTTGCCTTTAAGTCTTCTTGAAGACCCATATGCCCTTGCATAAGAGACATTAAATCTAGAAGGCTTTCCACGCAGACGTCCATACATGCTCCTCTTTGATCTGATACATCGTGATAAAAAATTGTTGATAGTACTCTATAAGTAGAGCTGAAGGTCTCGATGCTAGTGCTCTTAGTAACAATAATTAATTGTAGTATTATAATTAATTTTAATAAATAAATAAATAGATCGATCTACCAGTGCCTACTGTCATCTTTGAACAGACAGATTGCATATAAAATGAAGAGAAAAAAATAGAAATAAAAATCAGCCAAGTGTGAGTTGGACTCGCACACGGAGGGTTCCGTACCATCGTACAAGAATTTTTGCTTAAAATATTAAATTTTGTTCAAATTTAACAGCCTAAAAGTATACTACAATTAACAGCTTAAAAGTATACTAAAAAAAAATGTTAAATGCTTCTAAAAATATGTATTTTTAGTATTTGTCGCTATACACACAAGTGAATTACACATTCTGTGAAAATGTCAACTGTCTACATATTACGGTTCATGAGATAGAGCAGGAGACGGACGGACGGACGGACATCCTAAGCTTAGTAATAGGGTCCCGTTAGCTCCCTATGGGTACGGAACCCTAAAAAAGACTAACTTTGGGTATGCGAAAGTTGTAATACTCTTCACGCCCCAGCTAGTGGTCCGAGAGTCTTGAAATTCATAAGGTTGGTGGCTATGGGTCAGAGACTTATAGTGTCCGAATTACAGTTCAATAAGTCAAAAAACTTTTTCTAATAAGAACTTTAATTCAAAAGGGGGTTTGTATGGAAGGTACCCCCCTAGTGGTCCGATTCGGCTGATTCACGAACTTGGTCGGCATTTGCTAAAAATAAACCTATGTACAAAATTTCAGCTCTCTAGCTCAAAAACTGAAAGACTAGGAGTGCGAACAGACGGACCAACGGACAGACGGACATGGCTAAATCAACTCGTCTCATCAAGCTGATCACAAATATATATACTTTATGTGGTCTGCGATGTCTCTCTCTGTGTGTTACAAACTTCATGACAAACTTATAATACTATTCACTCCCGTGAAGAGCATAAAAAACCCCTTCGATAAGTACAGGTGTAAAAAGATGGGAGCCTACCGATATCTACGCCCATCTATTAGTATTATATATTCTAACTGTTTGACATATTGTTATATATATTTGTGAACAGCGCGATGAGACGAGCTGATCTAGCCATGTCCGTCTGTCTGTCTATCCGTCTGTATGTATGCAAACTAGTTCCTCAGCTTTTTAGCTAGAGAGCTGAAATTGCACGAAGCTTTCTTTTTACCATACGCAGTACATTTCTCGGAATCAGCCGAATCGGACCACTAGGGGGGGTACTGCGATATCATACAAACCTGGATCCAAATTCATGTTCTTATTAGAAAAACTTTTTTGTTTTTTAAATACACGCTGGGGCGTGAAGAGTATTACAACTTCGGCATAGCCAAAGTTAGTCTTTTTTTTATATACATATATATATTTTTTTTTATTTGCTTAGCTCAGTGGCGGACTCGGCTCGATTCCGCCCAGGGCTCGTTTGATAAGCCGCTCTTTTATACCATTCACGCAGTGAATAGTTTTATAAGTAGTGTTGTAACGGAACTTCATATGCATTGAGACGTCACATGTCAAAATCTAAAATATTAAAAATCTTTAAATGGAAAATTATTACCAACTCTATCTTTAGGCTTCGTGATCTACGTATATAGAACCCTAAAAAAACCCTTATGATGACCCCTACATACAAAGAATAAGTATGAGGCCTCGGTCGCTATAGATTTCTGTATATTAAATGATTTTCTTTAACTTACCTTGTTTGTGTCTTGCAAGTTGAATTGGAACCACTCCTTGGCATCCGATTTTTTTTCTCTTTTTTTAAATCCACCGGAAAAGTAGGAATTAGTGAATCAAATTTTTTCATATAA
Source organism: Amiota mariae (assembly GCA_035041805.1). Taxonomy (NCBI): domain Eukaryota; kingdom Metazoa; phylum Arthropoda; class Insecta; order Diptera; family Drosophilidae; genus Amiota; species Amiota mariae. The sequence continues at coordinate 346,613 of JAWNKV010000196.1, forward strand.
AGCGCCATAGACACTGTCAAACCTGGTGTGTCAAACATCTGTGTACGTGTGTTAGATCCAACATACACATACAACAAATTTATATAAACATTCATTTCACTCACGTTGTACAAAATATCCAAACACTTTGGAAATTCCATCAAACATCGTATATGCGACTAAGTTTAACCGTGTCCACGATACATAAGACTTATAGGCCCTAACCACAATCAACCATGAGTGAATAAATCAAGAACGATATCCATAAATATGGCAAGCATGATGGACCGTGTGTGTGGCGATGATTGAGTGATTTAATCGCTTCTTGAGCAAAGTCAAAGTAATTTTGATATTTTTGTTCAAGCCAATTTTGTCGATATCATTCTTGATTGATTCAACCATGATTGACCGTGTATAGGACCTATTAGAAACATTTATAATATATGTATATGTACAAAATATTTTAAAATCAATCAAGTTCTCTTTTCGATAACTTTTACTTATATCATATAAATTTTGTATTTGACGTAGTTTCGTTGTCGTTGCGTCGTATAAAATAAAATAAAAAAATAAAAATAAATTAAAAAAGTGGATATAATCTTCAATAAACCATGGATATTAATAATCCGCTTGATGAAACTATTACCAAGAAAAAGGTTTCAATTCAGTTCCCACGCAGCAACAACAATAAAAATTTGCGTGAAATCCGAGAGAAGACCATTCCGGATGCTCGAAATAACATTGTGGCTCGTAAACGGGCTAAAATCGTTGATATGCGTGATATTTTATTAAGAAGCACGCGTCGTAAGGGGTTCGATGCACGCCATCGTTTAATAGAAAAGCACACAGACGATGGTGACAAATACAGAGTCTTGCCTAAGGGCCAACTTGGCAAATGTCAACCGGCTTCGACCAGAACTTTTCTTACCGAGGATGGCACTAAAAATACCATCGGCTTTAAACGTACTGTGGAAGTACCATGTGGATACGTTGATTACGATAATATGAAAGATAAGGAACATAGTCAGGCTGTTTTTCTGGATTTACCCAAAAATTGGTCGGCATACATTTCTGATTACTCTAGCAGTTTGGTAACTACTTCATTATACGGTGGTGGTGTTGGTGGTGTTGGTGGTGGTGGTGGTGATCGTGGTGGTGGTCGTGGTGGTATTGATCACAATAAAGAAACCGATCCATTTGATATTTACGAAATTTCCCGTAGACCCTCTCTTCCAAATCGAGATGGACATTTCCTTGATGCACGTGAAAATAAGGAAAACTCGAATATGAACAATTCCCTGTATGACCGTGGATCATCGGTTATTTCCTCAGAGTTACGTGGACGTCTTTACGGAAATGCTCCCGATCCAAGAATATCACATGGCATCTACGCACATGAGCTCAATGGATACAATTTTAAATTACCTACAAACAACACCGGTACTTCACGAGTGGTTAATAATATTGGCGAACACAACATTTATCGCATTGTTGTTAGCAATTTACAACCCAACGTAACAACAGCTTATGTTAAAGAACTGTTTTCGGAAATCGGTCCCATGTCTGATGTACGCATTGTACACCCCGGTACTGCTGAAATTTGTTATTTAACACTATGTGATGCCGAACTTGCTGTCGAAGATTTCCATAATCGTGAATTGGATGGTCAACGTATAACATGCAAATTTTGTAAGCCATAACCACTGCACCAAAAATTGGGTAATGTTTTTATGAATGGTTTTCATGTGTTAAATATGGCAGAAGATTGAAGATTGATTAAAATAAAAACATTGAAAGTAACAAAATAATAATAAAAGGAGTCTTTTACATATATACTAGCGCCATCTATTGTAAAAATATTCCATTGAAGCAGCTGCATTTTTCAGTGTTTTAAATGATTAGTGATTAGTGATAATTTTCCAGTGTTTGTAATAAATAGTAATTGGTCATAGTTATACCGCCAGAGAGCGTAGCCTTCACCGCCACAATTTATAGTATACTGACGCCATCTATTGTCGGACTTATCACTTCTTATCTTCGTATGCATTGAATGACCAAAATTCAATAAGCAAAACGGAAATGAGTTATCCAATTTTGTCATGTGTAGCAAAATGTGCATCTTGTTTACCATCACTCATTACATTGGTCAATGAGCAACTTGCAACACTTATTTATGAAAACACGCTAGAGCCGAGCCGCGTAAAACGCGAATTTGTCTGATTGAAAGAAAAGTGCTGCCCGCCGCTTAATTGATTGTTAATTGACAAAGAAGAAAGTGTCACAAAAAAAAAACAATAGAGTAAGAGCATTTAAAATTCAAAGTTCATTCGCTTTTATAAAGAGAAACCAATTGTACTCGCTAAACAAACACATTTGGCAATTGCAAAAAAAAAACATAAAAGAAATATTGAAAACAATTAAAGCATCATAGCAAAACACGCGCTTGCATTGAAGCATTGAATATCAAAACGAAGAAGAAACGAGGGACAAACGTGTTTGCAGCAGCAGGCAACAACATTGATTCCAGTTGGTGTATTAAAGTCTGATTGTGGTGTGCTCTGGTGTGGTGTAGTGTGAGTTGTGAGTAAATTGAGTGTAGTGTACAAAGTGAGGGCGAAAAACGCCGCAACATCCAATAAGCAACAAAGTTTTAGGTTACATGGTGGATTGGATGAAAAACGGGGTGAAGGAGGAACCAAAGCAATTAATAAACATCTTTTTGTTTGTTATTTTTTGAAAAAAAAAAAAAGTAAAACAAAAAAACAGTTAAAAAGTATATATAAAAAATAACGACAAAACATTGTTACACACACACACACACATAAAAACGCATGTACATTCATACATACACAACACACACAGACACACGTGTGCATATATGGAAACTTATTCGCTTGTACAGATAGATTCACAGCTATAACCATCAGCAAGCAACCAGCAGCAGCTGCAGCAGCACCACAAACAGCAAACATAGCACAGAAGCTAGCAACAACAAAAACAACTACAAAAAAAACAAACCCACATTGCAAAACAAAAAAAAAAAAAATCAAACCGCGTGGTGTATTATTGTTGTTTGTTCGAATTCGCAACAAAAATAAAAGATGAAATGAAAATAATCATCGAATTGAGTACGAAAACGAATAACACATTTTGCTAGTAGCTAACCAAGAAAGGAGAAGGAGCAAGCAGAGAAGCGAAGCGAAGCAAAGAGAGAAGAACAAGAACAGAAGAACTAGTAGTCAAACTACAACGAAAATTTATATTGATATTATTACTGCAGCCAAGTAAAGCAGCAATAGCAGTACTAGTAGAACCATCACCAGCACATCGACGACCAGCAGCAGTGCGACGACTAGGCAAACTAGAACTACAAGCAGACAACGGGCGTCGGCAAAGACGACGAAGACGACGTCGAAAGACAAAAGAAGAAAAGAAATCAAGTGATTGGTGGTACTACTGCAACTTAATGTATTTGTATTGTTTGAGATTGAGATTGTATGTGTAAGGCCACTTTTCGCTATAGCCACAAGTCGCAAGAAACAACGAGAAAATATACTACTATACTGAATGCCTGAACGCGGTGATCACGCGCATCATATGAAAATAGTAAAAAATTGACAAGTGACCAGTATTTAGTCGAAATCTCTCTTTTATTATATTCTAATCCTGATCTTGATTGTGATCTTCGATTATTCCATTACTACCGATCTACATACATACGTACATACAAATCTAAAATAACATAACATAAAATGGTACCCATTGGACCACATGGCGGACATCCTGGTCCTCATCCGCAACATCAACAACAACAGATGCAACCGACAGCACCACAAGGACCAAATTCCTTGCAACCACCAAATCCATCATCGGGCTCATCGTCTGCAAATACTTCGCAATCTAATAAAAGTTCATTATCTGTCAAACCCAATTATGCTTTAAAGTTTACTTTAGCGGGGCATACAAAAGCTGTGTCAGCTGTCAAATTTAGTCCAAATGGTGAATGGCTTGCAAGCTCATGTAAGTACATATTGACTTTGAAACCAAACAAAACTACAAAAGTTAGTTTTATATGTATTTACATATTTCTGTTTCTGTCTTCTTTATAGCTGCTGATAAACTTATAAAAATCTGGGGTGCTTACGATGGTAAATTTGAAAAAACAATTGCCGGTCATAAACTTGGTATAAGTGATGTTGCATGGTCATCGAACTCATTACTTTTGGTCAGTGGAAGCGATGATAAAACACTTAAAGTTTGGGAATTGGGCTCGGGTAAATGCCTTAAGACGCTAAAGGGACATAGCAATTATGTATTTTGTTGCAATTTCAATCCACAATCAAATTTAATTGTTTCGGGTAGTTTCGATGAAAGCGTCCGAATCTGGGATGTGAGAACTGGTAAATGTTTAAAGACACTACCAGCACATTCGGATCCTGTATCCGCTGTACATTTTAATCGTGATGGCTCATTGATTGTTAGTTCCAGTTATGATGGTTTATGTCGAATATGGGATACAGCAAGTGGTCAATGTCTGAAAACCTTAATTGATGATGATAATCCACCAGTGAGTTTTGTTAAATTCTCACCAAATGGCAAATATATATTAGCAGCAACATTGGACAATACGCTTAAATTGTGGGATTATTCAAAGGGTAAATGCTTGAAAACATATACAGGACATAAAAATGAGAAATATTGTATATTTGCCAATTTCTCAGTTACCGGCGGTAAGGTAAGTTACACGAAACATAACAATCTAATCTAGTGATTGAGTGATTTAATCCAAGAATTTTAAATATCCTCTGTCTCTTTATACTATTCCAAACTTTTTTGCATTCAATTTGTGAAATAAATCTTAGCCATTTCGAAATCCAAAATAGTACCATGGTGATCATCATCTCCCTTGATTTCACCGCAAGTAATTGAAGCATATCCAAGAGAAAGACTAAAATACATAGTATAATTAGTGAACTCTCAAAATTGAGGAAGCATCATAGACTACCAATGAGCATACATAAATATAATAAATAATATATATACCTCCACCAGGAAGCAAAAGCTTTATCGGTTCGTCAACATTATGGCTTCCTCTTTTTATTTTTTTTTTATTATTTTTTTTTTTTTTTTTTTTAATTTATTTTAATGTTTATCGCAGTTGTTCTGGATGACACATTTTAATGGTTATATACGTACATAATACTGAAATATCTTAGATCCTAATCTCTTTATGTGATACTTAATTGTAGTCATTATTAGATTCTTCTTAGTGGGAGATCATGTGGATAGAGGCATTTTAATCTCCGCTTTATAGTTGGGCTTCGGAAAAAGGCAAAAGCCAATGAGTCTGGAGTTTTGTTAAGTGCCGACTGCTATAGAGCTGCATTGTCTTCAACACCAATGCTTTCTAAGCAGTATTTGTTTGGCTACACCCCAACTACCGCACTATTATGGGTATTATATCCCCCAGACATATTCGTAGGGATATCAGGATATACGACTAAGACATAGCCTTCTTATTAGGCGATACTATTGATGGTAGTCGTTATAAGTCTGGTCGTGCTTAAATTACATCGGAAGGCAGTTGAGTAGAGTCACACCAGAATAATATTGTGTTATGATAGTGAAATGCGACTACCTCGTAGTTACATACTAGGACCACCTTACCTCAGCTAATTTAAAAAAATAATTCTTTTATTTGTTTTCCATTTTTTCTGTTGTTTCCTCTGCTGTGAACAAATTTCCGTTTCCCTTTCCTTATAAATTGCATGTATACCTCTACATGCAGCTCCCTTTCTATTACAACAACAACAACAACAACCAATGAGCTACTACTTACAGTGAGATGAATTTCTTTATCCACGGATATAATTCAATCCTTTTTGTAGACAAAGATTGGCGGTCTCAAAGTCTTGGAAGTGCCTTCTTAATATATATGTTAGAAGATTATTGATTGAAGGGGAGACAAATTTAGGAGAATCAAAATTAAAGAATTTTAAATAAAATTTGTTACCAAAATGTATAATTTTTATTCAGCAAAGTTTCTATATAACGATTACATTTTACAATCAAATGCAAATTCATTATAGGGAAGTTCTATACAGGTGTAACAACTATTGTTATAGTGATCTAATTCTCAACTCATCCTATATAATTTTTTTTTTTTTTCACTTGATTACTGACATGTTTATCTTTATAATTTAAAAAAAAAAAAAAAAAAAAATTAACCGACTTTTCGCGAACATAGTTAAAAGATTCACTGTTATATTCCAATGTTTTAGTCTACTGCTCAGATATCTTATAGCATTTAACATTGTTTTTACACTATCAGAAATATATGCAGTCGAATAGCGAAAACCCCAACCAAATCGGTTTAGTAGTTATTGAGAAAATTTCGAAGAAAAAACCTTGCTTTTTTTGAAGTCAGTTAAAATAAATAAATAAAATCTAAAATAATATAACAACAATCTTATTATTGAGTGGTTTACTAATCAGAAAGAAAAGATTTTTAAATTTAATTTTTATTTTTATCCCATAATAATAATAAACAACATTAATTTAATATTTTTTTTTATATATATATATTTTTTTCTTGAATAATTTTCAGTGGATTGTTTCCGGTAGTGAGGATAATCTTGTCTATATCTGGAATCTACAAAGCAAAGAAGTTGTACAAAAACTTCAGGGGCACACCGATGTTGTCCTTTGTACTGCTTGCCATCCAACGGAAAATATTATTGCTTCTGCTTCGTTAGAGAATGATAAAACTATAAAATTATGGAAGAGTGATACATAATGCGTTCGTATCTCTTACAACATATCTCTTTAATCTTTTTCTCTTCTTCATACACACACACACACACACACATTCATACATACATACATTCATACATACAAAGACACACATTTATTTATACGCTAATTTATCCCAGCCAGCATTTTTTTGAAATTTCCGATCAAATTCGAGTCTTTTTCGAGACGTCTGTCTGATTAAAATAGTCATAAATGCGCACATTTTCTGAGCATAAATGATACTTTTGTCGGGAGAAAATGGTAACCTAATCTTTAGCGTGCACAAAATGTTTTTGTAGGACAGCATTTATGTCCTTATCCGTACATTTGAACTACAAATGGCAAATATCTAAGACAAAAAATATTAATTTTATTTTCGCATTAATAGAAATATGTACCTACTTTTAATGATTGTGACAAGGAAAAACTTTTCGGTGCTTGACTTAGTGCTTGTTCGCTTCCAGCTATAAACTGAAGCCAATTCGAATGGCTACTCTTATGAATTGTCCGCGTCCCTCTCCACCTGTTCTTCCAATGAATTGTTTCTGAAAAATTTTATAATTAATAAAAAAAATTATTATGTCAACGTATAATACTTACAAATTGTCCAAGTTTATCTTCATTTTTTTTTTTCTTTTTTTTTTTTTTTGAACCTACTCATCAAATTTTTAAAGATCAGCAATAACGACGAAAGGAAGATTTTCCCACATTTGGCAATTCATCGATATATATAGCGTCATTGTGGTGCTTTCAACTTTCCAGTTTTAACAGCGATAACCTCCTCAGTCCCTCTTGCATAAGAATATTCAATTCAGAAATGAATTCTTGTAAAAAATCAAGTGCGCAATTTGATCAAGTGCCAATAAGGAAAACATAACTGATATCTACAACACTGGTCAGTATTGGCCAAACTTGTTTAGAGCTTCTTTCTTATAACGGCAGGCCATCAATACCAAAATCTAATCTCAAATTCGGTACTTTCCAATCATTTCTAACCATGAAATCAGTTAAACCGTTTTTCAATCCGTAATGAACGTATGTACCATCTACAACTTTTCTCTCTATTATGGAACAAGGCGTTTTTAAAATGATCCTAGCATTTTTAATAGGACTTTAATATTGCATTTTAGCAACAATGCTTACACCAAATTGGGTAGCCCATTCAGCCAGTCCTTCGCATAGATTGAATTCATTTTCTTGACTTTCACTATCAGAAAAGCAGCTATAACTTGTTTCACTTGAATTGGCATTATGGAAATTATTTTCAATGTTTGGTTAGTTTGGTGCCACCTGCTCTTCCATTTTTTCCTTTGTATCAATGCTTTTGTTTGTGAACATTAATTTTCTGGCTTCTTTTTTATTCAATCTTTTCAATTGTTTGACTGAATGTCAGTCTTATTTAATTAAATTGCATCACTTTGAATTTACATTTTTCTATAAATTAATAAACAAAAATGCAGGATTTGACATGTCATTTAAAATTTGTGGAAAAGAAAGAAGAAGAAAAAGTCCTGTTAGAATCACAAAAAATACCTTTTTGCATCGACTAGCGGCGCCAATATTGAATTCAATCTCCTGCATGATCAAATTACGATCGCTCTACATTTTGTTATTGTAGTTCCAAGAAATCACATTTAGAGCATAAAGTCAAGTCTTCTTTAAATCGCTCATGAATCTAATCAGTTTTTAATCATCAAAAGGTCTCAAATAAGACTCAGCAAGTTGATTTTTGTTAAAATGATCTTGCAAATGCTAGCTGGGATTATTTTTTAAAATAATTGGTAATTATTGCTATTTATATACTTGTATTTCTTTGTATCTGCCGCCATTGTCTTAAATGTAAACTCTATTCTCACAATTTACACATCAATAGAACTTGTGTTTTGAACATTATGAAAATATTACAAAAATTAATATATATGTACTATGTATTTCTTATGTGGCTTAAGCAAAATCTTAGTTTGTGTTGCTGAATATTTTTTTCCCATATAAATCCTTAGTCTAAATTACTTTTATAAACTAAAATCTATTTTTAATTTTTTTTTTTTTTTTTTATTTATTTAAAATGTCTTAAAGTTCAATTTTAAATAACATTTTATGTTTTAAAAAGAGGGAAACAAAAAAAAAATAACAATACCATAAAATAATTTGATACAAATATTTTCTATATTCTATTCTTAAACTAAAATAACATATTAAACCCACCCTAGAATCTATGATTAATTAAATGTCTTTAATCTTAAGTCTTAAATGAAAATTTAATATGAAATATTGTGTTTTCTTAAAAACGAAAAAAAAAAACAAAAATAATAAAAATACTAAAAATTGATCTCCAAATTCTCTTATAATAACATTAATTTCAAGATTATCTACTCCATGGAGAAATCGTTTCAAAATTTTCAATACACATTTATTTTTATTTATGATGATGACCTTCCATGAACCCTGTAAATATTATATATGGACCCAACAGCCCAAAAGAAGAAGTTATCATAACCACCACCACCACCACCATAACTTCCACCTATCTATCTATTGGGCCACAATACGAAAAGAAAAAACGAAATATACAAACACATGAAATATAACATTTTTGGTTTGGATTCTATTAGAGAAATTACTAATATTTTATTTTTTATTGTTGCGTTAATTTTTGTCAGTATTTATTCACATCTTCTTAAGCTTCTAATGGATATCCGATGGTCTCGGGCCCCTTATATTATATTATGTTATTTTTATTTATGATTGCAATTAAACAAATTATGATCAAAATCATCACTTTGGTTTATAGAAGAATCTTAAATACCTTTCTCATTCCCCGAATTTAAGAGACTAGAAGCAATTGTCTATAGACGATTCTCTCTTCTTTTTATATAACCGACACACGCTTCAAACATCACGACTCAATCATTCACATTGGTGTGAAAGGTATACAAAAAAATGATTCTTTCTTTTCTTTCTGCATATAGTTAGGTATAGATAGTTATGAAGGTTTCAATAACAAAAAAAAAAAAAAAAAAAATAAGAAAAAGAAAAAGAAACAAATCCACATACAATGTTGCTTCCAAAATTACAATAAAAATCAATAATTAATAATAAAAATTCTTATGACAAATTCTTATGAAATAATGACAATAAACATCTCATAATTTCAATTCAATTCACGATTATCTTGACCAACAATTGACCCCGACCGAACCCGTTCACATATTACACCAATAACGATCATATACTTACATACACAATACTATATGCACACGACAACACTCAATTACTTTTTAAGAAAACAAATAAATTTAAGAAAATATAAATAACTTTGGCTTAGCCGAAGCCTAAAATACACTTCACATTAGTTCTTCATTTATATAATAATAAAATATAAAATTATGTTCGATGGATCCCTAGTGGACCTTTGACCTTGATTGATTGTTGTTGATGATGATGTCTCATTTCGGAAACTAAATGACTATAAAAATTTCATATCAAATTATATTACAAATATATGTTTTTAGACAAAGAAAAATATTTTTACACTAATGTGATGTGTATAACTAAATTAAAAATATAATAATAATTATAAATTAAAAAACAAAAAAAAAGTATAACAAAAATTTTATCGAAATGAATTAAGGTTTTTTACAAACAATAATCAACACCTAAATTATAAGTTTTCTTTATAATTGTTTATTTTCTATAAAAAAAAAAAAAAAAACTAACTTTGGCTATGCCGAAGTTATAATACTCTTCACACCCCTGCTAGTAGTCCGAGGGTCTTGAAATTTATAAGGTTGGTGGATATAGATTAAGCAGAATCTTATAGTGTTCACATTTCAAGTCGATTGTATGAAAAGCAAAAAAGTCTTTCTAATAAGAACTTTCATTTGGAGCCCCCCTAAGTGGTCTGATTCGGCTGATTCCGACAAATGTATTGCGTATGGTAAAAAGAAAGCTCTCTAGCTCAAAAACTGAGGGACTAGTTTGCATACAGACAGACGGACTTGGCTAGATCAACTCGTCTCGTCGCGCTGATCAAGAATATATATATTTTATGGGGTTTCCGATGTTTTTCCTTCTGTGTGTTACAAACTTCATGACAAACTTATAATATTATTCACTGCATGAAGAGTATAAACAACAACAACAAATAACCATCTAATTTAATCTTAATAAATTATGTGTATTGTGTAAAATGATGAATAATAATAAAAAATAAAAAAAATCTTGTATTTTATATATGTATTTAAAAAAATAAAACTATTTATTTTATTATAAAAAATATATTATATAAATATCAGGGATTGTGAACTAATATTTCGGGCACAAGTCTACAAATTTTGACTTTAAAAAAGTATTCTTCAAGCAAAGTATCTTTTTTAATTATTTAATTCATAAGTTTAATACAAACATAATATTTTGTTATATTTTAAAATAGATGTGCCCGCGGCTTTCTACGCGTGGTATTCGAAATACAGTATTCGACAAAACTAATGCACGAAACAAACCATATCAGTACTTAGGCTCAATAAAATTTTAAAATAGGTTATACACTTTTTTCTTTTTCATGAATTTAATTACTTTTAACATTGGTTATTCTAAATGTAAACAAATTTAACGTCGATATATAATTTCAAACCAAAATATTAATGCAAATATAATATTTTGAGAGTATTTATTTGATATGTATAAGTATTTTCAATAGTATTTATTTGATATACATATATATTTTAATAGTCTTTGGTTATATTTTTATGATAAATCAAAATGGGCATTTTGAAATGCTGCAATCATCATCGATGTCGCTGTCGTTGTCTGTAGATTCTTTATTCTTTTGCTTTTTGTTACTTTTTTCGAATTAATCAAAACAGAAGATGTCAAATAAATTGGTTTTGGCTTTTCGATTTTGATAAGTTTCGGCTCCAGTCATTGCTGTACCTAATTTTTGATTCACTCAATTTTCTCTCAATGAACAGGCGCTCTCATTATTTTGCGATATTGCCACCTTACACACTCATTTTAATTTTTTTTTTCATTATTCTTTACTTTTACTTTTTTATTAATTTCATCTATACTTGTCACCGAAATCTGTTTGTGCCCTCCCATTATGATCGAGAAATTATCATTGATTGCAATTCTAAATGCGTTGTCTAGCGTCACACTAGCCTCACTGAGCTGGAAGACGGACGGACACACAAGAAGTTCCACTCGAATGGGACACACCAACTAAACGTACGGTATTTTGCATAGACGCGAGGCGGACGGACATACAAGAAGATTGATTCGAAAGGGACACACCAACTAAAAATAACCGCTACTTTTTGAAGAGTAACGTGTTTTACTTGTCGTCAGCAAGTTTAATCGTTCATTCTTCTTTGCGTTTGCTTGTTTACTTTTACTTTCTGTGCGACACACAAAGCAAATATTGTTGCATTCCTTTTTTTATTTCATTTCCGTCACACTTTTTCGCTACAGGACAGATTTTACACTTTTGCCTTTCTATAATCATTTTCAATGATTAAAAGGCGCAACAAAACTAAAGCACATTATCATTAACGCCCACTACATTAGTTCGTTAGAAAGAAAAATCAAAAAAAAATCCTGTTAGAATTATTCAGAGATTGAAATTGCTTGACTATTTTTCAATGCATTTTTTATTGCTTTACTGCGACTTCGGAAAATAATGAAGCAGAAGCGAAAAGCAAAGGCAAAGGCAAAAAGAGATAAGAAATTACTTACTTGAACGCAGCCAACCTTTCGTTTTCTACTTATGCAGTCAGCAGCAGAGACATTTCTCAAAAGTAAGGCGCCGCTGCGAGCAAGCAAGTAATTTTTCATCTCATTTCGCCTTTGCATTTTGCTTTTTACTGTTTTTTTTACGAAGGAAATCAGCAGCAATATTCATATATATATACATATTAATAGCAGAGTTTGGCTGTGCTTGTGCTCGATTGCTGTTTCGTTTACTATTTCTGGGCAGAGCAGCGTTCGATTTAGCTGAGCAAGCAATAATTTCATTGCTGGTTAGTTTACTTTTTCTTCTCTTCCGTTTACTATTTCTGGGCAGAGCAGTAGCAGCGTTCGAAAATTTGTTGCGTTACAAATCTTGTTTTGTTAAATAAGTAGGTGGGCATTATTTATTTATTTTCTAATATAACAAAATAAAATATGATATAAATGTAATGAACTTAAATTTTCTAATATTAAAAAAATGGAATATGATATGAATGGAATACTTAGTAACAGTAAGGAACAATTGAAGTGGACAATCGGTGCAACAGAAGCATGAAATCGTTATCTTTTCAACAGGTATCCTCTTCTTCAAACAACGGCAAATCTTCGATTGCTTCATCTAAATATACAGAATTTAGTTTAACCAATAATATGTCTTCAAGTGTGTCCTGATTAATCCGGTTTCGGTTATCTGTCAAAACAAGTTTCAACGATGAGAAGGCACGTTCAATAGTCACCTGAAATAAGAGATCTTTTCAATTTAGATATGTATAAATGTAGTTATATTAAGTAAGACTAATATGCTACCTCCACTTCACATTAAATTAGGTATGCATGAAGCAATTTGTAAAACCTAAACCTAAAGACGATCCCTGTTTTAAGTACTTATGTGATAAATTTCAACATTTATCGGATAGAAAGATAAAAGAAGGCATTTTTGTTAGCCCTGACATAAGAAAGTTAATGAAAGACACTAACTTTACAAAAATCATGAATAAAACCGAAACCAACACTTGGAATTCGTTTAAAGAGGTAGTCCAACATTTTTTAGAAAACAGAAAAAGCCCAGATTATGAAAATATAGTCAAATTTTCTGCATTCTCATATTGACTTCTTTCCTCAGCATCTTGGTGCCGTAAGTGAAGAACAAGGTGAGCGATTCCACCAAGATATTAAGATTATGTAGAATAGATACCAAAGAAGGTGGGACACAAAAATAATGGCAGATTACTGCTAAGTGATAAAGAGAGATGAACCGCATAGAATTCATAATAGAGAAATATTAAACAGGAGTTCTAAAGGAAGTAGAATACTCGTATACCATTACTCTTTTTGATTTACGTAGTCTCTTTATCATTATTTTTAACTAATACTGTTGGTTTTATAAGGAAAGAAAAAAAATTAAATTTTGTTTTATCATGAAAATTGTTAAAAAATTCTAAAATATGCAAGTCATCAATAAAAAAAATCTCGATGTGCTGAAAACAAAGATGCAATTTAATGTAATATACGAGGGTGGGTCAATAAGTCCTTAGAAAAAAGCATTAAAACAATTTTTTTTTTTGGTAAATTTTTTTTTATTTTTCTCATAATCTCCTTGGAGCTCTATACACTTAGTTAGACGTTTCTCTAATTTTTTTAACCCGTCAGAAAAATAAGATTTTGGAAGGTCCTCAAAATAAGCATTTGTTTGATCGATGACTTCTTCATTTGAAAAAAAATGTTGTCCACTGAGCCATTTTTTTAGGTTTGGGAATAGGAAAAAGTCACTGGGAGCTAAATCTGGCGAATACGGTGAGTGGTCGACCAATTCGAACTTTAATTCTTCAATTTTAGCCATTGATCGTAAACATGTGTGAACGCGGGCATTGTGAAAGAGGATTTTTTTTCTGTTTAAATGAAGCCGTTTTTTTTTCAATTTTTTCTCTTAGCTGGTCCAATAAAGATGCATAATACTCCCCTGTTATTGTTTTTCCCTTTTCCAAATAGTCAACGAAAATAATTCCACGTACATCCCAAAAAACAGTAGCCATAATCTTACCAGCTGATTTCACGGTTTTCGCCTTCTTTGGACATGGTTCGCCTTTCAAAATCCACTATTTTGATTGTTCTTTCGTTTCGGGAGTGTAGCGGTGAATCCATGTTTCATCTACAGTCACAAATCGACGAAAAAACTCATTCGGATTACGTTGCATGAGCGACAACAGAGCTTTAGAGGTAACCCACCCTATTGCGTTTATTGTCGACTGTGAGCAAACGCGGCACCCATCTTGCCGAAATCTTTTTCATACACAATTTTTCATGTAAAATAGAAATGATGCTACCTTTTGATATCCCTGTAACCTCAACTATCTCACTCAACTCTTTGATCACTTAACACTCAAATTTGTTGTGTATCCTGATGTGACTTCAGAGTATAAATTTATAAATTAAACTTGTCTAAATTTAATTGATTGGAAATTGAAGCTAATTGACTTTCAGTCTAGTTCAATATGGATTCAGAAATTTATCGACTTATGGGAAGAGTTAAAGAATTAAAAGAAATAGAAAGACTATTGGGCAATATGAGTAAAAAGGATAATACCAAAATTATGGAAACGTGACAGTCAATTCCAGACATATGTATTTAGTTGTCTGAAGAAATTGGCATTTGCTACCTTAACAATATTTTCATCTACCTATGCTTGCGACTCATAGCAAACATTTATGATGATGATGGCTGTGCAAATTTCTGGTTGCAAATAAAGAGCTTTAACTTAATAGCACCTAGTTATATATTTTGTTCATTAAATTACTAAGTCAAGATTCTTCGAGAGCCACATTTATATTATGTATTAATAATTTTATAAAAAATTGCACGTTCACCAATAAAGCTTCGCCATCTCTTTTATATAAGTAGTACTATATCCATTGTTAAATTTCCCTTTCAAATTATGTATGTATGTACTTACATACAAAAAGAAATTAGCAACATGGAGATCTTCACATGTGGTTAAACATTGACCTAAAAGTCAAAGTTGCCAAGTGAAGCAATAACCTGCACAGAGCTCAGATATAAAGCCCATTTCAGTTCAATATCTCAAAAACTGAAGAATGGACTACGACTAAACGTACTAAAACCACCCCCGGACTGCACTGACTCTTATTTTCAAACCTGGCGGGACTAACAATTGAGGTAATACTTCGCCAGGAAGAGCTGGTTAGACCAAACTTCTATTTAACTCCTCATCTCTGCGGACCTGTTGCATCATTATGACTATAATGCTGCAGGCGGTATTCCATGCATCTTCATCTCTCAACATGTACTTAACAACGCCATTTGGTGTAAGGACTTCACCCATCTCTGACGTTATTAACTCTCTCTGGTATATGAACTGGGTGCATTCCTAAAGAACGTGACGGGCATTTTCCTCTTTGTTTGTACTGATAAAAACTGCGTAAGATGATAGTTGAGAGTACCGTGCATGCGAGACACTCAATCGCTGATGTTCGGTATTAGCTCGAACGTCCAGCTCCTCTTTATCGAGCTTTGCCATCGTTGCAAGTCTGTCTCGACATTAACAGGAACCTCCGCATATCTTACGGCAAATGTTGCCGCTAATTCGTTGAAGTCAATATCGACCGGCTTGCAGTTTGCAAGAATACTTATTGCATCATCTGATACAGTTCTAAACGCACAGCAAACCCTCATGGAGTTGAGACGATACACAGATGTGGCTCCTTTCATGTATGATCTGTGTTTAGTTGGACTGTACCATACGGGTGCAGCATATCGAATGATGGATTTGCTGACTGTTCGTCATGTGCATTGCCAGAGCTTTCGCGCTTGTGAAATTTAGGTGGTCCCTAAAGTTGAGCTGGCCGTCCAGAAAGACCCCGATATATTTGATATACAGTGTGGACGTAAAGTCTTGTGTCCCAACTCGTATGACCAGTGTTTGAATTTTCTGCTACTTATTAGCACTACTTCCGTTTTATGATCTGCCAGCTCTAGACCAGTCTGATGTAACCAACTCCTTATGATAGCAATGAAGAAATTGCATTTTTCCCGGAGGTCAGGGAATTTTTTGCGACCGCAACTACGGCTATATCACCCGCATAGCCAATCACATCCACACCATCCGGCACAAACACACTGAAAACCCCATCGTACATGATGTTCCAAAGGATCGACTAAGCATAAATAAACAAGTGAAAAGAAGATTAAATTTGACTAAGCCGAAGGTGTAACACTTTTCACGCACCTTTTATACCATCTTCTGATTATTGTTCTAACTTCATGTTTTGTATGTGAGGTACCCCATACATTGTTAGTTAGTGGATATGGGCCAGATACTTATAGTGTCTAAACGTCAGTTCCATAGTATAAAAAACAAAAAAGTTTTTCTAATGAATTTGAATCCGGGTTTGTATGGGAGATATCCCTTCTAGTGGTCCGATTCGGTTGATTCCGACATACATATGTATTGCGTCTAGCATACATACAGACGGACAGACGGGCATGGCTAAATCAACTCGTCTCGGCGCACTGATCACGAATATTTGTATTTAATGGGGTCTCCGATGTCTCCTTTTTTCTATTCACTCAATTTTACGGGCCTCTAACTTAACTACTAACTAAGCCAATCATTTGTAAGCAGATGAAATATGTTTCGCACACGAACAAAGCCTTTGGCTAGATGATTATCAGCTTGAGCAAGTTACGCTTCCTTTCAAACACTCATCTCTTACTTACTGATATACGACGGAGCTCCTATAATTGATGGACATACACATGGTTAGTTAAAATCCTTTCGTATAGCTTAACATTTAGAACAATATCAGTACCCTTTTGAGGCAATCTAGCAACTCCTACAATTATTTGGAGTTATTAGTTGACATTCGAGTTTTGATGATGACTGTTCATTTCATTGTTTCTAACTGACAGAATCTGTATAAATTGAGCTTATAACTTCAAAAGGAACTAAAGGAGTAGTGTTATAGCCATCAAATATCATCGAATGGTATACGAAAAATGGAAGAAAAAGTATAAAATTTCATTTCACAATCAAATATACATAGCATGAGAATATCGATCAAATTGAAGTTGAAATGTTGAAAAATAATGTCATTTATACACATCACACTAACGAGAAGTGTATAGTACATAATATATATGTATTACAGAAAAATAATTGAAATAAGTAATACAATAATAATGAAAGTGTGTCAAATTCATTAAGATTTCTTTATTGTTTGTTTATTTATATATTTCAGAGCAGCAATTGGATTAAGTAACTAAATAAATAAATAGCCAACAATGTATGAACATAAATAATAAATGACCTATATATATTTTGCTTAAGGTTTCTAACTAATTTGCAGAATGTGCACAATTTTTTTAATAAAAAATATAAAAAAAGACTAACTTTGGCTATGCCGAAGTTGTAATACTCTTCACGCCCCAGCTAGTGGTCCGACGGTCTTGAAATTTATAAGGTTAGTGGCTATGGGCTATGGGTTAGGCACTTATAGTGTCTAAATTTTAAGTCGATAGTATAAAAAACAAAATAGTTTTCTAATAAGAATTTTCATTTGGATCCCGGTTTGTATGGGAGGGTACCCCTTCTAGTAGTCCGAGGGTCTTGAAATTGGCATGGTTTTTGGATATGGGTCCAAATTTCAGTTCGATATGTTAAAAAACAAAAAACTTTTTCTAATAAGAACATTAATTTAAAAAAGGGGGGTTTGTATGGGAGGTACCCCCCCCCCCCCAAGTGGTCCGATTCGGCTTATTCACGAACTTGATCGGCGTTTGGTAAAAAGAAACCTATGTACAAAATTTCAGCTCTCTAACTCAAAAACTGAAGAACTAGGCGTGCGAACAGACGGACAGACGGACATGGCTAAATCAACTCGTCTCATCGAGCTGATCACAAATATATACTTTATGGGTTCTCCGATGTCTTCTTCTGAGTGTTACAAACTTCATGACAAACTTATAATACTATTCACTCCCGTGAAGAATATAAAAATTCATGCATCCAAACAGTTTGTCATTTAAATGTTTGCAAAAAGAAAAAATACAAATAAAACTAAATATACTTTAACAAAACCAAAAAATGTATCCGAAAAATATATGTTCTTTGAATTCATCTATATCTATATAAATATTATAAAACAAAGTCCCCTGCCGCATCTATCTGTCTGTATGTCTGATCACAATAAACTCAAAAACTACAAAACGAATTTTCATACGGTTTTCACCAATGAGGAAGGTTTAGGAAAAAATAAAATTTGAAAAAACTCCAATCTTGAATGTGATGTGTAAATCTTAGAGACATATCTTAATATCATTCAAGTCGCCTTTTGTCAAACATCTCATCAGGTCAACCAATCAGTATCCACTTTTTTTAGGAAGGAGAAGCAGGACAACGTCTGCCCGGGTATCTAGGTTATAATAGAAAAGAAATACATAAGTTATCTGTTTTGATACTGTCAATGAAGTAAAAAAATTGATTGACAATCCTTGAAGACTTTCATTTGCATTGATAGACCCAATTAGGGTTTACATGTCAGAATCCTTAAATTTTATTAATTCCTTTTTAGCACTATTTCTTCCACTCTCTCATCATTTTTTTTCCCCGAACCCATAAATTTACTACCAAAGGAATTTTCTTTACTTAAGGAGCATAAGAAGAACTTTTTAAAACAACAGCTTTACACTTTACTAAGAAGCGAAAGGCTTGAATTCCATCAAGTACCAACCTCCAACTTACTATTTGATACCAACAGCATTCCATGGGATTCCATGGAAAAATTATCTAAAATACCTTGATCTATACACTTACATATGTACATACATAGACTCGCAGTTAACATTCAATAAACATGTGTAGAGGTGTCCAATCTTTTTAGTTACTTTAGCCCCATTCTCAAATTGATGCGATTAAGAATCGGTCCAATAGTATTTAGTCGGGAATAAAATTTAAAATTCTTTTTTTTCGCATCTTCGAGCATCTTTAAATCAATGGTCACTATATCGTTTCTTAACTTGATCCAGTGTCTAAGTTTCTTTAATCAGAATAATGAAGTAGTATGTATTTAAATTCATTGAAAGTCTCCTGGGTTAAGTACAATACACCTCTGGAGGTCGATGACTATTATTATTAATATTGTCTATATGGGAAGAGTACTTATGGTTGGGATCGTTGGTTTTCATTTATGTATGTACTGAGATCTTGAGCATTTTTGATTTAAAATTCATATGGATACTGGTAACTAGTGTGTTTGATCAGTGTCCAAATAAAGTTCTTTAATCATATCATATTAAGGACTTATGATTGGATTCGTTCATTTATTCTTCAGGTCCTTAAGAATTTACAAAATCAAAATTTTCTGGACAGTAGCACTTTACGTAACTTGTTGTTCAGTGTCCAAGTAATGTTCTTTAATCATAATATCAAGGATTTATGATTTGGTTCACTTAAATCTTCATTCAATTTTCGTGCCCTTGATCATCTTAGAATCAAAGTATTTTGAACTCTAATCACCAATTTGTTTGTTAACTTGGTTGGACACTGATATACATAACTATATAGACATACTTATGTACATAAGTGTATATATTGTGAATAAATGTGTAGTGTATGAAAAATGAATCGTTTCGTTTTGATTTTGCTTTTATGTACATTGTTTTGTTTAGTTATCATATCGTACAACAATAGAAACAACAGCAACAGCTGGATTTCTGTCGCCGCTTCTAGTGCTTTTGTTTTTTATGTGTTTATATTGTAATATAAAACGTTGCAAAACAAAATGAAATGATAAAAGTAGATGTCTTGCAAAAAAAAAAAAACATTTTCATAATTGTTTTGCAAATTAAACAGAAATAAACA
The DNA here is from genome assembly GCA_035041805.1 of Amiota mariae. NCBI lineage: Eukaryota > Metazoa > Arthropoda > Insecta > Diptera > Drosophilidae > Amiota > Amiota mariae. The sequence goes on from JAWNKV010000196.1 coordinate 366,988, forward strand.
AAATAACTTAGAAATACAAAGTATTTTGTTATTATTGTTTATGCTATCGATAGCAACATACTTAAGAATTTATATAATTGCCAACACTAATTTGTGCAACATGTGTAACACTAGCAACATGAATTGACATCAACATTGTTGACATTGTTGTCAGCATATTTTTGCTATAAACATTTATGATGTTTATTTATGTTATATTTCTCCACTGTATATATGTAAATTGATTTATTAAAATTAATTTTATGAATAATTTGTAATAATTTGTGTTACTTTGTTTTGATAAAGTATGCAAAAAATGTATTTTGTTTTGTTTTGTTATTTGTTTATTTTCTTTGGCAACACTGTAGCAGAGGCAAAATTGCCAACTCAGCAGCAAACACAGGCAGCGGTAGCGGCTGCAAGAGAGCTGCAGCAGCAGCATTGATCACATTTTCTTTGTTGTTGTTGTTGTTGCTGGTGCTTCTCTTTAATTTCAACTCTTCTTCTTCTTCTACTTGGCATTCCATATCAAGTTGCTGTTATTATTGTTGTTGTTGCTGCTGCAGCTCTTGCTCTTGTTGTTGTTGTTATTCATGTATAAAATTTCTTCAACTTTGTTGTAGTTTTTGTTGGTTTGGTTGGTTACTCTTTTTTTGTTGTTTTTTCTTTCTCATTTTTGTCTTCATTTTTACCAGTTGGTGTGTTGTTGTTGCTGTCACCGTCGCTGCCGCCTAAATATTTTTTTTGGTAAAACTGAGCGGCGTTCACTCATATTCATTCGTTTGTCATTCACTCGCTCGCTGCTTCTTGTTGCTTATTACAAATTTTTTTTATTAAATCAAAAAACAAGACAAAAAAAGGTCCAACTCACTACTCAAATAATCATATGTATATTAAAACATTATTCATCATCCACAATTTAAAGTAAACACTAAGGAAAAACAACAAAAGAAATATGGTAAGTTAAAATTGATATAAAATAAAAAATAGAATTCATTGGAATTTATTGTTTATTTTGTTAATTCTAAAAAATCAATTTTGCAGGCAGCTTACACGGAAGACCAATTGGCAGGTAAGAAAAAGCAATAAAATGTAATGGAAATCAAATGGTTTGAAAATCTATGTCACACACACACAATATACTTGTGTAATTTGTTAAAAGAAATTGTGAGTAATGAAAAATAGGAAAAATATTTAAAACAAAAGATTATTATTGCAAAAAAAAAAAAAAAACAAAAACACTTGTGTAGGTGTATATATTACATAGATACAATTGTCTGTGTATGTGTTTAAGTTATTGATATTTGAATCCAAGTTATTAGTTGGTTAGTGAATGAGTGAGTGCGTGCATAAACAAAGAATTATATGTCATTCCTTGAAATCTGTTTTATTATTTAGAATAATAATAATAAAAAAGAACAGAACAGAACAGAAAAGAAATTGTAAAAAGAAATTCATTATCGTCATCGCCATCATCAAATATCTGGCAGCATTAATATTTTTTGCATGAATCATAAATGTACATGTATTTATTAGAGACTTGCACGAATCCATTCATATTCATATGTATGTCGCTTGGTTTTGTTTGTCTTTCTGTGCCGCGCACTTATTTCGATAACGATGACACGACGACGAATGGTACTGATGATCACCATTTGGTGATGATGATGATGACGATGACAATTATGCATAACAAAGACCTCAGCTCAGCCCGCCTTCTTCGTACTCTTCTCTTTATTTCTTCTCATTTATTATGAGTCATGTTATTTGTGCTTTAAAGCAGCGTTTCTTAACCCATTTCTTGCTGATGGTATAACTCCTTTGGAAATTTATTAATGAAAACGTTTTATGGAATTTATTTTAGTTTAGTATCACATATTTTTCTTTTGTTTTTAAATTGGACAACATTAAACCCCGATTTAAGAGATATACAAATGTATGTGATAATTTAGCTAGAAATTGGCAGATGTCTTAAAGTGTAAATAATTTAAAAGTTTGATTTTGTCAGAAACGGAGGCAACGCCCTCTCTGGCATCTATGTACCCCAAAAAATTATCAGGGTGAAGGCGCCTAAGTCTCCTCCTGGAGGTGTTTGTCGACAAAGAGGATGTTAACTTGCCGACTGATGCAATTTTGCCTTTTTGGTGTCTTATTGGTCTCTTAGATACAAACATAGATCAATATGGGATTGCTGTCCTCGCACCTATAAGAAACTAAGTTTTAAGACCGATGTTAAATAGATTAGTCTATAGTTGTGATGGCGGTTTAAAAGGGAGGCGTCCGTGATACATAATCTAAATGAAGTTTTAATAGGCAACTTCAACTTCAATTCTTCTAATTAAGATTAGTTTATTGAGTTGATTGATTATGGGTAGACGGGGCTACAGTTTCTCTCAAAGAGATAGAGAGAGAGGCAGGCAGGCAGGCAGGGAAATAGATTGATGTTTTAATAGATTTTGGGTGAGTTCCATATGTATTTTGTAGAATATTTTTTATCTAAGTTCAATTGTTCTGCTTGATTGACTGCCAGATATGAAGCAGATCCCTCTTCCTTTACTACAGTTTTTACATTTTATTGGCACTCGCATGACATTTGAACAAACAGAGTAAATGAATAGGATCCTCGGAAATCATTCAAACTTAAAAAAGTTGATTTTATTAATACATATGTCAAGTAACTACTCACTTTCAATTGCCAATATGTAATAATAATGATTTAATACGACATGAACCACAATATACAATCCATCTACTTTCATACAATATATGTAATTGGGCTCAATCCTCTGAGGAGAAGGGTCTTGTTCTCTAAAGTCCTCATTGATGTTTGCAAATGACCGAAAGCCTTACACTGGATTCAAACGATGAAAATTACAGAGTTTCTATGCTGGTCTTTACTATATCAATAATTATACAAAATATTTATAGTTTTTGTAAAGTTAATTTTTATAACTGACTAACTCCCGGTGACTGATTATTTGTCTATTATGTTAGGAATTATCTATTCTGCAAAACCCATCATTATAAGGTACCTTCCAACCCTAGGGTAACAGACTCTAAAGAGAACTGATCTACTTACTAAATTTTATTTAAAATAATTGTCTTGATTTATTTAGATTTATTAGAAGAATATTTCTAATTTAGAAGATACCATTAAATTTTTTTTTTTTTTTATATTGTTTCCGTTCCTACTGAAGGTGACATTAAAAAATCATTCAAAGTTTGTATTTGGACACGTGGACAGTAATCATATTTATAAGTGTTGGTTCTTATCGTAGTTAATAGTTGCCTCTTTAAAAAAGTTCTTCAAAGTATTGTATTTTATCAATAATAAAATGAATGTGCAAAAATATCAGAAGAAAGCAAATGAATTCGATGACTAAACATTTAAGAAACAAACAAAACACATGTGAGTGCGTGCGTGCGTTGCCTATTTAATAATGATATTTGAGCTATAAAATTCCAATGCATTTTTATGATGAAGTCATCAATATTTACTTACTAATTTGGTTTCATAAATTCATCATAATGCAATAGTATAAAGTAAAGATCGCATTCTTTATCTGTTTCAGTATGTTGCATCTCACTTGCATTGCAGAATTGAAATTGTCATAAATTCTAATTTGTTTGTCAAATATTAGAATCGATTTATATGTGCCACCCATGCTTGGGATTAGATCTATTTCCAGTGAGTAACTAAGACATTTTATGCTAGTATATAACCAAAATATAAGACAAAGTCACGCGGTATAAAATATTATCCATTGGACCGCCTTTTAGGAAAACTGGGTTGCCGTCGTTTGTTTGAAATTTCTTCATGAAATTCTTCATTTTGGGAGAGAGTTTACCTTCTCCAGCCCCGCTCGGTTGTTGTAGTAAATTATTTGACGGAGCCTTGATTGTCCGCTTTCCAAACAAACTTAGCAAAACGCGGGTGTTGCGCAAAATCGGACGTATCAAAAGATTTAGTTTGCGCAGCATTTTAATTTAGAAAATAATTTTCCAAGTTGATGTTAATAACTCCACAGTAATTTTTGTAGTATATAGTCTCCATATACAATATATGTAAACCTAAGGAACAAATCAAATTTTTGACCAATCAATGCTTATATACACATCACATGAATTAGACTAAGAAAAAATAAAATAAATAATTCAAAGCTTTAGAGAGAACAGAACCACCACCACCTAGATCTGGCGAATATTTTCAAAAACTGTGCAATCAGATATCTATCTACCTATCTATCTACCCAGTAATCATGCCAATATACTCGTATACTAAGGTGATAAAACACTAGTAGTATGGTATATTGTGACGTGTGGAAAACTTTCATTTCGGGAAAACATACCATTTACCATCGATAGGTTAGGCTAGATTACCAAGAAGTACCAAGGCCAGTTTACTTAGTCCACTAATGGCCCGTTGTAATGCCACGGAGATGAAGATATGATGGATGGTATGTAAAGGGAATACCTCCTTCCTTTCGGTAGCTAGAGATTTGTTGCGTTAATAAGGTGCACCACTTTTCGGATAGGTTGACATTAGGACAAAACTCGAAAGGCTATGAAAAAGCAATTACTATAACTTTCGAACTCTAGTCAAAATTGAAGCGATTTTAGTATTTTATTATACTCTTCACGGGAGTGAATAGTATTATAAGTTTGTCATGAAGTGTGTAATACACAGAAGGAGACATCGCAGACCACATAAAGTATATATATTTGTTATCAGTTTGATGAGACGAGTTGATTTAGCCATGTCCGTCTGTCCGCCTGTTCGCCCTCCTAGTCCTTCAGTTTTTGAGCTAGAGAGCTGAAATTTTGTACATAGGTTTCTTTTTACCAAACGCCAATCAAGTTCGTGAATCAGCTGAATCGGACACTAGGGGGGTACCTCCCATACAAACCCTCTTTTAAATTAAAGTTCTTATTAGAAAAAGTTTTTTTTTTTTTTTGACTTATTGTACTGAAATTTGGACACTATGAGTCTCTGACCCATATCCACAAACCATGAAAATTTCAAGACCCTCCGACTACTAGAAGGGGTACCCCCCATACAAACCGGGATCCAAATGAAAGTTCTTATTAGAAAAACTTTATTGTTTTTTGTACTATCGACTTAAAATTTAGACACTATAAACGTCTGACCCATAGCCACCAACCTTATAAATTTCAAAACTCTCAGACTTCTAGCTGGGGTGTGAAGAGCATTACAACTTCGGCATAGCCAAAGTTAGTCTTTTTTTATATTTTTATTTATTATACCACGTGGCTACCAATTGTGTTAAAGTTTTCATCGAAAAAGTCCCGACTCCACAACTCTAGAAAAGTATGAATTACCATATAGGAGGGATATTATTTTTAATACCAATTGCAATCAAGTTCGTTGTTTTCTACCCTTTTAAATGATTTAAGTGAGTGAGGTAATGGATATTTGACAAATTTACGTAATATTTTCAATGTAACCTAATAACTTCACCATCTTACAAATAAGTATATATGTATATATATTTTTTTAAACTTATTACACTATAGTGTACCATATAAGTATTATAATTTAGTCATAATATTTGTAACTCATGACATGTGTTCAGAAACAACAGAAAAGATTTAGGGTGAGAGTGTCATATGGAAATGATTAGCGTGTTATGTAGAATACATTAGACCATATCTATATTCATTCAGCTAAAATTTGGTTGAGATAATATTAAGTATACACCGATTCACAGATGGTAGAACCATAGTTCCCTGAAAACTGGAAGCGGTACCACAACAAGTTCGCCTTACAGATTGTGATCTAGCACTTTAAATTCTCTATATACAATTTAACTGGAATATTTCACCGATGATTGGTCAAAATTATTGATATAGGTGCCTTGAAAAATTCTGTACCATATGCTATCATATATAAATAAGTTAGCTAGCGGGGGATTGTAAAATCTATGTTAACTTCATTGAACTGAAATTAATGTCTAACCCTAGATTATATAGTACTCTCACTCACTTAAGTTTTTTTTTTAAGAAGCCTATTTATGTTTGGAAAGACTTATGGTGATTACTTTGATAGATCTACTTATTTTATTAATTATTTTTTTTAACAATGATCTTCGAAAATTCAATACTTGCTGTAATATAAAGTTTTTTTTATTTTAAACTTGCTATCCGGGCACGCTTTGCTACTCCCTGACAAAATGAATATTATGTATTTATTTTTTTTTTTTTTGTTGGAAGTCATAATTCAAAAATACATAAATGTTTTGCAATACAAAGACTACTACTTGAGTGATTTTAAAATGAGTTTTATGTGAAAAATTGCATCCACAAATTTTGACCGATTCTGTAGACCGATTTTGATGAAATAAACGCTATATGTTACTCACAATAAATCTTCTTATCTTTCAGTAATTCAATTTTGAATGCAATGAGTGATTTTTACGTTATGCGCGCACAAACACTTTCAGTCTACGATTTTATTATATGTATAGATATAGATAGATAGATAGATAGATATGTATAGATTTAAAGACAAAAACATGAACAACGAAAGACAGACCTCCTTCTCTTTCTGATTGATTCTCCTAGCATTTACTTGGACAAATATATTTGATCAAAGCGATTCTACTATTAGTGTGAAGTGTATTGTGCATGTTTGTGATAAATGATTGAATAGAATTTGTATTATTGTTATTTTTAAGTAATTTAAAACGTTTTTAGTGGTTTTTAGTAGATGGCTTTATTTTAATAAAAACTTATGAATGCGGCGACAATAAATACTAATGAATATTGGAACTATAACGACTATGCTTACATATATATATATATATATATATATATATGTATATATATGTGTGTGTATATATAATAATGACAGATATCAAAAGATTCCGACGATAAGAGAATATAAACTTAATACCATCATCATCATTATGAGATGAGATAAAATCAATCAGATAGTTAGTTGTTTTTTTCCCCCTAAACCAGTGATTCCCAGCCTATGTTCTGCAGTATGCTATTAAAGGGATTCTGAATGGAAAAGCCCAACAAGTTGTTAGGTGTTGTTCCAAATATTGAAATATTGTACAAATCTAATAAATTAAAAGCACAAAAACCAAAAAAATCATGACCCAAAGGGACGAACACATTAAGCAGGCCACACATTATGCGACCATGTGGTTATTACCCAGATGCAAGTAAAGTACTAACTCGGCGTGGAGTTGCGTTATACAACCGGGTGATGCGACCAATACAGCAGCGGAGGTTTTATCATATATATAGGCCTCAATTCCAGACCAAGGAGTGAATCATATAAGTATGACTCGAATTTCGTAGCTGCGGATATTATCCAATGGAACGTTGATTGACGTTTCAATCCCTGTGCTCGGCACACGAGTTGTACAACTTCATGGAATGGAACTCTGCTTGTTGGTAGGGACAACGTGTGTGGGGCAGAGTAGTATGCTAGATGTTGTTGTGATTGTATGAAATATCAAAAATTTTAGAATTTTGGTTGTACGAGTGATCGCATAATGTGTGAGCCCCTTTATGCGATCGGTTGTACAACTTCATGGAATGGAAGACTGCTTGTTGTTGGTCACAACGTGTGCGGGGAAGAATAGCATCCAATTGTAAGCTGATTGTTTAAAAAATCGAAATTTATTTTCTTAGTTGGATGACGGATTGACGGACGGGTGCGAAACATAGAATCTTACTGCATGTACTCTGCAAACGTTGCAATCCTTCCTCAACCGCTGTCTCCGAAAGATCATGCGGATATTCTGGCCCGACGTTATTAGCAATGTTGATCTTTGGACTGCAACTAAACAAACACCTGTCGGCAAGAAATCCGTCGCCTTAAATTTGAGTGGATCGGACACACATTGCGTAAGCCACAAGATGACATCACAAGGACAGCATTGGACTGGAATCCTCAAGGGAGTCGCTGGCGAGGGAGACCAGCCAATACTTGGAGACGACAAGTTGAAGCAGAAGTGCAAAAATCAGGACGTTCCTGGAGACAAATTAAAGCTTTAGCGTTAGACAAGGCGAATTATAAGATGCTTGTTGAAGCCCTGTGTTCCACATAGGAACTTTGGGATTGTATTTATACGTAAGACCCTTAGGTGCCTATAGTACATACGTATGTATGTACATATATCGTTAGTATGACAGGCAGGCAAACTCTGGTATAGTGCGAAATTTTTAAATTACATATTTACATTCAAAATATAAAATGATGAAAAAAAGATTGAACACCACTGCGCTGCGATAAACATTCATGAGTCGATAATAATGATGTTGATGATGATGATGATGATGACGATGAGATGAGGTCGATACGAGAACCAAAAATGGTCAGAAATTCGACTGTTGTTATGCTTTAAGACCTTTTAAGGCAATAAAAACAATATCATAAGTAAAACAGCAATTCAGCAACAAATGACAAAAACAAAAACAAAAAAACAAAAGAAAAAACTGTTTACTACTGTTTAATAAAGTTTATCATCTATAGATAGAGAAACAGAAGGAGAGGTTAAACCATAGACAGAACTGATCAGACAAATGTTTGGGAGGGTAACATGGAGAAGAAGGAATGGAGTAGTGTGTGTGTGTGTGTGTGACATTTGCAATAGAATTTCTGTTATCGTCGAACCGCTTATTATTTATTACAGCATATTGTATTTTGATTTAAGCAAAATAAAACAAAACAATGCAAACAGCTGTTTTTGCTTCTCTTGCTTCTATAAAATTAAATGTCAAAAACAAATACATACACATAAATATACATATACATATATACTTATGTATATGCATGAATATAATAAACAGTAGTAGACCAAATGTCGTCAAATTGATGCTGAATTATATGTTGTTTTTATATATGGATAACACAATGTTTCGTTGTTGCTCTCCTGCCTGTTGCTGCCTGCTTGCCTGCTTGCCATATTCTTAACCACAGACACGACACTATTGACTCACATACCGTCGCCCATCATTCGTATCAGCCGCCACCAGTTAAAAAAAAAAACATATTTTTTATATTGAAAATATACTATATATACATATTTAATAAATTGTATAAGGTATATTGAGATATTCTTAAGACTTGTAACAAGTTTATATTGTTGATAAGCAGAAGAGAAGTTGAAGCCATTAAAGCCGCATTGTCCCACCACAGACACAGAGAGCATTCCCTAGATGATGATCATCGATGATAATAAAATATCGAAAATAATTTTTCCTTTTAATAAACAAATTACAAAAAAATTCCTCCTCCAATATCAAATATTTATCTCTTAATCTTCAACCATCGTCATCGTTCGATAAGAGAAACAAGTCGAGCTAACATGTATTTTTTTTTTATACGCAACATGTTAAGCGGATAAACAAATTACAAAAAAAAAAAAAAAAAAAATGATTTCTATTTTTTTTTTTAAGAACCTCTACAAAAAGATGCAGTCGAACTCCTCCATATATCGAAATGATTGACACATCCCAATGACTTCTTATAGATAAGTCCGAGCTTCTTTTTTTAGTAAAGACTTCTCTGTAGTGAAATAATTCTCTGATTCCCCACCAACGACTTCATTATACTTAGTAGAGTCCGATTGTATTAAGTAACAAAATTTGACTTATAACCATTGAACCAATTGCTCAAAGTCATCAAGTTCTCTAGTATAAAATAAATTTTACGAATATTGCGTGACCTAGAAAAAGTTGAAAATGAAAATTGTTTTAGTGATCAGTTCCTCTGACATTATGTTTTATATACCTTATCATATATAATATGTACATAAATAGATTGTAAAATGGAATTTGTGATTTTTTATATTTATATTTATTCTTATTTCTATACTAGTAGCGTGATGAAGGCATAGAACTATAATGCATAGTTAAGGTTGTGACCTGACAATTATATAAGTAGGTACTTACTTTTAGATTAGTACTAATAGTCCCGGCGCGCGTTACTGGTCCCAGGCAAAATCTGCTTTGTACGGGAATTGATAGTCGCTCATAATTCAAAAAGAGTTTTTTTTTTTTTTTTTTTAAATAAAATTGACATAATTTTCTGAGTCATTTAATAAAAACTCCTTGATTGATATGAAAATATGTCTCTAAGCTTTATACGCAAAATTTGATCCATCAATGTCTTTCCTTTCCGGGAATTATTGTGATGTTTTAATAGTTTTTCTGCTATTCGGGTCGGAGACAATTCCTACAAAGATCATAAAAATTTGTACACCCAATACTTATAATAGATATACTTATGTATATAGAAGATGATCAGCCTCAGATAAAGGAAATACAAATTAGAGTCTCTCAATTTTTGAGTTATTTATTTTATAAAATTTGGCTTTAAATGCCTCTCATCGAACACAGGTACTATATAGTATATATGTACATACATATGTACTATGTATAATAAAATCAATGTTGTTCCCTTGATTACTGAAAGAGATAGTTCCCATTCCATTTTCACTCTATAATCTCGGTTTTCAATTTTAATACATATGTATTTGTAGTTTAAATAGAAAAGAAAGAGAAATAGAGAGAAATACAACACTGACAAATTGGTTAAATATATGGGTAAGCTAAAAAGCCCCTCTAAAATTTGTATATTGTACAAATATAATTTTTATATATCTTCTTCCAAGCTTCTCACTTCTCCAGTTGATGAGTGGGTGGGTGGGTGTTTGTGTGTGTGAAAGTTGTTAGGGGGGTAGAAGGTATGCAAGCTTCGGTGAAACGAAGTTATTATTCTATTCTCGATTGGTCTATTGTTCTTTTTGAGTCGAGAGTCCAATCATCGTTTTATCCGTAAAGCTAAATTTTGAGCCGAAACAACGATGATCTTCGTCGGTTGTCGTTAGTCGTTGTTGGACACCAGCAAGTCGAATCGAACCAGCAAAGCAAAAAGCAAAAAAAAAAAAAAAATACCATATCAAACCAAACAAAAGCAAAATCAAGCTGACACGACACCACAGCGCCCCACAGCCAAGTTGAGTTGAGTCTCACACCAAGTCAAGACAAGTAAAGTAAAGTAAAGTAAGCCATTTGTTGAGGCACTGAGGCAGGCGGCGGTACGCATTCAGGCAATTCAATCGTGTATCGAGTCGAGCGAACGTTAATCGAGCGCAACAACATAACAAACAAACAAAACAAAACAAAACCAAGCCAAACAGTCACTTGCCGTAGATCCATACGAACGGAGGCATATATAAGTATAAGTGCCTTTAATTTTCGATTCAGAAGTAATTTGAAATCCGTCAAAATTCCTCCTCCAATATCAAATATTTATCTATCAATCTTCAACCATCGTCATCGTCCGATAAGAGAAACAAGTCGAGCTAACATGTATTTTTATACGCAACATGTTAAGCGGAATTTCAACACCCTGGATGGTGATTATTTGATTTATCTGATCTGATGTGATGTGTGTGTGTGTGTGTGTTTGCGTGTGTGTGTGTGTGTGTGTGTGTGTGTGTGTGTGTGTGTTGTGATTTGATTTGTATAATCAATATAAAAATATTTTATATATTAAATACTAAAAGTGTTTTTAAGTTTTTTAAAATTATTTTTTTTTAATATCATTTTTTTTTTTTTTTGTATTTGTGTCTTTTGTAGAATTCCAAGAAGCCTTCAATCTTTTTGATAATCGTGGCGATGGCAAAATCCAATTGAGTCAAGTTGGTGAATGTTTACGTGCACTTGGTCAGAATCCCACCGAATCGGATGTCAAGAAATGCACACATCAATTGAAACCCGATGAGCGGATATCATTCGAAGTTTTTCTACCAATTTATCAGGCAATTTCGAAGGCACGTTCCGGTGATACTTCAGATGATTTCATTGAAGGTTTAAGGCATTTCGATAAGGATGCCAGTGGTTATATATCATCGGCTGAATTGCGTCATTTATTGACAACATTGGGAGAGAAATTGACAGATGAAGAAGTTGAGCAATTGCTTGCCAATACTGATGATCAACATGGCAATATCAACTATGAAGAATTTGTACGCATGGTGATGAATGGTTAAGAAGTTGAATATAACAGAAGAGAAGAGAAGACAAGAAGAACAGAGCAATGAGTGCGGTGCGGAGAGAAGAGAAGAGCAGAGAAAAAAAGGAAAGGAAATATAATTTGGTTTGTGGTTGAATGATAGATAGATAGATGATTTATTGTGAGGTTTGGTGGACAGATCGAATGACGGGAAACAGCAAAGAATTGGCGTGTGACAAAAAGGCAATTGATTGATTAACTTACAACGACGACATAGGTAATAATAATATTTGGTTGATTGCTTGATTGATTGACTGACTGATTGATTGGTTGGTTTTGTTTGGTTAGTTGAGAGATACCGGCGACAAAGGCAATGAAAAATGAAACATGTTTGATTGATTCAAATCATTTATTATTATTAACTCCTTCAATTTAAGTGGCGTCGCAACAATAAAACATATAACAAAGCATCGGCACAGCACCAAGTTTTGTTACTTGACTGACTACCTAAGTTGATGTTGTTGCTATGAATTCTCATCTATGCCTCCCATGCCACCTATAATCAACTGTCTACATTCAATCAATCAGTTAGTCAGTCAGTCAGTCCATCTAAGCCTTGACCTTGTTGTTTGTTTGTTTGCTTGGTTTGATTGTTTTGCTTTTGCTTTTATCTATTTAGTTCTAAAACGTCATACTAAATTTAGCATCTAAGCATCTCAGCAACAACCAAACTAACATTAAACAAAACATGAATGAATGAACGAACGAACGAAACAATATTCAATAGCAAATCAAAATCACAAAACCAAAACAAACACCATATGCCATATATAAATTGTGTCAAATTGTCGTCACATTAATCAATCGATCGATCCATCGAAGAATTAATAAAAAAAAATTAAAAAAAGAACAGAACAGAAATGATGAAATCAATTGCAAACGAGAAGAAGAACAACAACAACAACAACAACATAAAACATACCCAAAACAACATAAAGTATTTCTAAATTAAAATATTAATTTTATTTTGTAATCATATACAAAAAAAAAAAAAAAAATTCATTCAAAAAACCACATAAAACAAAACAAAAAAAAAATATATATATTTTCTACTTTATACAAATTTAATTTAGACCACAAACATTTTACTCCTTTTGTTTTTTTTTTTTTTTTTAATTATCCATTATACTTTTTTTCTTTTGTGTTAATTTGATGCATTTTTTAATTGAAAAATATAAAATAAAAACAAAATTTAAAATATTAAAAAAAAAAATAAATTATGTTAAAAGTTAATATGTTTGTATTTAATCAAAAAGAAAAAGAAAAATATTAATAAAGAAATCACCTTTTTACATGTGTACTTAAGTACTACTAGAAAAGCAAAACTAAACCAAAATTTTATTTATTTCATCTAATCTAAAAATTAAAAATAAAAAAAAGAAGTACATATTTGTTTTTAATCAAAATAGTAGATAGCAAAAATGTGCAAACTCAAATCGATCAGCTGATTGCTTGGCCTCATAGTGACGACCATATTATTCGGCGACACATGACCAAACATAATCAAGGTCCTTATATGTATTACAGACATGGCAGCACTCTTTTTTAGGGGTGCATTTAAATGACAATCGCAAAAAATAATCCTCATCTACACTGCATGATTGCAAGCTTGATAGCGCAATGAGGAAAGAAAGAACGCAATACTAATGAAGCCACTATAAGTATATTTTGATATAAATAATTAAAAAGTTTACGCCAAAAATTGGCTGTATATTTTATCGTATGTTGCAATTTGATATTTCAAGCTAAAGCACAGTATAGTAGAAAAAACGTTTGGTCTTTGGCACATACGATAATTTCGCGCAAATAGGGTCAATGTTGACAGTACAGTTATCCACTAGCATTAGCACTGCATGATTAAGAGACCATCCCAACCTTAGCTGTACAACTGGGAAATCCCATTTCGCTATCATCAATATGGGAAGGATGGCTCCCTAATACAACATCGTACCGAAGGGTACATTGCCGGATATACAACGGCAACAGGGGCACGAACCCCAAGCCCCTCCACATTGAGGGCCTCCACAAACCTTCATTTACTTTTTTTTCTTTGTTATCACTTTGACGGCCACGACAAACCTTCATTTGATCCTTGTTTTTTTCTCATCAGGCCGTCAAAGGCCTTCACAATCCTTCATTTGACCTCTTCCCTTTCTTTTGTCGTCACTCAGAAATAAAACACCTAAACCCGGGTAGCTAACTCAACCAATATATGTACTATATGTACGAGTATTTGTATATGGTAAAACTAACTAACTTCTCGTATTACTGTTGTTATTATCTAGAATATTTTTAATTTTTACTTAACCAATTATGTTTGCCCTAAAAGGTACTCAAAAAGAAATAGTTTTTTAATTCTTTATTCATTGATAACCATTTCTCTCAGACTCTAAATCTGTCATAACCCTACAGTATACTTGGTGGTAATAGTCCCCATTTCGTTAGTAATTCACTAGTTCATTACTGGTAATGAATTCACCAGTCAAAAGTAATGCAGAGGTGAACCAATATGTGGTGGCAACAACTGGTGAGCGGTAATGCAGACGGTGGTAATTGACCATTTGCAATGACATTGCCATGTTAAATTCACCAGTTGAATACATGTAAAAAAGAATAGGCGAACCATTGGGACCATCCACGAACCAATTTACTTATACGTATACAATATATAGAGTATAACTATAGACCCGTTCCTGCTTTGCAATGATGCGTTAAAAAAAAAAATTATGTACACATCTTCATCGGTTTCAACACTATGAAATCAATGATGTCTGTTTGCATTTTTGTTCTATGACCTATAAAAAAAATAAATATCTCTAATTCATCATATGCCCAATGTACAAACACTTCATTAAAATTAATTATAATATATTCTGCATATCCTCCTTCCACAGAAAATTCTCTTAATGATAGTGAAAACCGTATCAAAATCCGTTCAATGGTGTAGAAATTGTGCGCATCGGAAGATAAAGGACTTTTGACTTTCATATGTACTATGTATGTATATAAGATTATATAATAGTTATACATATGTAGTAGATAAACAATAATTCAAAATATTACTTTATAATTGTTATGAATTTACTTTCCGATGACAGTACATATTTTATATATTTATTTTTTCTCAACTATCAACATAATAAATAAAATATTTTACTGTCATATCGATAATATTTTTAAAATATTTTTGAGTGTAACAAACAAACACTTGTAGTCCACATACATCTTTTTAGATCGTGTAAACTAAACCTACACAAATATATTTGTATGTCATAAATTGACAAAGTGCTGCCAGGTGGTTGTGCATTAAATTCACAAATAGAAATCAGTTAAAAAATTGCATTTAGTCTATTTGTGCATGTGAGGGTGGCTGGCGGCGTGCGATTTCGGCGGATTCTTCCTTTATTTCTTAAGCCGAGTTTGTCATTTTGAATATTTTGCAAGTCCTTTAAGTGCTTGGTTTCTCAGTTTATTAAAGTAAAATACTAAACATTGGTAAGAAAAAAAAAAAAAGAAGATAAATTGCAAGGCGCATGAAATAAAGAAAAAATTCATTTTTGTGAAAGCGGTAGAAATTTCCTTTTCGAAGAAATTCGTCATTAACGTTTTGCCTACCTGCTGCATTATTTGCCTTGCGATACAGCAGCAAAAACAACAACAACAACAAAAACACCAGCAACACCACCAACAACAATAGCTACAAATTACATTCGTAGGAAGGAAAATTTGCTGTCATTTTTTTTTTTTTTTTTGTTTTTTGTTTGGTTTGGTTTTTCATTAAAAAATATTTAAATTTTCAACCATGGGACCACCACCTTCTAATACTGAAGAGGTAAGTAAACCTTCAATATTATATAGCAATAATCTCTGCAACCCACTTCCATTTTTTTGTATTATGTACTTTCAGATTCTTAAAAGCCATATTGATATAGTGAATACGGCGTCTTTGAATGGCAATGCTAATGAAGCCGTTACTCCGGATAAAACTAGGCCCAGTAACGTTGTTACCGTTCAAGTTTGCACTGTGCCAAACAATCTATTTAGTTTCGTAACGTCACGTAATCTTTCAATTAAGGAATTGAAAGCAAAAATTTCATTAATGGGATCGATTGAACCATTTTATCAACGTCTCATCTATAATGGATATTTATTGACTGAGGCGTATCATTTGTATGATTATTGTCCAACCGAAAATGTCATGAAGATCTATATGACTGAACGCATACCGGGGGATATGCAGATTTTTATGCAACACTTTCAGGGTCATACCCTTGTGATGAAATTCGATAGATTGGATACTATAAGAAGTATTAAATGTATGCTAGCAGCACGCGAAGGTATTCCTGTTGATGAGCAACGTATTTTCTATGAAGGACGTCAATTAGAAGATCATCGCACCCTCAGCGATTATAATATACCGCCAAATGCAACAATGCGTGTAACTTTACGTTTGCGCGGTGGTAATGTCTATTTTCTGGAACTGGAGAAAAGTGACCAGCAAGACAATACCAAAAAGAACCAAATAAACGAAGTTCCTAATGATGACGATGGTGATATAGTAACTGAAATTACAGACGATGAGATCGTCGAAGCTGAAAAACCAAAATAAATGGCATTAAATGCATTTCTTCTGATGCTGTGAAGGACGAAGGACCCATGGACCCCATTAACACAACTATCAAAATTTCAGCATTTCAAAAATAATTTTTACAAAAATCTTTCATGAAGTTGAAATTGTCATTTTGAAAAATCTCTTCTTTTTTTTGGGATCTAAAAGGATAAGGTAAACTCATCAGCTATTGGTCCAAGTCCATTTATTCCTTATATTTATCATATTATTAAACATAATTTTTAAAATCATTAAATTTTTTTTTAACCTACGATTATAAAATAATAAATACTATAAATATGTGAAAGAGAAAAAAAAAAAAGGGTTTTGATATATTCAATTGAAGGATTTATTGAGTTTCGTATACAAAACTAAATGACTAAATATTATGTTGGGGACCTACATTATTATTGTTGATAAAGCTTGGTTAGATTAATTGGAATCACTTTTGATAGATCAGTGACGAAGTGTTGGATCTCGCCCTTCCCCTAATCAATCAATATTGGTTGCTCTGTTGACCTTCTTCGCATTCATTTTAGCGGAAGCAGATATGGAAGTTCAGAGCTTGAACTTCGCAGAAGCGGAGGGTGAGTTAAAAAAGAAAAAATTGCCAAGGGTTTATAATTTAAACCGATTCTACTAAATAGTTTCTCGCTTGGAAATCCGATTGCCATCCCCCGCTAGGCGCTTTCTTTAAAGTGTTTGGCAGATTAGTTAGACGATGGCCATGGGCCATGACAAAACTTAAATGCACCTCCGATAAAACTCCATTACGACAGCGGAGGTACGATTTCCGATAGTTGATTTCCAGGACTATGTATGCACGCATACTTTGTTGTTATAATTACATGAATTATACGAGTATGGTATTGGAAAATATTCGATCTATCGGATCGATCAATGTTTATTCATTGGTATAATATGAGTCTTCATTTACATTTCTTTGGACTTTGACTAATCTATTCTGGTATTGGATGTTTGTTAAAACTTATAATACTAGATGTCTAGATTACATCAATTCACGACTGCCCAGTTCAATATTGCAAGACGACGAGGTTTGATTAGGAAAAACATAAAAACTATTTCTTCGATTCTCTTTGTGAACGTTTCCCAATGCTAACCCGATGAGTCTGGGCTCAGACATACTTGTATTAACATGCAGGTAGGTTTTCAATCTTTTCAGTATATAAAAAGTCCTTTCAGCTGTTGCCGAAGTGACAGCCATCGTCGTAAACAATTGCAACAATATTGCAATATTGTATGTCTTCGATTTCATGACCTGCATTTCCTCAAATGCAGTCTGGGCTCTCTTTAACGCAATGTTCTTGCAATTCTTGTAAAACAAAATGATTTCTTGTTCTGCATGCAATTCGTGCGGCCATAAAAAAAACATAATGTAAGTGAATATGAGAAATGATACGATGACGGAAAAAGCAATGACGCAAATGTGAAATTTCACTCTGCTCCCCAGGACGCATCACTGTCAGCAACACATAATGAAAAGAGATGAAACGGATAGCTGTTTTGACGTGTACGGAATATCCGACCAACCTTGTAGCCGGATATCCAGCCGCCGGATAGCCGTCCGAAAATAGCAAATTGTTGCGTCTTACAAGCAAACATTCGTAGGTGGTGAATTCGGGCCTTTTCGTTCATGAGCCATCTTAGTGCTTCATTGTCTTATAAAAAGACTATTAAAAACATAAAATGGTGGACAAAAGTATGAGAACGCATTGTTGTTCAGGAAAAAAAAGGAGAAAAGCAAAAACTTGTGATAATAATTGCGAATAACAGCAAAATTGAAATAAACCCTCCTTTGACGTCGATGACCTTTTGCAAACGCACAGGAGGAATTGATTTTACCAAATTTTGAATTATTTCCAATGAAATATCTTTCTAAAGTCCTTCGACCTCAAGAGATAAAGTCGGTAGTTTTTCAAACTTTCTGGGACTGCTTTCATGAAGTAGCGAATAATGATTGTCTCACGATGAAGAAAAGAATACGATTTGCAACGGAGATTGCTTTTTTTTTGAAATCAGTGCGCATTGGTCATGATCATGATACTTATATTTGATGGTCAACTAATACAACTTATCAAAGTTTCCTAGAATTTATTTTTCAGTGCCCGTAGTTACCGGATATCTGTTTCATCTCTAATATGAGTATAATGGGTGTTAGGAACCTTGAATTTGGTCGATGGTTAAAGCTAATTCCAAAGTGATTTCTTTCTACGATTATTCTCAACCGAAATTCTCTAAGAACTCCAAGTTTCAAATAAAATGATGTATTTATTTTGTTTTTTTTTCTTCCGAAATCTACCAACAAGAATTCCTGCTCCTCAAACAATCTCTACCCTCCCATAAATTCATAAACATAGACGGTTCCAAGTCGTTTTGTGGCTCATCATTCAGTTTAGTAATGAATAGCGCAAACGAAAAACATCTCCTACCAGTGAGGACTTTTTCAAATGAAATCATCGCCATCCATAATGCAGTACAGAGGGCTGAAGCAGGTCAAAACCTACTTCGCCATTTGTTCTGACTCTCTTTTATCATTGCAAGCTACAAGTCAACACTTCCAATCAATCATACTACCCCCCCCTAAAAATCAAACAAGAATCGAAATTATCTGGATCCCTGACCATTGCAACATTGCGGGTAACGAAGAAGTCGATAAAGCTGTGAAAGACGCATTCAAATTCACACTCATCTTTCACGAAAACTACAATTGTCTGACAACACAAAATATATCCTTTCTCATTGCCTCCACTAATAATCATTACAAACTACATACATATATAATGCACTGTTCATGATTACGGTCGTCGTCAACAATCTGTACATCGTCAAGTTGTAGCAAAAATCATTTGGCTTCGTCTTGGCCATACAAACCTCACCCACTCCCTTTTTTTGACAGCTCCTGCTCGAATATTTGTAATTTCTGCAATTCAAATACTTCTACCTCAGTAAAACACATTCTCTAAGATTGCCAGTTTTTCCATAGAAACAGAACTAAATTTTCTTCTAACATTGACCCTTTAACAATTCTCTTCAACCCTTCCACAGATAATCTACCCAAACTTATTAATTTCCTTAAGTCAGGCAACCTATGTAACGAAAAAAATTTAAATACTCCCATTGCAGATCCATTCTTTAAACCCTTACTCACTTATGTATATAGTATTATCATCATCATCATCATCTCAACAACCCGGTACGGGTCTTCGCTTGCTGTAATTTGTTAATTTTGTTCCTCGATTGAGTTCTCCAGCATCGTAGTCCCAGAGCTTCAGCGTCCTAGTCCCCACCATCTATCCATCTAAGTTTACGTCTCCTCTGCTTCTGCTATTTCGGCATCTGCCCAGTAGAATTTGTTTAGGTAGATAGCTGTCTTGAGTCCTTAAAATATGGCCGGCCCACCGTAGTCTGTTCAATTGAATTGTTGTTACAATGTCGGTAGTTTGTAGTTCGTGGTTAAACCGCTTTCTCCATACACCATCATCGCAAACAGCTTCGAAAATTCTGCGCAGTACCTTTCGTTCGAAGATGTTTAATTTTCTTTCTTCAGTTTTGCTCAATGTCCAAGTTTCACTGCCGTATATTAAAACCGGTGCAATCAGAGTACGGTAGATTAAGATTTTGACTGATCTATCGAGTGTGCGACGCTTTAGATGTTTGCTTAGGGCGTAGTAACATTTGTTAGCGGCTAAAATCCGTTGACTTACTTCTGCTCCTAAGTATTTAAACTCGTCAACCACTTCAAAGTTATGCACACCAACACTTAAGTTTTGTCCGATATTGTGCTGCACTGATTTCGCTGATGTAGATGCCAATACTTTGTTTTTTCCTTCGTTTATTGTTAGACCCATATTCTTTGCTGTTCTTTCAATAATATTATCATTACTCACTATTATTATTGTTTAAGTATTATTGTTAATCTCAATTAAGTTTAGGGCCTTGATGCTATAGCTTTTATCTAGTTTGTAACCTATTTGTTGTGTCAAACAGCAACCACAACGTTTTGAACCCCTTCTGGACGCGAATAATCTCTGGTGTCCTCTAGTCAAAAAAAATCTGTCTCGCCACCTGAGGTGTAACACCAAATTAAAGCACTCAAACTGAAGAAAACTCCAGGGTACGATGGCTTTGACGGCAGAGTGGCTAGGGCTCTCCCGCATAAGGAGGTGTTGTTCCTGGTATTACTCTTCTATGCGATGTTACGATTAGGCCACTTTCCCTCACAATGGAAATACGCCGCAATTGTAATGATCCTGAAGAAGCCTGGCAAGCCGGAGAACCTTGTCGCTTCTTATAGACCGTTAAGCTTGCTGCCTGAGTTCTCCAAAATATTTGAAAGAATATTTCTTGGTAGATTACAGGTTGTATTGGGTCTTCAGAATCATCAATTTGGCCTTGGGGAACACCATAATACCCCGGATCAAGTTCACCGGGTCGTGCACCACATATTATCTGCACTTGAGGGTAAGCAATACTGCGTTGGCGCTTTTCTGGACATCTGTTTTCTGTTCTTTTTAAAGTTGTAGAATCTTTTTTGTCTAACAGAACCTTTTATGTCAAATACAGAGATGCAAAGTCTTCAATCCGAGCTGTTCAGGCCTGTGTGTTCCTCAAGGTAGCGTATTAGCTCCGGTGTTATTTACCATTTTTACGGCAGATATACCTCAACCGACTTCCAATTCCATGATTTTAGCCACATACGCGGATGACACTGCGGTTCTCTGTTCTGACAAATCGCCAACAGTAACTGCCTCAAACCTATAGTCATATGTGAATGGATTGGAAGCTTGGTTTACAAGGTGGAATATCAAAGTGAACTCAGATAAATCACAACTGTGTTCGTTTACCCTCAAGAGATGTGAGATGGAAATATCATATTACCACCATTGCTCGATCCTGTTCCCATAAAATGAAAATGTTGAACTGGCTTCTCTGCAAAAGAAGCAAACTTAGATTGGAAAACAAGCTTTTAATTGACAAGTCAATAGTTGCTCCTTCGTGGAAATATGGTAATCAGCTATGGGGTACATCACGCCCATCAAATCGCAGGAAAATACAGGTTCTTCAAAATAAGGCCCTCAGGACAATCACTAATGCCCCATGGTTCGTCAGGAATACGGCGCTCCACAACGATCTCAGCATGCCTACAATTTTCCAGGAAATAAACTTTCACAGTAGCCAATACAATGACAGACTTCTCTCCCACCCAAATCATCTCGCAGAGTCACTAACCAGGACGGTAATTCAAAGGCGGCTACAAAAAATATATTGCTATCATTGGCAGCATTTCCAATGGGGGCTGTTATTATTGTCAGAACAATCCTTGCAAGCCTTTGCTGTTGCATTAGGAAATGATGCTTTTTGCTGACTCTTCAGGTATTCTTTGATTTCGTTGACTATGTCGGGAAATAGTTCAAAGAAATTGGATTTTTTATTTTTTTTGTTTTTTTCGTAGATTTGCTTCTCATTATTTGTGGATTCTATGGCTCCCAATGTGTGTGTGTGTGTGTGTGTGCTCTCCAGGATAAAGCTTAACAAGCCCGTAAAAATTGTACCTACGCACCAAGTTGGATTCCAATTATCTGGGTGAAAGTCAAATATACTGCGGCACAATCGGGTATTTGTCTGTCTTGAACCATCCGTTGTACCATAGATTGACGGTGGCTTAAAGGGAAACTCACGAGGGAACAGCAATATGCCGTGGAAGTAAAAAAATTTCAGAAAGACAGGCATAATGTTTGTTCCGTTACGAGTGTGTTGTGTGAAGTATAATAGGTAGTAGTAAAGGCAGGCAGGCATACGTACGCGTTTTTGTTTCTCTTAATGTTCGACGTTATTTTTTAGGTTTTTTGACGATTTTTTGCTTCTCATCAGCTTCCTCATCAGCTTTGCGTTCTATAAATAGAAATTTTTTGCCAAAAATCTTATTTGTAATTGTTTTATATGAATTCTATTGTAACTTACTGGGCAAACGATTTGGTACAGCTGCTCCTTCAGCATTTTCCCTTTGCTTTCCTGCTCCTTCTAAAGGAGCTTCTCCTTCATTTTCAGGCTCATCGGATGCTGCTAAATATGAAATATTTGTAGCTACTTACTTATGTAGAATATTGTATATTTTATTGTAACTTACAGGGCAAATGATTACCACCTGAAAGTGGCAACTCCAGTTGATCCATTACATTCAATTCTGGCACATCAGGTGGCGGTGAAGCTGCTGCTTCGACAGGTGGCTCAGCTGGTGCCAAAGAGGCTTCCTGATTTTCTGGCTCATCGGATGCTGCTTAATATGAAATAATTTTAGTTACTTACTTATATAGAATGTTGTAACTTACAACGCAAACGACTACCACTTAACGGTGGCAATTCCTGTTGCTCCACTTGTTTCTCGTTTGCGGCTTCTTCTAATGGCGCTTCTTCATTGTTTTGGGGCTCCGGTAGTGCTGCTAAATAAATATAAATAAGAACATTTATTTTGATACTACATAGATTTTCCTTCATAAAGATTTTAAGAAGTTACAAACTTAAGAAACATAAAATTGAGATGGTCGATTTACTACATGAGAATTTTAGGTTATAATAAGTAGTTTGATAGTTCAATTTTTGGGATACTCGTTCATTGTTATGCTTATAATTATTTTCTTTATAAAAAAGAAGTGTTCACTTCTAAATTTCTGTGTAGGCTGCTAACCAGTGACTCCGGGTGCCGACGCTATACGATCGGGAACCTTTAAATCTACTTAGTCAGCAAAACAGGAAAGAAGAAGCGGCATTGACAGTTTTATACGAGGGTGCAGAAGTGCCATATGGCATCCCAAAAAACTAACTGCTCCAAAGATCGGAACACTGAAGTGACCAACATAAAGGCATCTATGATGCCGTCTAGGGGTCCGTAGCCAGTCATATTGTCAAAGTTAATTGTTGTCAGAGCCTTCGTCAAATGCATTTGCATACATTACTTACTACATATCTATTTTTTATGGATATGATGGCTCCTTAATGACAACATAAATCTCCCAATAAAGATACAAAAAAGAAAATAATATATGTATGTACTTACCATTATTCACTTGTATACGCCTATAGAACAATAGCAGCACTACCTTCCTCACCCCATTTATAAACAATTGTCGTAGACTCATCTTTACAAATATGTACTGCAAAAAATTTCTTTAAAATTTGAATTAATATAAAATATAATTTTTTAATTTTTTTTTTTTTTTTGCGAGACGGAACACTTATGATATTTGTTCTGATGAGGAATTAGAAAAAACAAGGCTCATGTGATGTAATAATTTAAAATATAAATTTTTCTTTTCAATTTCAAGTTACTTAGATCATCTACGTAAGTAAGCTCAGATGATTTGAAAAAAAAAAAAAAAAAAAAATTAAAATTTAATCATTAATTCATTGCTTTACACTTCAAAATATTTATTGGTGATAATATGGTGGATTTTTGTACTAGAAATGGAACGCCGCTGTTAGCATCTCTCGCAGCTTGTGATGCAAGTATTTTAAAGATATTCCCTCAGAAATGAAATTCCACTCCAAGAATAGCTACCAACAGAAATCAACATCTGAGCTCCACAATTCAGATGATGTCGGGCATCTTAACAGGTCACTGTTGCCCACCAAGACTTCTGCCATATCTCTGGTGAAGAAAAAGAGACAGAAATCACCCAAATCATTTTATGTCACAACCATTCACTTCTTAGAAGAGGGACACATTTTCTCAGGAAAACTTTCTTTGAAACTTGATAGTATGGACTAGGCCGATTATGCCTTTGTTTTTGATTCCACCGGAACTCTTATAAGAATAATCCCTCCTTTTCTCAATCACCACATGTCGTCCGGCTTCCTGGAGTATTCAATTTTGTGGCGAGTAGAATATTCCTGTCCTATCCTCCTATTCTATCATACATGTATGTATATTTACACTTGTTCTCTATACAAATATAAATTACTTTTTGTATAGTAAGTTGTCTTACCTCATCCAATACTCGTATACGAGTATTTAATAGGATATCAGATCTAAAATTATTACTACGTATCTTCTAATAATAATAAGTGTGAAACCTAAATCATTTCCCATTATTATGATTTAAATAATTGTGTCCACTATTGAACACGGGCCTTTTTAGCATATCCTAGCTTTGGCCAACCTATAGATCAAGGAGTCATTCAAAACTTCAAATATTATTATCATACTACTATAAGTGTATTAATCAAGCACAACGTTTTAGTTCAAATAACTGAAACTTTTATGTTTTGTTGTAATTTTTACCAGTCTATATCTTTCCTTCAAATTTATTGACTCATGCATCATTAAACTATTCCAGCATCTCTTTCCTAGCACCTTTTTTATAAGAAACCAAAACGAGTCCTGTAAGCTATTCTGTGCATGTGATCCAAAATATTGAGCCAAACTTAAATGCTTAAATAAACAAAATGCAGTTAAATTACGCCAATATCCCCATAACGAAGTGGAGAAAGTAGTTTCAGTTTTAGGCCACCATGGACAATCTTCATGATGACTGATATTTTACAAGAAAACTTTATATACATAATGTATAAGAACATGCCACGAGGGCAAGGAAATAAGGGTATATAATTTCCTGTGCAAATATATCATCGATAACCTCTCGTACCGTTCGGTGACATGTCCGGGTGACCTTTTAAAATACCTTAACTCTACGGGATGGGTTTAGCAATACTGATTGTGTTCGCCGAGGAAGTGGTTTCCAAACGGCATTTAAGTGCCGATTGTGGCTTGTTAATGGATTATAGAAGTCAGCCACGGTAACCAACCAACCACCATTGTAATTCGATCTTGAATTTCAACATAGAATATTTATATATTAGTGTTTTATAAATTCAATGAACAATATTTATTAAAATCGAAAGTGGAAGTAAATTCGTATCAGACAATCGACATATTAATCAACAGTAGGCCGCTAGGCTGCCATCACACCAATATTGGCTGGACACAAAAAATAATTGGGTAGCGAAATCCTTCATACCATCTAAATCTCGCACAAGTTTACTAAGGCTAACTCGGAAAGGCATCCGTGTAGTCTCAAGCTTTTTAACAAGATAATAGGCAATCAGTTCATAGATCCAATTGAAATTGTAAATTTAACTCGGAAGAAATTCTTGGAATTCTTTATAAAAAATATCAGAATCTTGGAAGATTTGTGATTATGCGATTTTTTACAATAGGTTCATTCGAGGCCTCAGTGACGATCGATCGGATCAATCAGCAAACTGTTTGTTTTAAAATTATAATAATAATTTTATACAATGATACGAGTATGTTGTGTGTTAGGGGCGTAATTTAAAAGCAATCTTAACTAATTTTGAATTTGTTCGATGGTTAAACCTAATCCCAAGTTAATTTCTTTCTGGGGATAATTTTCAACTTAAATATTCTGAACAGTGACCCTGTTTTACGGCGGGGGAACCGGCGTCAAGCATTGCAACATTGGAACAAACGCTGAGAAATCGCCGAACTGCGTGCTTACAATGAGGTGTGGCACTTGTTGCGTAGGCTTGACTGGTTGCTCCGGCCGTCCAGTAAATTGTCCCCTTGTTGTTGAGCGGCAAGTAGTGACCCCTGTTGGTTGTTACGCAATCCAAATCTGGGGTACCGCAGAGAGACCAGGCCTGCCAAAACAAGACGCTTCGTCGCATATCTTGGGCTCCTTGGTTTGTGCGGAATACCATCTTGCACAGAGATCTAAGGATGTCCACGGTGAGCGAAGAAATCCGGCACAACAGCATTTGTTATCAGCAAAGACTGGAAACTCATGCAAACTGTCTGGCGAAATCCCTTACTCATGGCGTGAGCCGACGCCGATTAAAAAGACTCCATTCTAATGACCTTCTAAAAAGAAGGTCAGCAGCAACCTGAACATTCACTGCAATCGCCAAGTCATTATTCCATTACAACCATATAAATGTTTTATGTAGTTGGTTATTTGCGAAAACGTTACAACACAAATTAATAAAAAAAAAACAAAAAACTTTCTTCATTGCCCCGGGCCCCCACACACATAAACCTGGCCCTGATTCTCTAGGTACTCCAAGTTACAAATAAAAAAACATGGATATTTTCACAAATATTGGAAAATGTTTTATATTTTATTTTGGTTTCTTTTTATTGTTATTATTTTTTATTTTTTTGTTTTTAATTTTTTTATTTTTTTTTTTTATTATTATTATTAATAATATTTGTTGCGTTTGTTGTTGTTGTTGTTATTAATATTAGGTTTTTATAAATTTTGTTTCGTGTTTTTTTTTTTTTTTTTTTTTTTACTTTTGAATTCATGTTTCTTTCCGTTTATTTTACTTTGTTTTTCTCTTTGCTTTATGCTCAATGTTGTTTTTTCTGTGATAAATGCGAGCATATGACAAAATTCCAACAAAATAAAATAAAGAAAAATGAAATAGAGGAAAAGTAAAGAATTAGTATCTTTGCTTTGTTTTGCTTTGCTTTTTTCTTTCAGTTCATTTATTTTTTTATTTTTTATTTGTTTTTTTATTTAGTAAAGCGAGCTGTGAGGGTTTGTTGCTCCATAAGTTTTTGGTTTTATAATGAAAATGATTTTCCCTTCTTGGTTTCTACCTTTCGCTCTCTTCTCTTATTTTCTTTTAACAATGATATGATGAAGTTTTTATTTGTTTCTTTTTTTTTAAATTTCTTTTGTGTTTTGATGGAGGAGATTTAAGTGAGTGGAAGAAGTAGAAGTAGTGGAAGAAGAAATGATGAAGCAAGTGGCAATGATGGCAGGCAGCTTGATTGGCATATGCACGCATCACACATCATTATCATCATCATCATCATAATCATCAAATACTAAGATTATCATTATAATAATCATCTTCATCATGTTCATAAAATTTGTTCATTTCTTGTTTTTGTTTTTTTGGTTTTTGTTTTAAAATATCAATCAATATTATTACACATCACGTTAATTATTTAATTAATTTTTTTTTTTGTTTTTTTTTTTCGATATAATAAATTTATATATGTATAATAAATTAGTTTTAGTAAATTATAATATTAATAATAATAATAGTACATATATATTAATTAATTATATTTTTGTTTATATAGAAATAGACACACATTTATACAAATTATACTAAGTATTTTGTTTTTATGCTGCAATTGATTGATGGACCATCATACATCATCGTCATCATCATCATCATCATCATCATCATCATCATCATCATCAGCAACATTATCTATCATACATTAATAATATTTTTTAGGGATTTTTTTTCAGTTTAAATACTTTTGTTTTTGTTTTTTTTTTATTAATTATGTAAGTTTTTAATAATTTTCATATATATATAATATATATATATATATATATATATATTTATTATAATAATTAATATTAAATTTGTTGTGTAAGTTTGAGGTCCGTTTTAGACACATAAATAATTAATTAATTATTATGATAATTATTTTGTTAATTAATTAATTCGTTTGCTTGCTGATTTCCGGTATTTTATTATATATATATATATATATATTTTTTTTAATAAATACATCGATTAAAATATAAACACATATACATATATATTTGAAATATATATATATAAAGAATAGTAATAACACTTAGCCATTTTTTGTTATATAATTTAATAGTTTTGGTTTTTTAATTAATTTAATAATTTAGCATAAGTAATTGAGTGAGTGAGTGAGTGAGTGAGTGAGTGATTTATTGATTGATTTTTAGTGTAGTTTAATGAGTGTGAGATGAATGTGAAATAGGCAGGCAGTTTTGAATGTACCATGATTTTTATTGTGAATAGAGAAGTGTGGAAAATGATTTATTAGTACTAGAAAGTTTGAGAATTACATGGAGAGTGGGAGGGAGGTAGAGTGCATGAGAGCAGAGTGATATTGAGCACTTAGTTAAAAGATGTAAGCAGATCAAAAATGAATAGCAAATGATATGTACGTTGGTGATTTTAAGAATTCAAAGAGTAACTGGGATGAAAAAATAGGGAGGCGAATGTATTATGGTAGAACTCAACACCATGTTTTTAAGGCTTTTTGGCTTTACGCGCTTCAGGTATAAAAGTTGAATTGCATTGATTATGAAGCAAAATCACACAAAACGAGTTCTACCATTAGAATAATATTAAGGTTTTAGGGGTGTCAAAATGTCCCACACTCGGTAATTAAACCAATAGGCTATTGATCTAATCCTTCCGAATAAAAAAAAAAATAAAATGAGATTTACGGACCCCATGGTTCTGATTACAAAAGTACCTATTAAGTTGGTATCTAAAACTAGTACCTAACCCAATCGAAATTAGTTTTTTATTCGTATACATTTTCAAGAATATTATAAGGGCCTCGATGCAAGAGACACAGCTTTGGGATGTTTTCCTAAATCTGCCATGGTTGTAGTTAAATTTTTCAATTTTTAAAATTTAAAAAAATTTTAACTAGGATGGAGGACGATTAATGGGTGAGATGGGGACTGAGATGGGGACTGAAATAGTAAGAAATATAGAAAAGATGGGATAGAGAAAGTGGAACTAATATAGAGAAAATGAGATTTAGAAAGAAAAAGTGGAACTTATAATATAAAGAGAGTGGGACTAAGGGAGAAATTGAAGGTTGACTTAGATATTGGAAGAATAACTGACGTGAGCATATGATGGAAGCCAAGCAATAGGACACACA
>JAWNKV010000197.1:0-72581 GCA_035041805.1 Amiota mariae
AGTGCCAAGAGGCTTTTTAGCGACGTCGCTCGGGATGAGCTTACGATGACACATACTGACGAAGTCACCAAAGGCGGGAAGAAGGTGTTCGAGAAATGGGGGAGATTGAACCCAGGTTAACAGAGTTGGTGATGAAACAAATCCTCTCAGATGGGTTCTTCTCCACCAGGTTTCAACTCTTCTGAGGTTATCCGCGGCTGCAGGGTGATCAAATGCGACGATCAACCGTCTCTGGAGTTCTTGAGCAAATGTATTGCTACGATCAGCAATGCTTGTGAGGGCTTAAAGCTTAAGCTCATCTCAACTCGGGATATTCCAAGGCGGCCAAAATTCGCATTTGGTTGCCTGTTATGAAGCTGGAGCTGGAGAAAACTGACTACAAAATGAAGTTTGGCGTAAGGTACGTCAAACTACAAATTTTCCACTCATCAGACGAAGAGCCAGATGATTTGCAGGTTGCAAATAAGCTGATAATAAGCTGACCTGGTGCTTTAGGAAGAAGCAACTAGCACGCCTAGAAAACAAAACCTTCCAATGCTGAAAGTTGTGCAGATTATATATTGCCGTCTTCCTAGGTGAAGAGGACGTTGACATCTGCATCGTTCAAGAGCCCTGGGTCAGAGGCACTGACATTCTGGGGCTCAAGAACAAAAGATACAGATTACTGTACACTAAGATATGTGGCAAGCCCAGAACATGTATTTTAGTCAAAAATAATATCAATGGTTTCCTCTGTCCTCAATTCTGCACAGGTGATTTAACAAGAGTCAGAGAAGAGAGACATGCTGGTAGCATCTGTACACATGGCGCACAGAGAGGCACCACCGGATGAGGTTGTGCAGTTGACCGCCAGTGCAACAACCACTAACATGCACGCCACACGCTATGGGGAAGCACCGAAGATAACGAACCGGGTGACTCGCTTTTTAATTTTATTAGTAGTTCAAATTTGTTTGTTTGCAATAGAGGAACTACACAAACCTTTACATTCCCTAGTACAGTAGAATTCCGGGGTTGGGCGGAAGGACTAGACATAACTCTTTTACCGGAGAATTCAGGGGTTCAGGTTGAAAATTGGAGGGTGTCCAACAAAAGATCTTACTCGGATCATAGCTGGATACTCTACAATCTGAATTTGAAGATAAAGGATATTGCTCCATTTAGAAAACCACGCAATATAAAATGGGATGTTTTTATAAGGGTAGCTAAATCGAAACTTAACTCTTTTAAATGTTTAAATATTGACTCTAGGAATGAAATTGAGAAGAAGGTTAAACACCTTGAGAAAGCTTTCGGTGAAGCATACAAGATATCCTGTCCAATTAGGAGTCGAAAAAGCTTCTCACAGTGGTGGAACGAGGAGCTCTCTAAACTCAGAGATACGACGAGAAGGTCCTTCAACCAGTGTTATAAGGATAACTGGAAAGTATACTAAGGACCGGATTGACCTGTCTTTCCTTAAAAAGGAAGATGGTACATGAAATCATCTGCTGAACCATTTGATCTACTACTTAAAATTCACTTCCCTGACTGCAAAAATGTTTCAACTGGTTCTGAAGTATCCGTACCGTTGAGGCAATCTTCTCAAGACCTTGACTCGATCTTTACAGATCAGAAGATTTTGTATTCCATTAATACTTTTCCGCCCTACAAATCGCCTGGCATAAACGGGGTTCTCCCGATAATGCTAAAGAAGCTTCTGGAGAAGAGTCAAGGTAGTCTTCATACCAAAGGCAGGGAAGATTGGTCATGAATCCGCAAAAGATTTCAGGCCAATCAGCCTAACGTCGTTCCTCTTGAAGACGATGGAAAGAGTATTGGAGCTCCATCTTCGATCTGCTATTGATAAATATCCCATCTCGACCTGCCAATATGCGTACCTCAAAGGTAGATCCACGGAAACGACTCTACACAAGGTAATCCGCAGGGCAGAGAGTGCGATTTACTACAAACAATACTCGCTGGCAGCCTTCTTAGATATAGAGGGCGCTTTCAATAATGTAAGCAGGAGTGCTATCCAGGATACTCTAGCTAGAATTGGCGTAGAAGAAGACATTGTAGAATGGATTGCAAATATGCTGAAAATAAGAATAGTAAGGCCAGAGCTAGGTAACTGGACTCTAACTAGATATGTCAGCAGAAGGACACCACAGGGTGGGGTAATCTCTTCTCTATTGTGGCTTTTAGTCATAGATAACATTCTAACTGTATTGGAGAGGACGGGGGCAAGGGAGCCACCAATACAGACGACGTTGTGATTACGGTTTCAGGGCTGTTCCCTAGCGTGATAAGCAACATCATGCTAGGAGCTCTGGGGAAATTGTTAAAGTGGGCCACAGGATGTGGACTAAATGTTAACCCGAGCAAGACGGAACTGATACTTTTCACAACGAAAACTAATATACAGACTTTCCGCCTTCCTACCCTGAATGGACAACAGCAAAATCTTTCAGATAAGGCCAAAAACTTAGGAGTCATGCTGGACGCAAAACTAAATTGGAAATCCAATATAGAGTTATGGACAAAGAAAGCCTGTGTGGCCTTTTACTCTTCTTTCGCAAGAGATGGGGAATACTAACATATGGTGCAATTATTTGGTGGCCAACTCTAGGAAAGGGCTATATAGTGCACAAAATAAGCAGTGTGCAGAGGACGGCCTGTGTAGGAATCACAGAAGCCATGCGCACGTGTCCTACGGCAGCACTGAACGTACTGTTATATCTTTTTCCCATTGATCTCCACATTAAAAACATTGTCTGCAACAGCGCGGTAAGGCTGAAAGAGACCGGTTGCTGGTCAGAGCGACCGTATAAACATAGTATCATACTAGGAGCGGTTAAAAATCCTATGTTTAAGGAAACAACAGACTATTTAGTGGCACATAACAGCTTTGATATCAACTTCAAGGTAAAACTTCCTTCTAGGATGGAGTGGAAAGAAAATAGTCTTCAGAGTGATTTTGACTTTCAAATCTTTACGGATGGTTCAAAGATGGAATGTGGTGCAGGGGTGTTCTCACCACAATTAAGCTTAGACCACTCCTTTCGCTTACCTCACCAGGCCAAGGTCTTTCAGGCAGAGGTCCTGGGTATAGAGGGGCATGTCGGCTGGCGGAACATAACGTACTGGAAGGTCGTAAGATAGCTATCTTTATTTATTATAGTCAGGCGGCACTCAAAGCACTGCAATCCACCATTGTTCACATTGTTGTCTAAGCTCGTAAGGGAATGTAGGATGGCCATAAGCGAGATAAGTCGTAGAGTGGATATCACTCTCTTATGGGTTCCCGGCTATAGGAACATTTAGGGAAATGAGAGGGCTGATGAACTAGCTTGTTTTGGTGCATCTCTTGATGTGGTCGTACAACGAAAATAAGTATTTTCTAATCAATAGAAGGCGCAGAGATGCCGCAATGATCACAACGGTTTTTACTGGACACTGGTGTGTTGGGACTCACGCGGAGAGACTGAGAGCTTTTGTAGTGGTGACGTGGAACCCACCCAATTTTTATGTCAATGCGCAGCAGAGGCAAGAACTAGAAACAAGTTCCTGGACAAATATATCTTCGATAACCTCTCGGACAGTTTGGTCACATGTCCGGGTGACCTTCTAAAATACCTAAAATCAACGGGATGGATACTGATTGTGTTCGGCGAGGAAGTGGTTTCAAAACGGCACTTAAGTGCTAATTGTGGCTTGTTAGTGGATTATACAAGTCAGCCACGGTAACCAACCAATCAACCATCATATTGGCCATTAGTATCTATGCTTCATAATTCCATCGGTGTAGAACTTCTGTGGATTATCAGCGAAACACTTGGCCAAGTGATTTTCAGCGGATCTTTGGTAGGCCAATTTTTAACCATGAAGAAAGTTTTGCAGAGACCGAAACAAATGGTAGTCAGAGGGTCCAAGGTCCGGGCTATACGGTGGATGCATCAAAACTTCTCAACCAAGCTCCGTTAATTTGTTCCGTGTCATCACAGATGTGTGTGGCCTAGCATTGTGATGATGGAAGACAACTTCCTTTTTGTTGGCCAATTCTGGTCGCTCTTTCTTGATTGCTTCATTCAAACGGTCGTTTTGGGCACAGTAGAGGACCGAATTGACCGTTTCGCAACGTTGTAGCAGCTCATAATAGACAATTCTCTTCCAATCTCACCAAACACTCAACATAACCTTGTTTGCCGTCAATCCAGGCTTTGGAGTCGTTAGTGGAAGATCACTGGCTTTTGCACATGATCGCTTGCGTTGGATATTCTCATATTCACTCCATTTTTTATGGCCCGTAATGATTCGCTTCAAAAATGGTTCCATTTCGTACCTAGTAAAAGCGTTCACCTTATTCATCACTCAGCAACCCCAGATTTGGGGGGGAAAATCGAAATGAAAATGTAAGAAATGTATTTTTAAAGACATTCTGCACCTCATCGTTTGATATTTTTCTAACAAGTCCTTTACCAAAACTAGGAATTTTCATCTTTATGATTGTGTTATGTTCTTCCTGGGGTGCTCAGCCCTCAGCAAATTTCACTTGTTTTTCTCTCTCACTGCTTTCGATTCCGCAAGAACAGAATCAACTGAATCTTATTTGCTTCCGAGTTTTTTTTATCAATTTATTTTTTATTTATTTATTTACTAGCTGCGACGACTTCGTCCGAAGAAAAAGAAAAAAGACTAAGTCTGAAATTGGTGTTGAACCTTTGATATACTGTACTACTAGGGGAACCCGCGGCCGACACAATTGACCTCATTCTAGAAACAATGTTCTTTGTGAAAACTCAACTATAAAGTGAGAATTGGCCTTGATCTGATGTCTCAGAAATATAAAATCGCAATCTATTGAATGATCGAACTCTACTGCCGGCAACATACAATTGCCCGTGCCTAAACACAGGCTGTCTCAACAAAATTCCATCTTTTCAAACGTTTGACCTTGGGATTTATTTATAATCATCGCAAAAGCTGAAATGACTGGAAATTAAGTTCTTTGAAATTTGCAAGGTAAAAAAAAAAGTTCCCGAATAAGTCAAATGAATACGGGGAATTAAAATTCGCGCTACACCTGTTAACACTTCGCAATATATTGAGTTTCGGTGCATTCATTTTACTCGTATGCGAGTTCCGTTAACTAATGCTTTTCCTGTATTTAAATTTCATATTAATAGTGGTGGCAGACCACTAACTGATACAGTATTCAAAAACACAACAGGAAAATTATTATGTTCACGTGCATCATCGGTGACAATTTTATCAAAGCTGTAGTATGCTTGCTCCTCTCCAGGCATTCGTTTTAAGACTTCTAAAATTATAAATGAACAATCATCATTTTTTGGAACCAAAATAACTGAATTCAAAATGTCAATAGTTTCCGGAATATTTTCAAATATATCATTGATGATGTTTACAGGCTCACAAATTAGAGGATTCGGTATTTCAACGATATCCGAACCAAACTGAGGAAAAGCTTCCATTTCACCGTTATCAATTGATATAAGAAACTGAAGATATCGAATTTCATGAGGAAGGGCTCTCATATTCCGAGTAAAAGAGATATAATGAATTCGAAATTCAGACCATGATATAATACAATTTTCGATGAGGGTAATACGTGAACCATGAGGAACGACCTTCAAAATTTGTTTAAAATCACTGCATAACAAAATTGTTTTCCCCACATAATTTGTCTCTATTCTCTCCCAAACTCAAATCTCTCAGCAATCTATCAATTAATTTCAAAGCTTAATGCTAATGCGTAATGAGGATACATTGAAATTTCGTCGATTATAATCAGCGACGCAGAATTAAGGAATCTACCTTGACTACTGTTAGGACTGATATCTGTCGTTCTACACCCAAGTGAATTGCACACTCTGTGACGGACGGACATCGTAAGCTTAGTAATAGGGTACCGTTAGCTCCCTATGGGTACGGAACCCTTAAAAAAAAATGATATAGTGGCAAAATAATTAACATAAAGAAAATAATTATTAAACAAACAATTATTTAAACAATTAACATTAAGAAAATAATTATTAAACCAAAAAACTAAACAAAAAAAAAAACACTGGGAAAACAACATACGCCGCCGGTTTGTATTAAGCATTAATTTCGTGTGACCCCTGAGTAATTGTATAAAACCAATAAAAAGTAGGTTCTGTATTGGCCAGCCTTAAAGAAATTAACAAAAAAAAAAAAAAAAATCAGCCAAGTGAACAATGCTTCTAAAAATGTGTATTTTTAGTATTTGTCGTTCTACACCCAAGTGAATTACACACTCTGTGTAAATTTTAACTCTCTACATATTACGGTTCATGAGATAGAGCAGAAGACGGACGGACGGACATCGTAAGCTTAGTAATAGGGTCCCGTTAGCTCCCTATGGGTACGGAACTCAAAAAAAACAGAAAATAACTTACCCAATTTATTTACTCTCATTCCCGCCACTTCGGCATTCACAGAAAGGATATTTTCGGTTATGATTTTGAAATGGCGAGAAGAGAGAAACAGAAGTACTATATCGTTAATAAAAAATGAGCTTTTGATTTACATAAATTTAAAAATTGAATGTAATAAGGCATATGACACTTTTATTTTAGATAAAAAATTATTAAAAAATGCAAGAAGTGTAAAAAAGTAGATTTTATTTTAAAATAAATAAGTAACAAATGTATCTTTGTCTATTCTTTGCTTTTTCCATAAAATACTATATTTTTTTGAAGTGTATTATATTTTTTATAGCTTATTTCGGCAAATACTATATTTCGGCGAAGAAAAGTTAGCGACCCTACTTAAGAGCATATTGTCATTATTTCCAAATAATATTTTGTAAATCTCATTCAAAAATAAAATTTAATTCTACAATAATTAAAAGTAATATATCATAACTTCATTTAGTTCAACTACTACAAAAAAAATAAATAAAAACAAATCCAAATTCAAATAGTTTTTAAAACGTAATACTAAAATATAAAAAAATGCATTAGAAACCACACAACTCAACCCAACTCAACTGATAAGATAAAGAATAAA
Source organism: Amiota mariae (assembly GCA_035041805.1). Taxonomy (NCBI): domain Eukaryota; kingdom Metazoa; phylum Arthropoda; class Insecta; order Diptera; family Drosophilidae; genus Amiota; species Amiota mariae. The sequence goes on from JAWNKV010000197.1 coordinate 7,033, forward strand.
ATTAACATTCAACTGGTGTGGATCGATAATACACTTGTGCATTATTATAATCAAAACGTATTTTGAATTATCCACTATAAAATGCGCACTTGATTTGCGGTACTAATTGGAAGTTATTATAAATATATTGCCTCTGTAGTATGAATAGTAATCACTATTCACTTTTTCCATATACAAGTATTATTGATAAAAGTGATAAATGGTACGGTGATTAATGCATATAGCTATTATGCATACTATACTTATGCACAATAGATGAAAACGTTGTTGTTCTCGCCGACAGCGAGGCGATGCGAGCGCATAGCACAAAAATATTTTGAAATGGAAGCAAAACAACAACAACGTTTTCATTCTCTCAACTCTGTCTCTTCTTTGTTATTACGCAGTAACTTTCCTTGGTTTCCATGTGTATCAATAGAATAGTGTAATGGATAACTGGCGCAGTCTGAAGTTTCAGACATGGGCATTGCATACAAAACCAATACATATAAACAAAAATCGAAATGGAAACAAAAGTCTTTGCATGAGCATCGGGCTGAGCAACAGGCTACGTTACCACAAACTTACAAACAAATAAACAAAAAGAAAAATATACTTAAGCAGATAGTGAAAAAAATCGTTGCATGACGATCGCCAAACAAAGAGGAAAGCGCCAATCCAGCGTCCTAATGGTTCCTGGTGCAGATCAAGTGGAGAAAAAGCGCAGGAATTCGCCAATCATCTGCCACCTTCAATCCCTTCGACTTCTGCTCGCCTGCCGACAAACACACAACTCTGGACTTCATCGATGTGGCTTGTCAGATGGACTTGCCAATTCGCCCAGTGGAGGTTCCTGAGGTTATCGAAGAGGTCAGATGCCTGAAGAAAACTAAATCTCCTGAATACGATAGGATCAACGTATGTGCTATCCAAGCCTTACCCCACAATGCTGTTCTGTACTTAACAGCGATTTACAATGGCATCTTGAGGCTCAGCCACTTCCCAGCCCAGTGGAATTGTGCTCAGATAATCTTGATAGCCAAGCCTGGAAAACCTGAGCACAAACCTTGCTCCTATCGCCCGATTAGCTTACTGGCTATACTCTCCAAAGTATTCGAAAGACTACTTTTGGTTAGATTGTTGCCACTGCTGGACGAAGGACGCATTATTCCAGACTATCAGTTTGGGTTTAGATGTCACGGAAACCCAGAGCAATTCCACCGAGTTGCACAAAACATTTTAAATACCTTCGAACGGGGTGAGTATTGCTCTGCTGCTTTCCTAGATGTCCGACAAGCGTTTGACAGAGTCTGGCATCCCGGCCTTCTGTTTAAGCTAAAGAAATTGCTGCCAGCTCCATTTTTCCTGATACTAAGATCGTTTCTTAACAAAAGGACCTTCTATGTCAGATGCGAAGATTAAGAGTCCGACATAAAGAGTATGCTAGCAGGAGTTCCTCAAGGCAGTGTGTTGGGACCCATCCTATACACACTCTACACGCTTGACCTTCCGATCTGAAGGGACGAGAAACTCTCTATAGCGACATGCGCGGATGACACTGCTCTGTTGGTGAGTGACAGTGACCCGGCTGTAGCCTCAGCTCTCCTGCAAGATCAAATGGGCCTCATGGGGACTTGGCTGAAGAGGTGGAACATCTGCGTCAATGCAGAGAAATCAACGCTTGTCACCTTCACCCTGAACCGCTTGACTTGCTCTGCTGTTTTCATCAACGATGACGCCATACCAAGAAGCTCCACCGTAAAGTACCTGGGACTGACACTAGACAGGCGTTTCACCTGGCAATCCCACATTATGACCAAACGAAGGCAGTTGGACCTGAAGCTTCGAAGAATGAGTTGGCTCTTCAGGTCAGACTCGAAGCTCAAGCTACGAAATAAGTTGTTACTGTACAAGGCCATACTGAATCCTGTATGGACTTACGGTATACAGCTTTGGGACACTGCATCCAACTCAAACCTGGAAATTCTCCAGAGGTTTCAGTGCAAGCTACTGTGGAGGTTTGTAGGGGCGCAGTGGTTTGTCCGGAACTCGGTTATCCACCGAGACCTGCAGATTCCAATGATTAAGGAAGAAATCGTCAGTTGGTTGGAAGACCATGTCAACCACCTGGCATTGAACTTGTTGAACAGCAGCCAAACGCGACGCCTGAAAAGGCAACATCCACTAGATCTCCCATTCCGTTTCCCGAATGACTGATTAACTCATCCAAACTCTAATGTGACTTACATTTCACGATAAAATTCTCTGGTTGTCGTCTAACGACAGTTGCAAATAACGAAAATGGCAAAAAAAAAAAAAAAAAAAAATATATATATATATATATATATATATACTATATATATATATATATATATATATATATATATATATATATGTAGCATAGTAATATATATATATATATATATTATATACTATATATATATATATATATATATATATATATATATATATATATTACTATGCTACATATATATATATATATATATACCCGCTCCAGGCGGGTAGATATTTGCGAGGCCCTTGTCTTTATGGAATTAGTTTTAATGATGATACTTGACCAGAAATGCAAAGTTATTAATAAATAAATTAAGAGTTTTAAAATTTTTTATTGGAAATTAATAATAATTAATAAACACAAAGACAACAAGTTATTATTATTTTTATTATTCAGAGATTCAGAAATTATGTTTGCTGCTTTTTCCAAGACTAAAATCATGAATTAAATCATAATAATTTAACGAATAAGCTACGTCATTTTCAATTGAAATAATAGCAAGTGCTGAGAGCCACTCTTGTGTCATAGTACTCCGTAGATATGTTTTAATAATTTTTAATATCGAAAAACTTCTTTCTGCAGACGCAACTGTCACAGGTGTCGTGGCTATAATTCTCAAAACTACTTCGATAAGTTTTTTTCTTTAATATATTTCAGCACTGAAACAATGTCATCGTTTCCTTCATATACACGGATAGACATATTCAGTTCTTCATATAATTCATCTCCATCAATATCAGATTTGTCTCGTACTGTTAGAGATAATTGTAAGTTGCTGCATTGCTCCAAAAGATTACAGTCGGTCATTTCTTTCAACTTTTTTATACTATACTATGTATATGAAGCCAAATATGCTTTCATGATGCTTAAGTGCCTCAAATCTAGGTTGGCAACCTGCGCGCACATTGATGACATAAAAAAAATGTATTTTGAAAAATCTTCCGCAGATAATGCAGAAGCTTCGTCTACACTATCGTAATCAAAATTTCTTTTCATACGTCTACATTTCACGACTTTGAACTTTGTATCAATATCATTCTCATCAGCCATTTCTCTCACTGTCACCAAGGATGACTGAAAACCGATTTCACGATAATTATCAAGCCATTGAGTAAATGCGTCTAGGTGTTGTATAGCCGCATCTAGGTGCATTTTTTCGCTCTGCCATACCTTACTTATGACATTTATCTTCGTAAGAATGTCATACCATACGACGAGGGAAATTATAAACTCGTATGTAGTTATTTCATTTTCTATAGAATGGCATTCACTAACCAACAGACAATCTGTCGTATTTTCTGCTAAATCGCATATATCGCTTAGTTGATATTTACCGGCCTTCACTGATTCTACCCTGCATTCCCACCTAGTTTCGGAAAGTGGTTTTAGCGATAAAGATTTTGCATGGGATTTTAAAATAGTCCACCTCTGACTCGAGGCAGCAAACAGAGTGCACAGCCTTTGTAAAAAACAAAAAAAAAAGATTTTGCTTGAACACAAGACGATGCTGCGTCTCCTAGGATCAGATTCCAGCTGTAACTTCCACAGCGTAAAAAATAAGCAAGTGGATTAATTTCAAGTATACGTTTCTGGACACCACTTTTTGTTCCACGCATATTGGCTCCGTTGTCGAGAGCACGAGTGGCGTGACGTGAGTTATATACTATTTTTCTACTTGGGTTGTTGCGCGAGGCCCCGGGCGGTTGCTGTGCTCGCCACCCCAAAAGCCGCCGCTGCAACAAGGGGAAGCAAAGAAAAAGTAAAAGTTCAGAGTTTACCGAACATTGCAGAAGTAGTAGGAAACAACCCTATAGTCATGATGCAAGATTCCAACCCAATTGCACAAAATTTTCTAACACCAGTAAACGTTTCCGATGTATTCACATCTCTCCGAATTCCGAACCCAATTAAGGAAATACCACCTTTCGATGGTAATCCCAAAAATACAGCTTATATCGAAACCGTTGAAGAAATTCTAACCTTTATGAAAGACACCTATAATACCCCCTATGGGCGAATACTCTTACGAACTGTCTTTAATAGAATTGTTGGAGAGGCAAATGAACTCTTAAATGCAACATCAGTACCACTTATTTGGGAAGAAATCAAGGAGAGCCTGGTAAACAATTATTCCGATAAAAGATCAGAGGCATCCTTGATACAACACCTTCATAATCTCCCTAACGAAAATAAACCCATTCGGTATTTCTATAAAGACGTCGTAGAACTTCCAGCAGCTATTTGCTGTAACATTCAGATGAACAAAAAAGACTCCAATGTGGCCAGAGCAAAAAAGAAAGCCTACACTGAAATGTGTCTCCAGACATTCGTTACAGGTTATCCCTTAGGACCAATGGTTCGGACAATGCGGCCAACAACCCTTCAAATGGCCTTCGAATTTTGCCAAGAAGAACAAAACTTATATTTCCAGAATATTTCAAGAAATAGTAGAAACAATAACCAAAACGCGAGGAATTCCTGTCCACAATCCACACCAAGACAAGAATCAGACAGGACAAGCGGACGGTCAAACTTTAAGACATCACAACAATCGAATTTTTCGCAGCTCACTAATACCCAAGAACTCCATAGTGTAGACGCTGAGAACCCCATACTTACAGAAGAAAACTCCAATGTTGACGACTCAATAAATTTTCGATCACCAGCCTTGGAGAACCAACCGGTTACTTAGACTCTAAGAAGCTCGGTCTCTCACTACCATTTGTTTCCTTATCGACACAGGAGCTACTGCCTCATTCATAGATCCAAAATACGTGAACCCAAAATTACAATGCAACCTTGAAACTCCAGTAACTATTACTACAGTACTGTATAAACATCAGTTAACCAAGTCAATCACATTCCACATCTTTAATAAATTAAAAGAAGAGGGAGACTTCAAGTTTCTACTATTTAAATTCCACCCTTTCTTTGATGGACTCTTGGAAATGAACGCTCTCACCCAAATAAAAGCCGCCATTAATATAAAAAAACTCACACTCCAAACACCCCAGCTTCGAAACAAAATACGACAACCACATTCTCAATTCCCAAAAACTCAAAGACAGTAATCCCAGTTCCGGTAAACTTGCGAAACGGCGATTTTACTGTCGAAAACGAAAATGTACCTGAACACTTTCAAATTTGCAGTGGTCTTTACAACGCAGAAAATTTCTAGGCAAAAATGGAAATTGCAAATGACTCCTCAGAAGATCAAATTGCCTACCTTGAACAACAAATCAAAGTAAAAGCGTACGATACATCGGAACATATAGAGCTCTACAATTTCACTGCCAAACCACCACACAACAACTATAATAATGAAGGAATAATGAACTTATTGAGAACCAATCATCTTAACTCTGAGGAAGTTCGTGAACTGTACCGAATCTGCAACGAATTCGCAAATATATTTCATAAACATAATGATCAACTCTCATTCACTAACGAAGTCAAACACAAATAAGTAAATGTTGTCCCAATATATACAAAATTCTACAGATATCCCTATATACACAAACAGGAGGTCAAATCCCAAATAGACAAAATGCTCGAGCAAAGCATTATCAGACCGAGTTGCTCCGCTTGGAGTTCCCCAGTGTGGATTGTACCAAAAAAATTAGTCTCCAGTGGGAAACAGAAATGGAGACTAGTGATCGACTATAGGAAATTAAATGAAAAAACAATCTCCGTCCGCTATCCCATCCCGAATATAAACGAGGTACTCGACAAATTAGGCAGAAGTATTTATTTCACCACCTTAGATCTAGCAAACGGGTTCCACCAGATAGAAATGGACGAGAAAGATGTACAAAAAACAGCCTTCACGGTAGGAGGCCACTACGAATTCCTTCGTATGCCTTTTGGGCTGAAAAATGCCCCAGCCACTTTCCAACGCGTCATGGATAATGTCTTAATAGACCTATAATAGGCGAAACTTGCTTAGTTTACTTAGATGATATAATCGTTTTCTCCACCTCACTGCAAGAGCACATGAACAAGCTCCGAAAAGTGTTCGAAAGATTAAGATTATCCAACCTCAAAGTCCAATTGGATAAATCGGAATTCCTCCGGAAAGAAATCGATTTCCTAGGTCACTTAATTATCCCCGGCATAAAGCTCAACCCGAACAAAACCATAGCCATCCAAAAATTCCCCATACCAAAAACGACAACACAAATCAAATCCTTCCTCGGACAGATGAGACTTCACAAAACCATTCATATTGACCACAGACGCTAGTAACATAGCACTTGGAGCAGTCATGTCTCAAGGTCGTGTAGGCAGCAACAAACCAATATGTTACGCTAGCCGCACACTCTCACATACAGAAACCAACTACTGTGTAATAGAAAAAGAATTAGTGGTAATCGTCTGGGCAACGAAGTATTTCCGACCTTACCTTTTCGGTACCAAGTTCACCATCATTACGGACCACAAGCCTCTCACTTGGCTTATGAATCTAAAAGAACCGAATTCTAAATTTATTCGCTGGAGACTCAAACTGGAAGAATATGACTTTGACATTATCCACACATTATTGTACCCTATTTCTGAAAAACCCCTTAATGACTTTAACCTTCATGTGCCCAGATGACTACATTTGTAGTAATTTTGCAAAGATAATTGAATAAATAAAATTTTTCCACAACTGGGTCCGAGGCTTCCAGTAGCTTCATAAAAATCATTTCTAAGTAGTTTTATCCATTATTTACATAAAAAAAAAAACAATTTACAAGACTCCCATACAATACTTTTCAAAATGATCACCCCGCGCTTGTATGACTATAAATGAAGTCACCATACAAATTGTATTGAAAATCACATTACTTCTTTACTCAAATCAAATTATTTTGATGACTGTTATTCAAAACAAATGTTTTTGTTATTTGTTTTGTTCTTTGCTTTCCTTTTTTTACAATAATAGGTGTGCATTTTTGTCCATATAGATATTGTCTAATTCGCGTCGCTTTACATTTTGATACCACGTGCTTTTATATTTCGATGTGCCTATTTGAATATTCTAAAGTTGTAAACTATTTGGACTACATGTGCTTTGAGTATATTTATGTATAATATTCAATAAATATGTCTAAGCGAACCGAGTCGTCAAGCAATTAAAATATGAAGAGCTCCAAGAACATATACAGAATATTCTGCGTGAGCTTGATGAATAGGAAGACGGTCAAGATTTTGATGGTGATTCGAGTGACGAATATGTACAACCTGAGCATAATTCAAGTACTACTTCAAGCAATGTTTCTGGAGTTGCTGCAAGTGGTACGATTCTAATGGATCCTGAAGCATCGGATGCAGAAAACAAACTTTTGCTTGAAGAAGAAGATGATATTCGAGATGATGAGCAGGAAGAAGGAGTTTTATTTGAAGGAGATTTTGAAACCAATTGTAATGCAGATGAGAATTCAACACCAGCCACGTACCCGTACTCTGGTACATTGGTTTCTAAAGATAATACGACCTGGCTTATGAATCTGCCTAATGAAGTAGTTCGCGTGCCTGCTCACAATATGTTCCGTGGCACGTCTGTTGGTCCTTCTTGTGCTACCAAAGGTCTCATGGAGTCTGCCGTATTTGATTTAATATTCACACCAGCGATGCTTGAACAAATTCGCATTGATACAAACGAAAAAGGCCAGAGGACATTTAAAAATTGGAATGAGCAAAACACCACAGGAAAACAGAGAATTTGGAACGTGGTAACAACTATTGAATTAAGAGCATTTATTGGGCTGATAATTTTGGCAGAAGTAAACAAACCCAACGATAAGGATGTAAATATCCTATGGAGTTCAGAAGCAATGTGCTTCAACCGTGCTACAATGGCGAAAATTCGTTTCAAAGAAATATTACGATTTATTAGGTTTGATACTCAGCGTACTAGAGCTACTCGGTTGGTAAATGATAAAGCTACTGCAATTTCTGCATTATGGTCCCAAATGAAAAGCAATTTACGCAAGTATTATCAGCCTTGTGAAGAAATAACAGTAGATGAACAATTATTTGGGTACCACGGAAGAACTAGATTTACTCAGTACATACCTTCGAAGCCTGCAAAGTATGGGATAAAAATTTGGCTTGCATGCGACGCAAAATCATTCTATCCTCTCAACAGCGAAATTTATACAGGCAAGAGCTCAAATGCTAGTCAATCAATATAGAAGAAAGTGTTGTGCAAAAACTGATCTATCCATGGGAGAACAGTGGCAGAACCATCTGCGACAATTTTTTCACGTCAATGAATTTGTGTTGGTGTTGCTCTTCTTGGCACTGTTCGCCAAAATAAAACATTTGTGCCAAATGAAATAAAAGCAGATCGTAAACGAGCAGAAGAGTAATCAATCTTTGGATTTTGCGAATCAAACTTTGCGTTGGTGTCCTACGTGCCAAAAAAAGGGAAAAGCAGTTATACTTCTTTCCAGTACGCCTTTGGCAAATGTTGTTGTACCCGAGAAAAAAAACAAACCTCAATATATTCAAGACTACAATGCAAGCAAAGAGGCGTCGATGCAATGAATAAAATGCTCTCCACATACTCAACCAAACGCAAAACATTGCTCTGGCCTTTAGCATTATTTTTTAACATGCTAGATATCAGCGCTCTTGCAGCTTTTGTCATATATTTCGAAAATAATCTGCACATTCAGAAAACGGACAAAAGACGATTATTTTTTAGAAGTCTGGCAAAACAGCTTTTTATACCAGCAATCGACCAACGCTGTGAAAATCCAAAAGTTTTAGGCTGTGCTCAAACAAGTCTGGCTATCGAGAAATGGCTCTTGGTCATAGTTTTGCTCCTGCTGAAACATTGAATCATTACCCGGATATTTATAATGCAAAGCAGCCCATGCATCCTGTTCGTTGTCAATACTATACAGTTGGAAACAGAAAGAATACTCGCAAGTTCAAAAAACCAGTTTGTGACGTACATTCGGAAACATATATCTTGGGGAAATGCTGTTCCAAGAATGAATAAAAAGTTTTTCAAACAATATTTAATTTGAAAATACATTTAAAAAAATCAGTCAAGTGTGAGTCGGACTCGCACACGGAGGGTTCCGTACCATTGTACAAGATTTTTTGCTTAAAATATTAAATTACGTGTATATTTAACAGCCTAAAAGTATACTACAATTACAGCTTAAAAATATACTACAAAAAACCAAAATTTGTTAAACAAAAGGTTAAATCAAAGAACGATGCTTCTAAAAATGTGCATTTTTCGTATTTGTTGTTCTACACCCAAGTGAATTACACACTCTGTGAAAATTTCAACTCTCTACCTATTACGGTTCATGAGATAGAGCAGGAGACGGACGGACATTGTAATCTTAGTAATAGGGTCCCGTTAGCTCCCTATGGGTACGGAACCCTAAAAATTTAAAAATACCACAATGTTCTCTAATATATAAGAAAAATTCAATTAATATACGTATTAGTTTAAAAAGTTTCAATTTTTACACATTTTTGCATCGTAATACATGCTTACTACAAATGTGGTCAACCGACCGGGCACGTAATTTTACAATGCCGGTCACATGAAGGTTAATATTCAACTTATCCTCAAAAATCATCCAAATTCCAGCTTAACAGTCAAGACACCATTTAAAAACAAGTTAAGGCGTATAATATGTGAACCAATATTTGATGAAGATAAGGTATCAACAATTTTTAAAACCCAACAAAGCCCTGGCAATATTTACCACGACGACATAATTAAATTAGTTCAAAAGGCGTACTCTACATTTTTCGCTGCAAACAACATATACAAATCATTACGATGCACACAAATAGTATAAGACATCACAACATCCGAACAGCAAGACGAGTTAATCAGGAATTACCATATAAATAATAACTACCGAGGCATTGAGGAGGCGTTCCTCCATTTAAAACGAGAATATTTCTTTCCCACATACGAAACAAAATCTCGGATTATACTTCAAAAGAAAAAAGATTACAACATACTGTGTCCCCTCACTTAAAGCAACCCTCCATAACCGCAACACCTCAATTATTAGAACGTCAGACTCTGTTAACGCAACTTAAAAAAAAAATAGCCTCAGCTAACGTAACTTTCATTGAAAAAGTCATTTTTATAATTTTTTTTGTCTGTTTTTGATTTTTTACCTTCAACTCTTTCTAATAAAATTTACTGTTGGGATTCCCCGCTTAATTATTTGAACGCATCATAAACAAAATTGTCTTCCAGCAACAGAAATTTTAAAAATTCAAGATCTTCGTGAAACTGAAGTGCAGTATCATGTAAATTACAAAACGCAGTCCAAAATTCAAATGTTTAGAAAGGGCATTTATCAGTATTGTGATGATATCAAAATTTAAATTCAGTATTTGCAACAACCTCGATTTTCGCAACTTGCTCAATTTCTATTAGTTGCTTTAAGCGAGGTGATACAGTATGTATAAAAATAACAATATAGACAACAACATTATGTACTCTACAATTGTAATAAACATTATTAATCATAATCAAAAATTGTAACAAAGAAAAAATAACAGCAATCTACTTGCCATTCACACACAATGTAGCATTGCCCACATTGTGGTCATCACTCCATTCTAGGGGGGGAGGAGTTATCACTTCACCCTAAACACCCCGCCACTGATCAAGCTTGCGTGATGTCTGGCATTCCGACACCTCGTCGGCGACGCGATCAGAGTGTCGTCTACCAAAAAGACATCTGGCATTGCAAAATCTTGTCCCCGACGCGATCAGAGTGTCCGTCAGCCTGGTGTTTCATATTGCGTTCTAACGGCAGTATAATAAAACAAAAGAATGCAAATAAAAAGTAACTGTACTAATTTCGCTTGTGCAAAGAGAATTGTGTCGCCAATGCACATCTGGCATAATTTCGGCGCCTCAGACAAAAAATGCAACATAGAAAAACTAGAACGTAAGAACAAAATGTATGTAACATAGGAAAATTAGAACGTAACCACAAAATGTATGTAACATAGGAAAACTAGAACGTAACCACAAAATGTATGTAACATAGGAAAACTAGAACGTAAGCACAAAATAGTATAAAAGGAGAGAATATTTGTACGCAAGGGTTACAATAAAATTAACATTCAAGTGGTGTGTGGATCAATAACTCACGCAACTTAAGAGCGAAGCATATTGTCATTATTTCCAAATAATATTTTGTAAATCTCATTTAAAAATAAAATTTAATTCTACAATAATTAAAAGTAATATATCATAACTTCATTTAGTTCAACTACTACAAAAAAAATAAATAAAAACAAATCCAAATTCAAATAGTTTTTAAAACGTAATACTAAAATATAAAAAAATGCATTAGAAACCACACAACTCAATTCAACCCAACTCAACTGATAAGATAACGAATAAAATAAACATTCAAGTGGTGTGGATCGATAACTCGAGCAATACTCTTTTGTGAACTCAATACAACAATAACAACAAAGAAGAAGAATAAACAAGAAGCAGCATAAACAACGAAAAATTAACAGTCTTTAAACAATTATTATTATATTATTATTAGACGTTATCATTGAAAATTTCCATACACATACCCACACATACACCTTAACTTATACCTCCTTTGCAAGAGCAATGAAAGCACGAAGAACGAAACACACCATGATACCATAAAAGAAGGTAGCGCCACTAGTTTACAGTTATGTGGTTCTCTTTGAAGAACATTCTTACGATCTTCTTCTTCTTAATTTTTACGTTGCACAACACAATCATATGTTGTTTATTTATGTTTAATCAATTCATAAATGTGATAATGTGCATATTTAACTGAAAAATAGAAAAGTTGCTGTTTTGTTCATTACTTTTTTATTTTATAATTTTTTTTGTGTGTTTTGCACTGGGTATTCACTATTTCATGATAAAGTCTCCTTATATAAAAACACATTCGTGCCCTGAACAACAGTTATTTTACATTGGGGTGGCATTGAATGTCTTTTGCTGCATCAATGTGAATTTGTAAATAATTTGGAACGATTAAAATTCCATCTCCGTTGAATTGCAGAATTTTATGATTTTATGCATCTTATACATTGACGATTTTAAAAAACTGCCTTCGCTCAATTAATCGGCACATAACACTAACTTTTAAATTTTCAATGCATTTTCACGTTATGTTCAACAATAAATGAGAGCGAGCAATTTTGAGTAACAGGCCGAATTGGCGCTATCTTGTTTTATTGTATCATGGAAATCTCTCTATTGGGTCGATCTCAGTGACCAACATATACAAAAAAGAAATAAAACAAATACTACAGAGAGCAGCGAGACGTTGAGACCTGCAGCAGATCTAGAGCAGAATCCCTTCCGAAGGATCTCACTCATGCAGCGATCACCACCACGAGTCTTAAATGAGGCAATGGTAGAGGAAAGTACATCAGTCGCTTCCGCTACCCAAAGCTGTGCAAGAAAGTCCCCAACCCGGATATCGCCTGCGGTGACTAGATCTCGAGGAAAACCTGCTCAAAAAGCCGCAGAAAAGAACAAGGAAGCAGGAGAAGCTGAAGTTTCGACTCCAATAAATTCTAGAATCCACAAAATAGCCGGAGACCACAATGAGGCGACAACTCCTGTTACGATAAATGTTTAACCCACGAACTCATCCCCTCGTATGGAACTAATAAAAAGATTGAGAATCTTGGAAGAAGAATAGTTATAAGTTGAGTAAAAAAGATCTGAAACTTGCCATAAACTGCAGCAAAAAGAACAAGTGGGAGGAACTTAGGAATGATATAAACCAAAACCCATGGAGATTAGGCTACAAAGTCATGATGAAAAAGCTAGGAGCGAAATCTCCTGCAACCGAGATGGAAAGCGAAGTAGTCAAGGAAATAGTCGACAATCTTTTCCCGACGCACGAGATACGAGCTAAATTAGCAAATTATCGAGTGAAAGATTCTTTTCCATTATTCACAGAAAAAGAGCTAACCGACGCATCAAGAATCCTAAAATGAAATAAAGCACCGTGACCTGACGGTGTCCCTGCAGAAGTCCTAAAAATGTTAGCCACTGAACGTCCACACATGATGCTAAATATGTACAACACCTGCTTAAAAGAAGGACCCTTCACATTCAAAACGTAGTTGTTACGGTAAACGCAGCTCAGAGCGGAAGTCACTATTCCCGACGGATAGTATTACTAGCTACCTTGGACATTAGAAACGCTTTCAATAGTCTGAAATGGGAGAATATAACGAGGCTCTGGAAACTAAGTTCACCATTCCAAGATATTTAATGAAGATGATACGAAGCTATCTCAAAAAACGACTTATATTGTATGAAACTGTTGACTGACTAAAAAGAAAGCAGATCACTTCGGGCGCGGCACTAGGGTCGATCTTGGGTCCTGACCTATGGAACATCAGCTATGATGAGATCCTACGAATCGAGATGCCCGATGACGTCCACGTAGTGGGTTATGCGGATGACATCGCTGCAGTGATAGTTGGCCGAAACACAGAAGACGCGAATAGAAAATTAAGCCAAGTGATGATTAGGACTCAAGCATGGTTGCAAGATCATGGACTGAAACTGGCCACAGAAAAGACGGAACTTATCCTCCTAACTAGACGGCACATCCCCTTGGAAATAGACATGCAGGTACTGGACTACTCAGAAAGAAATCAAGTACATTGGAGTGAAATTCGACCCCCGGCTGATGTTTGGGGCACACATAAGCCACGCTACGACTAAAGCAGCCCGCGCAACTAGAATGCTCAGCAAGTTGATGGCAAATATAGGAGGCCCGACTCAGAGCAAAAGGAAGCTATTAATGGAGGCGACAAACTCGATTCTTCTTTATGGCAGCGAGATTTGGGCAGAATCGGTTAGAAAAGATTGTCGCAGAATAGTTTCGACTTATCGCACGGTCCCTGCAGCAGCGGTCCTCATAATCAGCGGAACGATCCCCATCGACATTTTAGTAGAAGAACGGAGAAGAATTTGGGAAGCGAAAAACTCAAACGCACCAATACAAAACCTCCAAGACCTAAGACGTCAAACCATATATAGAAGAAATGGAAAATCACCAACTGATGACGAGATTCACCGAAGATGTGATATGTCTGACGAGAAAACGGTTCTTTCTCTTGATTGGTATCAAGTCGTTCGATTCGTTGTTCGTGTTTTTCTGCTATAAAGCTTTGTTGTAAAATTTATGAAAATGAAAGATTACTCATATTTTGCTTTTATTAGAAATATAACTATATACAATATTATTATTATACGTGCAACGCTGTAGAATGTGTGGCGGCAACTGATCTGCCCTCTGACGGCAGCAATTCATAAATAACACTAGTAATAATAGAATTTAGTAATGCTAGAAATATATAGATCACTATATTACCACGCCAATAAGCAGTGAAAATCAAATAACAAATTACTAAAATAATAAATTGTTAAAATAGATGACGACTCTGATGTTATATACAAAAGTCATAGAGGTGTCGTGGGACATCCGGTGGAACTGAGGTCCTGTGCTGCTGTAATATGTGTTTCCTTATTTTCTGTCTCTCATGATATTCTTTATTTCTGTATGCATTGGTTTTAGGTTTTTTAAAAGCTTTTATTGTATTTAGCTTAAGAAAAACATTTTTTTAAATGTTATCATCATATTGTATTTATCCTCTCATTTATTGATAACTGCATACGCAGAAAAGTATTGCACTCTTCTTTCTGTATATGATGCTAACTGAGAGCGAAACTAGATCGAAAGAAGGTGTTGTTGTTGTTCTTGTCTTTTCCATCTCATTTATTATAATGAGAATGGACAAGAGTATTGCCAAGGACTACAACTAGAAACACAAAAACTACAATATAAAGACTAAACAGTTCGCTCTCAAAATTGTTGTTGATGTTGTTGTTTTTGCAGTAGGTAAGGTGAGCGATGGGGTTATTCGCAGAGGTGCATAATTGCGGAAAGCTTCCTGACCGCTATACACTTGGGTATAGCCAGGGGCGATTCCTTTGACGAATAACTCAAGCAGCTCACAACCTCCAGCTTCAGCACGGTATCTCCTGGATAGCTAATTGGCTGCCGCTATTTAGTGAACTAATGTGAGAAGGCGACTGGTCACCTCAGTTCATCTCCTTCTGATGCGTAGGTTGCATTGGCCCAGTGACCCGATCGTAAAAAATATACACTCAAGAAACGGAAACAGGCCTCGGATATAACAACCCCTCCACGACGACGACTTTCAGTTTTAAACACATGACAGGAATCGGAACCTGGAATGTACGCTCTCTGTCTGAAGCTTCAAAGCTCGCTCAAGTCTGCAGAGAGATGGAGCTCTACAAAATCAAAATTATTGGTCTATCGGAAATAAGATGGATCGGGCAAGGCGAAACGAATACCCTTGCTGGCCACTACTTCATCCATAGTGGTAACTCACACAGGCGGGCAAATGGTGTTGGCTTCTTAATAGAAAAGAATACCAAAAGCGCACTAGTAGGATACAACCCAGTATCAGAAAGAATAATAACAGCCACAATCAAAAGCAAATTTCGTAACATCACTATTATCCAATGTTACGCACCTACTGAGCCGGACACAGACGAAAACAAAGATGCATTTTATACATTACTGGATGCCTCTATTAGCTCTGCGCCAATAGGAGACATCATCATAGTACTGGGCAATTTTAATGCGAAAATTGGTACAGATAACACCAATTTTGAAAAAGTAATAAGTAAACACGCTCTAACAACAGCCAGGAATAATAACGGAGGATCGCTTGCTTGAGCTCTGTGCAAATCAACGTCTTTTTATTGGAGAAACAAAATTCCCTCACAAAAATATACACAAATATACCTGGCAGTCCCCCGACGGACACACTCGAAACCAAATTGACCATGTATTAATCAGTAGACGTTTTCATAATTCCCTCACCGATGTCCGCACACACAGGGGTGCTGACGTATACAGTGATCATAATCTGGTTACTGGTGAACTCCGTTAAAGACGACAATAGTCGTTTAATTTGGACAATTTCAAAAACCCTGCATGCATAGAGCTCTATCAGCAAACACTTTCCAATGAAATTATGAGATCAAATCAACCGCCCACGATATATACAATCACAAATGCATGCTTTAAGGCAGCCGAAAAGACGGTAGGCAAAAAACAATGCAAAAGAAAACCATGGATGAGCAACACCTCCTGGCAACTCATTGAAGAACGAAAAAAGTTAAAGGCTCAGCTTAACGTAGTCGCTATATTTGAACGAAGCCAAACACTCGATGCCTACAACACAATAGACAGACAAATAAGACGCTCTATAAAAAGCTGGTGAAAATGCGGCAAACTGTAATAACTTGCGAGGTGTTTATGCAGCCATCAAAAAGATAACGAATACTAAGCCGAACATTCCTCCAATCAAGGCAAACGATGGAAATACATTAACAATCAGAAAACGACTAGTTAAACCCATGGAAAGAATTCTTTGAAGACAGCTCATTAGAGAACACAGAGGCACCTGCACGTGCAAACAGCGTTCGACGCAGAAATCCAAATAGGAGTATCTCTACCGAGCCACCTTCTGTTGAAGAGATCTGTGAAGCAACAGGAAAGCTCAAAAAATATAAATCCCCTGGGCCAGACGAGCTTCCAGCTGAACTTTTAAAATACGGCTCTATCATCGCACGCGCAATATATCCGTTAATACAATAATGCGGCATGGACATCCTCCACCGTTCCGGACGACTGGAAAGAAGGAATCATCATTACTATACCAAAAAAAAGCTGACCTTAGCCAGTGTAAAAACTGGCGAGGAATTACTTTGCTAACTTTATTCTGAAAATTTTGGCATTTATCATCTTGGGTAGAATATCCCCCATCCTTAACACCCCACTCCGGAGAGAACAAAATGGTTTCAGACCGATCCGATCCTGTGTAGATCACATAAACACGCTCCGTATAATCATAGAGCAGTCGGCTGAATTTCAATCGCCCGTATACCTTCTCTTCGTCGACTTTGAACGGGCGTTTGACATGATAATAAGAGGTGAAATATGGAGATCATTGCGAATCGCTGGTGTACCCGAGAAGATCATCGATATTATTAAGACCATGTATGAGGATGCTAAGCTCACTGTGCGTTTCAAGGGCAAAAATAGCACCGAGTTCAAAATAGAGAGAGGTGTACGACAAGGCTGCGTCCTCTCACCACTTATGTTTATATTAGTCTTAGATAGACTATGCTGATGACATATGTTTTATGACACACACGTTAGCCGATGCCGCAGCAAAACTACGTCAACTTGAGATCAATGCACGTGCAGCTGGTCTTAAAATAAACTATGGAAAAACCAACTTAATGCGCATGCAGACAAACAACACCTCGCCTCTCGAAATCCACACCTATAACAGTACCATTCAGATAGTTGATGTGGATGAATTTTGCTACCTCGGTAGCCAAATCACGAAGGATGGTGGTGCAGCGGCATATGTGGCTGCTCGCATATGCAAAGCGCGTACGGCATTTCATAAACTGTATAAAGTGTGGCGCTCCCGTACACTATCGCTAAAAACAAAACTCAGAATTTTCAACACCAGCATAAAATCTGTATTATTATATGGTTCTGAGACATGGCTAGTATCAGAACGCATATGCCGAGCACTCCAAACCTTCGCTAACTAATGTTTACGGATTATATGCCGTATTTTCTGGCCCAGAACGGTTTCAAATGAAAAACTGCTGCTGCTAACCAACAGTCATCCAGTTACCGCCGAAATAAAGAAGCGGAAATGGAGTTGAATAGGCCACACTTGACGTAGAGAAGATGACAACATAGCAAAGATGGCCTTTCAATGGAATCCGCAGGGCAACGAAAGAAGAGGTCGTCCTCGTCAAACATGGATACGCACCACAATGAGAGCAGAGCCATAGCTACTTGGAATGAGCTAAGATACTTAGCAACTGACAGAAACCGTTGAAGAGCTTTTGTTTCCGCCCTATACTCCGATTAGGAGCGATATCTTGTATTCGTAAATTATATCAAGGAATTATAAAAAAAAAGTGGGCGAAAACAACAACGATTTTGTCTATTGCTTCGTTTCATTCACCAAATAAAATGGAGGAAAATAATGAGTCAAAGACGGACAGAAATACCGCTCTAAGGTTTTATATGAACAAGAAGCGGGCATATAATCGGTCAGTGCAATCCGTTCCATCTGTTTTCCACAATTCATTCAGACAGACCCGGAATTGTGGTTCACACAGGTGGACGCTTTATTGCATGTGAATAGTATCAAGGCAGATCTCACAAGGTACTATACAGTAAAAACTGCACTAGACGCACCAGAGACGGGCAAGTACGAAAAGCTGAAAAAAAGAGTTGATAACTCAGTTTGGTGAGTCGAGAAAGAGAAACTCCTCACTGAATTGGAGTTGAAATGAGGGATTTCAACAAAACAACAAGGGTTATCAACACATACGGTCTCAAACGGATGGATTTAAACTTTGGTCTTCGACGATCTCTGCAATGGAATTTCCTTATAGCTGATTTTAAGTCACCGATGATTGGAGCTGATTTTGTATCCCATTATGGTTTAATCATCGACATTAAATCACATCGACTTATCGATCCATTAACTAGCGTATCAACTATTGGAAGTGTACAATACGCCCATCAGAGCAAAATTTCAACAATTACACAAACAGCATATTTCATGATTTAATAACATCGATATCACCAATCATCATTTATTCCAACCAATGAGGGGAATATAGACGTCACGTAGAAAATATCTTACAGAAACTCAAGCACGCAAATATATAGATAAACCCATCCAGCCTCAGAACAGTCTTCAAACCAGACATGGGAGCGTCAGCCGTCGAATTGTTATTTGGTACTACGATCAGGTTACCTGGAGATTTTTTCAGCGATAAAAAGATTTCGACTAACTACAATTTCTAAATAAATTCCGTGAGCATATTCGAAACGTACGACCAAATTTTTATACTCTTCACGCAGCAGTATTATAAGTTTGTAACACACAGAAGAAGACATCGAAGGCCCCATAAAGTATATATATTTTTGATCACGAGACGAGTTGATCTAGCCATGTCCGTCTGTCTGTCTATCCGTCTATATATATGCAAACTAGTCCCTCAGTTTTTGAGCTAGAGAGCTGAAATTTTGCACGGAGCTTTCTTTTTGTCACACGCAGTACATTTCATCGGAACATTAGGGGGGAACCCCCATACAAACCAGGTTCCAAATTCATGTTCTTATTTGTTTTTTGTACCATCGACTTAAAATTTGTATATTATACAAAGAGAATGCGAAATTTTGAAAGAGAAATTTGAAAGAAGATTACTACAAAAAGAGAATGAATTTCTAAAACAAGAATCGCACAGTGGTACAAACAGCAATACTAACACAGAAAGTTCTGAAAGTGATGTACCGTTCATGACCCTCAAAGAATTGTTACCCAATGATACAAATGTTGATGTGTGGATAATGCAACTAAAAATTTTAAAACGCAATTATAAAGTTGAGGACAGTGTTGTACGAGCGGTCATTTATAATAAATTTAAAGGAAAAGCGCAACAGTTGCTCTTCTCCAAAGAAATTTTTGCTTATACGAACATCGACAAATTGTTAAACGATATTGAGAATATTTTCTCTAACAAAGAAAACAAGCTTATAGCTCGCCTCAAATTGAAAACTCGTCATTGGCAAAAAGGAGAACACTTTGCTGACTACTTTAACTAAAAGATCATTTTGTCAATTAGTAGAGTGTTGAGGAATCAAGCAAGGCTACAATGTTTTGCCAGCTTAAACGCTTTGTTCAATGCTTTTCGTGATGTAGAGCAGTGTCCCCAATTTACACAACAAACACAACGTATGACTTCGCAGACGGCTAAACAAACGCAGAAGACAACACATAACAAAAGAAAGACGTAAAATGCTACAACTGCAACAGCAAAGGACATCTGGATGCAGAATGCAGAAAACCAAAACGGCAGGATGGTGCGTGTTTTGCGAGTGGCGAATTAGGACACTTAGCCAATGAATGAATGTGCCATATACAAGACCGAAAAGATCGAAAAGACAGCGAACAAAACGAGTTTTTAAGATTTTTAAATATATATTTTCCGCCATATTTTAAATCTCCTGTAATTATAGAATGTCTCATAGACTCGGGTAGTCCCATCAGTTTTGTCAAAGAAGCATATGTTCCATATAAGTTTCATCTCAAAAACGTTGAAGAAAAATCCTATGTTGAGTTAAACAAAAGTATATTAAAAATTCTTGGAAAAATAATTTGTACCATCAGTTTTTTCAATAAAAATATTAAAATGGAAATAATGGTTGTGGATAACGAGACTATGAGATATCATTTGGTGTTGGGAAGAGATTTTTTAAAATTAAGTAAGTTAATTCAACTGACGACATAGTTAAGACTAAGAACACGTGCGAAAAGAATATTGATAAAAAAATCCAAAGTTTTACAAAGAGAAAAGCAATGTTACAAAGTATATGACACATAATGTGTTGGTGGCAGTACACAAAAAAATGTAGTGAAGTGTTGCAAAGGCAATGAAAATACACAAAACATAAAAGAAAATTTAATGACGATTACAAATACCAAACACAAGATCGAACATAAAATTTTTAAGGAAGTAGAACAACTATTGATTATGAACATGTAGATCCCAAACATACGTTAGGGGATTAATTGAGCTTTACGGAAAAATAACAATTTAAAGTAACTTATTAAGATGCAATATGAAGCAAATGTACGACTACTTGAACTTAAAAGTGAAATGCGAATTGTAGTAGAAGATGAGAAACCTTTGCGTTGACCTGCCAAGAAGACTTGCATATTCAGAAAAAGCAAAGCTACAGGAAATATTAGAAGAAAATTTAAAGAAAAGTTTCATAAGACCGAACGAGTCCGAACATGCATCTCCACATCGTGTTAGTACCTAAGAAAACGGGCGATGTACCAATGCGTATAGACTACCGAAAATTAAATAAGATTAATAAAAAAGATAATTTCCCAATTCCGTTAATAGACGACTTACTAGACAGGTTAGCAAACAAGAGTATGTTTTCCAAATTAGATATAAAGAATGGATTTTATCATGTATTTATGCACGATGATTCAGTTAAATATACGTCATTTATTACGCCACTAGGTCAATATGAGTTTCTGAGAATGCCGTTTGGCCTAAAAAATGCACCGTCAATATTTAAAAGGTTCAATAACAAATTTTTTTATTATATGGTAAAAGATGATAAGTTGGTGATTTATTTAGACGATATCCAGGCAATGTAGAAGACCATATGAAAGTCTTAGATAAAGTTTTTAAACGCCTAGTGAACAATTAAAGATAGACAAATGCGAGTTCTTTCAAAGAGAAATCAAATATTTATGATATACAGTCACAGGTGAAGCTTTAAAAGCAAATAAGGACGGTTTAAATGCAATCAATGATTTTCCGATACCAAACAAAGTTCAAGACGTTCAGAGTTTTCCCGGTATGTGTTCATATTTCCGCAGATTTATCCAAGACTGTTCATATTTCCGCAGGTTTATCCAAGACTTTTCCATAATAGCTAAGCCTTTACATGACCTCACAAAATAGAATAAGAAGTTCGAATTTGAATAACGGGAAATACGTTCAATATTTTAAAAGAAAATCTCCGGTTTTGGCAATATATTGGGTTGGGGAAAATGAAATGTCGTATTTGTGATCGGAATTTGACGCTTTATTTAACATACTTAGAATTATACGAATTAAGTCAAATATGCGCCGTTTTGTTCGCAAACTTGTTGCCATTTAGAAGGCAACTTCATTATCCCCCCTTATAAAACCTCCCCTCCTTATTTGCAAAAAACTTAGGCAGCCAGTTTTCGCAAGCCTCTTTTGAGGCCAACTTAGTATCACCAAGAGCGTTTTGCATGGACCGGAAGAGATGGTATTCACTTGGTGCCAGGTCCGGACTATACGGTGGGTGCGATAGGACATCCCATCCGAGCTCCCGTAGCTTCTGGCGGGTCATCAAAGATGTGTGACGTCGAGCGTTGTCCTGGTGGAACACAACACCATTCCTATTGACCAATTCTGGCCGCTTCTGGTCAATCGCCTGCTTCAAATGGTCGAGTTGCTCACAGTAGAGGACCGAATTGAGGGTCTGGCCATAGTTGAGCAGCTCATAGTGGATGATTCCCTTCCAATCCCACCAAACACACAGCAAAACCTTCCTGGCCGTCAATCCGGGCTTGGCGATGGCTTGGGCCGGCTCGCCGCGCCTCGACCACGATCTTTTTCGCTTGGCGTTGTCGTACGTGATCCACTTTTCATCACCAGTCACCATCCGCTTCAAAAATGAGTCGAGTTCGTTCCGTTTCAGCAGTGCATCGCAGGCGTTGATTAGGTCCAAGAGATTTTTTTGCGTCAACTAGTGTGGCACCCAAACATCCAGCTTTTTTTGGAATCCAATCTTCTGCAAATGGTTCCAAATGATTTAATGGTCTACACCCAGTTCCTGGCCAATCGAGCGAATGCTCACATGCCAGTCTACTTGGATGATTTCTACGATTTTATCGGTTTCTACGACGATTGGCCTACCAGTACGGAGTGCATCTTCGACATCCACTACACCAAAACGAAATCGATCGAACCAACGCTGTGCTGTGCGAATCGTTAAAGTATCGGGCCCATAAAATTGCAAATTTTTGCGGACGGCTTCGTTGCATTTTTATCTCTCAGGTAGTAAAAACGTAAAATATGACGAATTTCTTGCTTGGTGGACTACATCTTTGACGCGCTATGACTTGAGACTGAAACGTACGATCACAACACTGTCAAAGAGACACTTGTAGCACAGATTGTCGTCTTCGCCGCTTAGTGTGACCCGATGCGATAAGTACAACACAAGATATGTTTAAGTGTCGTCATCTATTGACAAAATACGACATTACTTTTTTCCCAACCCAATATGATCCGAGAGATGACACAGAACTGCATTGTGATTTCTTTGGGTTTCGGGGCAAAGAAAAAAAGATAATAAGTTTCATTCATTTTTATTATTTTTCAAAACGTACAACAAAAGTAGAATCTAAATACCACAGCTTTGAGCTGGAAACGCTAGCGATTATTTATGCCCTGGGGAGGTTTCGAGTTTATTTACGAGGTATAAAATTCAAAATTGTCACAGATTGCAATTCTCTTAGCCTAACTTTAGGGAAAAAGGAGCTTAATCGAAGAATTGCAAGATGGGCTCTTGAACTCCAAAATTATGAATACAGTTTACAACACAGGTCTGGTAAAAGAATGCAACATGTATTGATGCACTGAGCAGATGTCATATACTAGTAGTTGAAACGAATTCCTTCACAGATAACTTAGTTATTTGTCAAGGCAGAGATGAAAAGCTGAATAAAATAAAATATATGGTAGCAAAGACAGAACACAGCCAATACGAAATGCGTAATGGAATACTTTACAGGAAAGTAGGAGATAATATAGTATTTTGCGTGCCCGAATCAATGGAGGAACAGGTTATGTATAAATATCATGATGAGATGGGTCACGTCGGCATTGATAAGTTAATTACAAGAAGCTATTGGTTTCCTAATGGTAAAAAGAAAGTTAATGATCACAAAAAAAATTGCTTAAATGCATTGCATTTTCTGGAAAAGCTGGTAAGCAAGAAGGAGTTTTACATATCGCACCAAAAGGTAACAAACCTTTTCAAGTCATTTATATAGATTACTATGATCCGATAAATGCCAAAGACACAAAAAAAAAGACAGATACTAGTTGTAGTAGACGCTTGCACAAAGTTCGTAAGGTTGTACCCTACTAAAACAAACATTCTAAGGAAGCCATATAGTTGTTAAAAGACTATTTCCGAGCATATAGTAGACCGAGTTACATAGTATCAGATAGAGGAATAATGTTACACATATAAAAGTTGCAACGGGTTTTCCATAGGGCAATGGTCAAGTAGAACGGTTAAACAGAGATTTTGGACCAATGAGAAGTAAGTTGATTAATGTAGAGGGAAACGAACAATGGTATAAAGTATTAGAAGAAGTAGAGTACGCAATAAACAACACAACACATAGGAGTATTAATGAACATCCTAGTGTTATGGTGGCATAAGACAAAAATGAATGATGATAGATAGCTTGGTTGATAAAGAACAAAGCTCAGAACATAAAAGCTTAGAGGACGTAAGGAGTAAAGCTGAAGAAAACAACGTGCCCTAAATTACAATAAACTATAAGTTGATTCTAAAAGACAAACCAATCACATATAAACTTATGAGACTATGTCGTGATACAAAAATTTTAATTCTACGATAAGAAGCTCAAGTAAATTGATCCCAAAGTATAAAGGACCATATAAAGTATCGAAAATTTTAGACAACGATAGGTACGTAGTCGAAGATGTTGAAAATTTCCAGCAAACACAAAAACCATATAGTGGCGTTTGGGCGGTTCATAATAGGAAACCATGCTTGACTATATGAAGAGACAGCCAAATGTTGTAACAAGAAGTATGCGAGCGAGGATCGGGAGGATCCTAGTTGTCAGGATGGTTGAGTTGTCGTAATAAGGTAATGTTAGTGCAATGTTATGTTTAAGTTATGTTGTGTTACTGCAATGTTAGGTTAAGTGATGTTATAAAAATGTTTGCTGTTTGGTGAATTGAGAAGAACAAATAAAGAGAGAGAGTAGTCTGAGTCGAGTAGGCAAACAAAACACACTCATATCCACAATCCGGACTACTAAAAGGGGAGTGTGAAAAGTATTACAACTTTGGCATAGCCAAAGTTAGTCTTTTTTAAATGTTCTTATGGAAATATGGATTTTTTTAAGTACGTTAAATAGGCCAACAATAATTTTTTTTTCCCAAAAAATATTTTATAGTTGTTTACTAATTAAAAGTCACTGATTCCGAATCTGTCCTCTTTCCTAGCAGCTCTAGTTTTTCAGATAATGATAAGATTATAAGCATATAAGGTATATTCGTTAGCACAATATTGGATACCTCGTCGATCCCTGCCTCTTAA
The DNA here is from genome assembly GCA_035041805.1 of Amiota mariae. Taxonomy (NCBI): domain Eukaryota; kingdom Metazoa; phylum Arthropoda; class Insecta; order Diptera; family Drosophilidae; genus Amiota; species Amiota mariae. The sequence continues at coordinate 32,386 of JAWNKV010000197.1, forward strand.
GTTGACAAAAATATCTATCAATTCGTTAAGGTGGATAAAGTAGCCTTCGCATTCTTTCTTGGATAAGGCGTTCGATTTTAAATCACTCATGAAATTTTTTTTCCTCAACCTGATTTTTAATTTGTAAATACCAGAGGAAGCAAGATTCAACTCGTTGGTGAATAGGATCGTTCTCCTTGTGCGAAAAAACAGATTAGAAGTATGAGCCTATTATGTTGAGAATGCTTAGTTGGTCTCTGATAATAAGGTTACGTGCTATTTTCCTTTTCGACGACTTCCTCAGGTACTTCAACTATCCGGATAATATTTTCTAGTTCATTTGGTATTTTCAGTATAGAAAGTTTAAGCTCTCATTATTTGGAGCATGGTCTGAGGTTATTTTTATTTTTGAGGTCAATTGAAGCTAGTTTATTTTAGTAATGCATGTTTATCGCGTTGCGAAGATTTTCATTAATTACAATAGTTTTTAAAGTGAAACTTCTTTAGCGAGGAGTAAGTCCAAAAAAAAAGCGTTACGGAAATCAAGATGAGGATGCTTTAGAGATATAGAGGGGATACGCATTTACTAGTGCGTCTGTAGCGTAGAGAATGAGTGTTTATGCATGAGTAAGAGAGAGAGAGAGAGATAGATGATTTTCTTTCGTCTCTTGCTTGTGGCGTTGATGCTTTGTTGCTGCTGTTTGATTTTGAGCACAGTATAACGACAACAACCAAAGACTATGACAATTGGGCCTCTTACACTCTCGAAAATTGCTCACTCTCAATTAATTAATTTGTGTAAAATAATAAATTAAAAAACAAAACAGCAATTTTTCTATTTTTCAGGCAGTTAAATATGCACATTATCACATATGTAAACAATAAACATATGATAGTGTTGCGCAGCGTAAAAATTAAGAAATGAGACGGTTAAATAAGGGCCATTTTAAGAGAGCGACACATTACGGTAAAAACTTGGCATCACCTCTATTTTTAACACCATGTTATTGTACCATGCTTTGTTGCTTTTGTTGTTGCTGTTGTGTGATTTTCTGCACAATATAACAACAACATCCAAAGACTTTGACTTTGCTTGTGTCGTTGCTGCTTTGTTGCTGCTGCTGTTTGGTTTTGTGCAGAACATATCAACAAAAACAACACATCTGTCCGCTATTACAATTGTTGCGTTTTCACACTTCTCTTGAATCATATTTTTGTATGTCCCTACACTACGCCGATCATTATTAATTATATTAATTATATTTAGATTATTAATTATAATATGCTTTCAAAACTAAATTTGCTTGAATATCCAAGTTCTTCGATTCGCACAGGCTTTTAAAGATATAATTGAATAGCCAAGCTTAAAAAGGTGTTGTAAAATTCAACCGGCAAAATGTTAGGTCTGGTGGTGTGGCTATCTATCATAATAAAAATGATGCAGCTCGGTGGAAGTAAACGTCAACCATCCGCTGTCATGTGCAGTACATCTAGATGAAGTAGAATAAGTATGCCACTGTCAATGTAGGACAGATCACGGTGAACCGGTGGTAGTGGTATATCCCCGAATCAGGCAATTGAGAAGATTATTGCCTTCATTCACAAATCGCTACTATTAAATTCTTTTGAAGTGACTAAAATTCTTAATCTTGGATTAGAAAAAATCCCTATAGTTCTTGGAGGAGATTTTAATGTAGATTTTGGCAAAGAATTATCAGCGCCACTATTAAATTTTCTCAAAGGAAAATTTGATTTGACCTTGTCAAATCTTGTGCTTCTCTAGGTGAGGCACATTACTTTTTTTTTAATTATATATTTGCGGCAATAGTGCGCGCTTGAGTCATAAATTTCAGACTGCCTTTCCTATTACAATTGCTCCCATTTTATACCATTTCGTAATCCAATTTGTCAGTAATTCATAACGGATCATAAATATTACATTTCAATAGTTTACAGATAAGATTCTGATTTTTTTTTTTTTTTGACGTTGTGCGCTTTATTCCGGTTTATCACGGACATTCAAACAGTGAAATGGATGCAGAAAACATTATTGTAACTATAATTTAATTATACTATATGGTTCGGAAGTTTGGGGTGATTGTATAGCTACTAACCGCAGTAAATTACAAAGAATTCAAAATATATTACTTTAACTAGTTTCTAATTTACCCTTGTACTCTCCCACCTCTCTTCACCATGTAAAGGCAGATATTTGCCATATTGATGTAAACTCTCTCAAGCTATAAATATTTTTAATATAAGCAATTAAATGTCTGAGAGTTTTAGTCTTAGTAGTTAAGTTTTATAGAAAAAGTATAAATACAAGGTTTTTCACCATTTTTTTATGACCGTAAAATATTCTTTGTTTTGTAATACAAATTTATAAATCTAATTTTCTTAGTAATAAAGTTACGAATTAGCTAAAACTCTATATAAATTGTTAACATTAAACAAAGTAAAATATGGTCTCATGGGTTAATTAAATAAATAAATATAAAAAAAATATAAAATTGAAACAAACAACAATTAAAAGCACCGATTGAATACATTTATTCTTCGACTAATACTCTCTCGGTGCAGACGTACTTCTGCTTATCAGCGTTTTAATCAATTTGTTCTCATCTCATTACTTTGCTCTCACTCACTTCTTTTCATTTTCTCTTTCCCGGTAGAACCGCGTTAAAAAAAACTAAGTAGTAATTTTGCTCATTATGACCCCTTCTATCGCAAGCACAGCCAACAACCTTAGCGATAACGCAAAAACAAACGCTGAAACATCAATTACAAAAAAAACTTCCTTCCCCCTCCTCCCTCTCTCCAGACAATCAGCATATCGATAAAAATTTTGATTTTACATCGCTCTCTACCTCTGCTCACAATAAAATACTCTCTACAAATGTCTTACTCTCTCAGAAAAATCTTACACATACTTCTACAAATCACAACACACATACTTCTATAAACAAAAACACTCGGCGGTGGCGGTAGTGGATGGCCTGCAGATATGTAGGTTAGCTGCGAATAATGAATAACCAGTCCCCGACCAATTAGCGGCGAGAATGGTTACACACTCTTCTGAAATACTCGTGATGGGGCGAGTGGGAGCCGTCCGTATAACAAGCTCTCCGAAACCCAAAAGGCGTCTGGTCCCAGAGTGAGCGGCCTGTTGTTCTGCGTCTGTGCTTGATAGGTCGGCAGCGGTGAATGACTGGCGGTAGGCCTAAAACGCGGAGAAGACCTTTCTTCGTGACGTCGCGCAGGGAGTCCCCGGAACCGTTGTTAGTTATTTCCACTAACAACGGTAAAGAGGTGATGTGAGCCTGCTCTACCGAGGCGGCAGGCGTGGCAGAGATCAGAATCCAGCTACTTCGGACCCTGGTCAGGGAGTGTGCATTGGACACAGTGCAGTAGACTGCGTTGCCCCGGGCGAGCGCCAGTCGGTCCGTGAATTCGGGGACTGGTAAAGCGTAAGTCAGGCATTAGGGAACTGGGGTAGGGACTATGTTCCAAGGGTATACCCGTTCCTGACTATTACGGCCCGCCCCCATGCACACGATGCGTTGGCTAACAACAAAATGTGTCGAATCTCGGAAAACCCCCTATCACGACGACGGCCAACTTGGTTGCTGTGGCGGAGAAAGCTACAAGCTTGGAAACAACAGGTGATATGGCGTTCAGGAGAAGCGATAAGGTGGCCCGCTCTCTTCCACAGATAAGCTGCAAGATCCCTCGATCACCTACATGAAAGGATGAGACGAGCCCTTCATGCTCGAAACCCGCAAAAAACAAGTCCTTTTCACAAGCTTGGTGAAAAAATAAGGACCCTGGTGGATATTTTTGAAGAGAAAGGATCGGATGGAAAGCTAAGACGATCCATACATCAGGCAATGAGGGGCACGATAGATAGCATTAAAGCCATGTATGAGCTTTCTGCTATTGATCAGAAGGACGACGAAGCGAAGAGGGTCATAAGGACCAACAACTCCTCCCAGACGTCGCCCTGGTTTAAACCTCCCCCAAGTAGTAAAAGAGGCCCTGAGACGCCTCCAACCAAACGGTACCCAACACCAGCGGCAAAGAAAACACCAGCTGGTACTAAGGATAGAAAATCGGTGGGTGCAGCTAGTACAGAGAATGTTGGCCCCCCAAGTCAGCAAGAAAGGTGAACGGGAAAGAAGCACAGGAGTGGACTAAAGTGCTGGGCAAGAAGCACCGAGGAAATGCCCTTAAGTCCAAACCGGATGCTCTCATCATCTCGGCTGCGGCAAGCTCCTCGTATGCGGATATCCTTCGTAAGATACGGAGCGACCTGCCTTGCGGAAAATGGGCGAAAATGTCAAGACTGTAGGACGCACCACAAGGAATTAGCTGCTGCTGGAACTCAAACGGGGTTCAGATCAAAGCACGGTAGAGTACCAGGCTGCCGTTAAAGAAACGCTAGGAGATGAGGCCAAGGTCCTGCCAAAAACGCACGTGGTCACGATCCAACTGAGGGATCTTGAAGTGTGTGACGCCCTTCACGCACAGTGTAACATACACCGTCCAGATGGGGAAGTGGGGGTGTAACTGCAAGGAAATGTTGTTGATTGGCTTTAACCTGGCGAAGTTTAGCACTATCCTTGTGGGTACACCCCAAGTAGCTCGCAGCCTCCACGTGGCGCTTCTGGACGATGACCAATCTGACATCCGATAGTTGGGTAGCTACTGCGAGAAGGCGGAAAAATCCAGGTGCGACGGTTCTCAGATTGGGCGGCTTCCTGGTCAGCGTCTGTCCCCATGTCAGGGGCAGCTGTATTAGACCTGGCTGAAGGTAAACGGATATGGGTAAAATCCCAGACAGAAAAACAAACATGGAAGTACGAAAGAGTGCGACTATTACGGTGCAAGGTGTCGGAAGCATAGTAACGGCGGCTATGGTAGGTGAGAAAGCGGGCCCCCAGTCGTCGAGATCCTATGACCGCAGTGATACTGGAGTGGGCAACTTGGCTCCTGTACCATCAAATGCAACAAGTTCGGACCTTCTAGCGGTCCCGGATCCATTTAGGAAGAGCACGAAGACGCCGCGCTCTCCGATGGAGACAGAGAAGGCGACTGGACTAACGGTGGTACCGCCAACCGTGGAAGAAAAGAACAACGAAGTAGATATGCTGGATGCAGACGGGCCTTCCAATACACTTCTACTTAGTACCCAATCCAAAAGGCGAAGCACAACCGAGCTGGAGGAGCTGACTCCTTCAAAAAGCTTGGCTGTAAGATAGAGGTGTTGGTCACAATATTGGACAATGGCAAAAGGAGATCGATCCATCAGCCTATGAGAGATACAATCATTTGCCGACTGTATCTCTTGGCAGCACAGCAGATATCTCATGATGGCGAAGTTGCTCCAGGGGAGAGTAAAAGGGATAACTCTGCACATACAACACCAGGCTTATGTGGAGCAAGCGCTCGTACGTCTCCACTGACATCGGGTGAACCATCCCAAAGGCGCCATCCCGACAAATCGGGCCTTCCACCTGCTCCACGGGTGAAGGACAATTCCAAGAAGGTACTGGTGCAACCTGGTCGCCAAGCGGATGGGGATAGAACCAGTGTGGAAAAAAAAAAAACAACCCACTTAAAAAGGAGGGCAAGGCACACACAAGACGCCACAGCTTGACCAATGGCAAATGGTTGGAGGATGCTTTGGTTATCCATCGGTGTGAAGAAGGATCCTATGCCGATATATTAAAAGAGATGAAAGCTCACCCGACTTGTGGTGGCCTCACGGAATCGGCGTGGAAACAGAAGAGCTGCGGGCAATGGTCAGTGGCACCCTAGGGCAGAAGGTGTCGGTCAGATCTCTGAGTCGAAAAACGACAATAGAGGTCAGGGATATCGACGAAGTCACCACTAAGGACGAGATACGGTGCAGTATACTGGAGCGGTTCAAAGAAGCTGAGGTTCAGAGTTTGGATGTCACCAGTCTGAGACGGTCGTATGCTGGCACCCAAATTGCAGCAATCTCTTTGCAAACAAAATCGGCCAATATGCTCCTCAAGGCCGGTAAAGTAAGGATTGGATTGGTTACCTGCCTGCCTGCTTTAGGTGCTTAGAGTACGGCCATTTATCTCGGTCATGCAAGAATGGGGATAGGTCAAAATGCTGCATAAGGTGTGGCGTGGAAGGACACATTGCCAAGAATTGCAATAGTAGCCCGAGATGTATGTTGTGTGTGTTGAAGCATCCGACGATGGCATATCATGTGGCGGGATGCAACACCTGCCCGGTATTTAAAGAGGCACTGGAAGCCAGGAAGACATGAAGATAATTCAGATCAATTTGAATCACTGTCAAGCAGCGCAGGATCTCCTGCATAGAACAGTAGTTGAGGAAAAGGCAGACGTCGTTCTGATATGCGTTTAATTCCGCTAACTGGCTCCACATCAAAGGCTCTGTTCGCAGAACGAGAGCGCCAATGTACCTCCAAAGCATGGTGAGGACCTATTTGTCGGAGAGGTATTTGCACTACGATAGCGATGAAGGAAGGAAAATGTACGGAGTTACGGCAGGGGTTCCTCAGGGGTCGGTACTGGGCCCACTTTTGTGGAACCTAGTATATGACCAGGTCTTAGGTTGCAGCTCCCCGAAAACTGTACTTCGGTAGGTTTTGCACATTTCCTATGTTTGATTATAACAGGCAAGGATATTAGGGACATTGAGCAATCGGCAAACTCGGCTATTAGCGCGATTACAGCGTGGCTCAGGTCTTCGAAACTTGGCTATTAGCGCGATTACAGCATGGCTCAAGTCTTCGAAACTGTCCCTGGCAGAGCAGAAGACGGAGTTGGTCCTGGTTACTAGCAGGAAGCGAATTCTGCTCCGTACGAGTTGATGATCATGAGGTACGGTCTAAAAAAGCGATAAAGTACCTAGGTGTACTGCTGGACAACAGGCTGTCGTATAAGGAGCACCTAATGTACGTGAAGGATAAAGCTGCAAGGGCCCAAAATGCCTTATCCTGGATGATGCCAAACGTCGGAGGCCCTAAGGCAGACAAGCGCTGGGTACTATCAAGGGTGGTAACATCAATTATGCTGTACGCTGCCCCCATCTGGGCCGAATCGCTGAGAGCTACTACTTACTCGAAAATTCTTTCGACTACCTATAGACGCTCAGCGCTGAGAACTGTATCGTGTTTTCGAACCATTTCGGATGATGCGGCATTGGTGTTAGCGGGAATGATTCCCATTGATATACTGGCTGACGAAATGCGAAGAATATACGAGACGTATCAAGGGCGAGCAGATATTGGAGCAAGAAGGTGGGAGCGGCAGAACTCAATCGCGCTTTGGCTGCAGACTGAGAATGATAGATGGACCTTCAGGCTCATACCGGACATTACAAAATGGTTGAGCAGGAAGAACGACAAAACCAACTACCAGCTAACCCAGTTCTTGTCTGGACATGGAGGATACATGTGGTACCTGTTTGGGCACGACAACACACCAAGGTGCCCACTGTGTGACGAATCTGAGGATGCAGAGGACGTAGCTTTTCAATGTGTTCGGTTTCCAGTTCCGGAAGGCTACCCGCATGAACCCGAAAGCACGTTGGAGTTCATGTTAGCATCTTCAGTCAACTGGAACCTGATCTGGAGATGCGTCGTCTGGAGAGGGCGAGAAGAACTCCGTAGACGTCATCGTAGAGGAGAGCACACGCACACTCTCCCTCAGATTGGCTGATCTCAAAAGAGCAGGTGACCGGCCACAAGCTGGTCGTCTAGCTGACCTACCGGACGGGGGATTGTAGATTGCTGACGCGTAGCCACGACCCACGTACAATAATAGCACAATAGGTGACCCACTAAACTGGGACTGATTGACTTTTGAGCAGCAATGCTCCTCCTTTCCTCCCGACGTAATATATAACGACAGTTCCGGAGGGACAATAGGACATGGAGCGGGAGGTTTTAGCGAGGTTAGAGTCCCGCACTTTGGCTTTCGATGCTTACCTTTCGATTTAAAAAAAAACAAAACACCGTCCATATGAGTCGTTAGTCGGGAATATAGGGAAAGTACGATGTGGCACGCAGACTGCATACATCACGTTACCAGTTGTTGATGCAAAAAAGGTGCTGAGTTTCCAACGAGTCCGTAGTGGTTGGGTATCCTGCAGGGTACGGAATTGCGCGGCACCAACAAGATGCTACAAGTGTTAGGGCTACAACCACACAGCACAAAACTGCAAAGACGAAGTGGACCGTAGTAACTTTTGTAGGAGGTGTGGACAAAAAGGACATCATGCAGCACAATGCAAAAATGACCCGAAATGTGCACTATAAGTAGGGAACCATGCAGCCGGCAGTGCCCGCTGTTCGGCACATCAAAGGGCAGTTAGGGTTAAGTAAGTAGGAGGGCGATGAAAATCGCTCAATTAAATCTTAGCCGCTCTGTGGCAGCCCAAGACTTGCTGCAACAAACAGTGTTTGAGCAACACCTCGATCTGGTCCTTTTATGCGAGCCATATCGCAGCGTGAGGGGACACAATTGGATATCGGATGCTCCCTGTAAATCGGCCATATGTGGCAGAGTACTAGCCACACTCAACGTCGAACTTTTGAACGATGGGCAGTTCACTTTCGAGGCAGGTAATATACGTTCAGCCATAGATCTTACCTTTGCATATTGTTCCACTGCGCGTCAGAGATCGACTTTTCGACGCGGACATCTTTCTACAATCTGGGAAGACACCACAACTGTGACTACTACGGCAACGGCCAACTTGGTTGCTGTAGTTGATAAGGCGACAAGTTCGGACCCAACAGGAGACAAGGCGTTCTTGAGAAGCAACAAGATGTGCCGTTCTCCGACACAACTGAGTAACACTACCGCACGTTCACCGACAACCATAGCTGGGACTGCTAGGGATACACTTGTGAGTAAGTTGGTGAGCCCCACATGGTCCAAAACTAAGGAATCTGGTGACAGCTATAGTTCCTTCCGCAAGCTTAGTGGATATGTTCCATTAACCAGAATATGAGAGGTACGATCGATAGCATTAGAACCTTAATCGAGCTATCGATCAGAAGGATGGCGAGGCGATGAAGGTTATTAGGACGAATAACTCCACACAGACGTCACCCAGGCTGAATTCCCTCGTTAAGAGCAAAAGTAAGAGAGGACCTGAGGGGTAGTTGGATACACCCCCCACTAAGATGCATACAACGGCACCAGCGATTGCCAATATGTCGAATTAACCACCGGCGGCTGCTGATGTAGCTATGGCTAACTCGGCTAAGCCGATGGGTAAGCCACCAAGATCGCCGAAATCTAAACGGAAGGAGACGCAGGAGTGGAAAAAAGTGTCGACCAAGAAGAAAAGAGTGGGGCCTAAATTCAAGTCCGATACTCTTATCATCACGGCTGCCGCAAACACTCCATATGCGGACATCCTGCGGAAAATCCGGAGCGACCCTACGCTGCAGAATCTAGGAGAGAACGTTAAAGCTGTCCGGCGAACGACTAACAATGACAAAACTACAGGAAAAACCGAAGAGGAGAGCAACCCTTTCAGACCTATAAGATTTATCTCTTGATCACCGACTAGATCATGAGGTCAAAAGGCGGTGAGCCCGTCTTGTGGCACCAACCAGGAGAAAGCATCATCCGGCCTCACCCCCTTTCATCGGCTGGGAGAGAATATAAGAAGCTTGACGTATATGCTGGAAGAAAAGGGCACTGACGGAAAGCCAAAGCTATCGATAAATCAGCATATGCGGTTAAAGGCGAAATAACTTTTCCCAGACTTCCCCCTGCCAGCGAACAGCCGGAAAAAATAAAAGGACACTGCAAGGCAACTTGGAGACTCCTCCTACAAAGAGACACCACTCTATAGCTGCTGCCCTTAATGATCAGACGAAAGAGGTCAAAAAGGCTAACGTAGAGCTGTCTCCCCAGACAGCAACAACACCAAAGCCAAGGAAACCCACGAAGATGGCAAGAAGTCAGAATTAGGAGGGACTGGAATTTGCCGCAAGTAAAGGAGTGGACCAAAGTGCCTGGACGGAACAAACGGGATAAGGGCATCAGATCGAAGCCGGATGCCCTCATCATTTCGGCAGCCGTGAATACCTCTTGCGCGGAGATCTTACGGAAGATTCGAAGTGAGCCGGCACTCAAACGCGTACCAGATTATAACACCTCTGAGTTCCAGACGGCAATCCAGGAAACACTATGCGGTGGGCCAAAGTTTTGGCAAAAACGCACACGGTGACGATTCAGTTTAAGAATAAATATGGGAAGATGGTACAACTGTCGCCTATGGTGCAAATGGCATGGCTGATAGCATTACAAAGCGTATCTATTCAGCATGTGATGCCTCGATGCCAAGGAAAACACGGATGATACTGCGAAAGGCTGCTTACTGGTGGAATGCCGAGATAGCTGATCTCAGGAGGCGCTGTAACCAAGCCCGCAGAAAGGTGCAGCGCGGTAGAATTCACCCTAACTGGGAGCTACTACGCGAGACTTTTCAGACGCTGAGGAATCTTCTAAATAAAGCAATAAAAGCAAGCAAGAGGAACTGTTTCAAGGAGTTACGAGATAGCTGCGATATTGACCCATGGGACAAGGCCTACAAAGTGGTGATGAGCACAGTGAAGGGACCAAAGTCTACTCAGCCGTCAGACCCAGCGTTAATGGCTAACGTGGTTGCTACTCTCTTCCCCACTTGTGACCCAGTAGAGCCTGCTGACTCCTTCGCAGACGTTGTAGAAGCACCAGAGGTTACTACCCAAGAAATAGTTAAGGCGCTGAGTAAGCAAGGAGATAAAAAAGCACCAGGGCCTGACGGAACGCCTTATCTGATGCACAGTATGGATTCCGCCGTGGTAGATCGACGGTTGATGCGATCCAAGCTGTAACACATATTGCGCGTAGGGCAACATGTGGCATTAGATGGAAAAGCGGTGACAAAGAATATTGTGCCGTAGTAACCTTAGACGTCAAGAATGCCTTCAACACGGCTAGCTGGCAGCGTATTATGCAAGCTGTACATCGTATTTGGTATCGAAGATACTTAATGCGAATAATATCCAATTATTTCGTAGACAGAGTTTTGTTGTACAACACTGACGACGGCGTGAAACAATACGGAGTCACGTGTGGTGTTCCACAGTACTCGGTCCTGGGTCCTACATTGTGAAACGTGATGTATAACGGGATTCTCAGGATGAGCTTACCCGCAGGTGCAACTCTGATTGGATACTTTGACGACATTACTCTAGTGATCTAGGAAAGACTATAGAGCAAGTACAAGCCCGGTGCAGTATAGCTACAGCAAAAGTCAGGTACTGGCTTAAACAAGCACACTTGGAGTTGGCAGCTGCAAAGCGGAAGCGGTTCTCCTGACCACGCGGAAAGTGTGAGAGTTCTTCGCGTTTCGAGTAGGCGATATTTACATAACCTCCCAGCCTTCTATTAGATATTTGGGAGTGTTAATTGATGCAATGCTGACCTTCAAGGACCACCTGGCCAATGTAAACGACAAAGCAGATAATGTCACTAGAGCCTTATCCCGCATAATGGCAAACATAGGCGGTCCCCGCGCAAACAAACGAAAGCTGTTCGCCAGGGTAATTACATCGTACTCTACGCGGCGCCAGTATGGGCTGAAGCAACACTAAAGAGCTCGTATATGGCGGGTATCCGCTCGACGTACCGGCTAAGCGCTAAGAGGTAATAGCGTCCATGTCACCAATTGACATAATGGCACGTAAATTGCAACGAACACACAGCACAGGCGCTGAAGCATCTAAAGAAGAGGAGCATCAACACAGCATCCGGGAATGGCAAAAAAGGTGGGAAGCATCAGAGACAGGGCGCTGGACTTTCTCCCTAATTCCCAGACTGAATGTGTGGACAACACGGAACCACGGTGAAGTAGATTTCTACGTGACGCAGATGCTAAGCGGACACGGATGCTTTAAATACTACCTGCACCGTTTTAAGCATGAGGAGGATCCCTTCTGTCCTGTTGGCATCGCTGAAGATGCCCAGCACGTTCTTTTCTGTTACCCCCGATTTAAAATGGAGAGAACACAGATAGAAGAATGTTTTGGCGAACCACCAACAATAGAAATCCTGGTGCAACACATGTGCCAATTCCCAGAGAAGTAGCAAGCAGTAAAAACCGAAATGTTTGCCATTATGAGTACTCTCCGCATACTGGAATGCGACAGAGCCGCTGAACGACGGCGTGAGCAAAGTGACCGCTTACGGCGTCACACACTGATCCATAGTTTGCTGACGTGCAGGCAAGACCTACTGACAAAAAGTACAATAGGAGACCCACAAAATACGACACAGACAGACTTTGAGCAGTGGTGCTCCCCACTTCCCTTCCGACGAAATATTTAACGATAGTTCTGGGGGGACAGTAGGACATGGGTCGGTAGTTTGTAGCGAGGTTAAAGTCCCGCACTCGGTTGTAGACCGGACTGCCTTTCGATGCTTTTCTGTCGATTAAAAATAAAACAAAAACAACACGTCACCAGATTGAGTCGTCGGTCCAAAACATGGGCAAGGTGCGCCGGGGTACGAGACTGTTTATATCACGCTGCCAGTTGCAGACGCTACAAAACGGTTGGGAGTACAGCGTATTCGTATCGGATGGGTCTCCTACAAGATACTACAGGTGTTGGGGGTACAATCATCGAGCGCAAAGTTGCAAAGAAATGGTGGATCGCAGTGATTTGTGCAGGAGATGCGGTGAGAAAGGTCATCAAGCAGCGCAGTGCAAAAACGAGCCCAAGAGTGCGCGGGCAACCACGTGGCCGGCAGTGCTCGTTGCCCGGAACACCGGAAGTCTCCTAAAACCAAGAAGACAGGAGGGTGATGATAATCGCCCAACTCAATCTTAATCACTGCGCTGCAGCTCAGGACTTGCTGCATCAGACGGTCTTCGAGCAACAGTTTGATCTCGTACTGTTGTGCGAACAATATAGAGACATCAGGGGTCACGAATGGACCGCGGACTACCCCAGCAAAGCTGCCATTTGGCTCACATCTCCTGTTACACAATGGCACTAACCGATACCTTCGCATGCGTGGCAGAAGACCCAGAGGTTACACCTGAAGAGCTTCTTCAAGCTCATAGAAAATTGGGTGATAAGAAGGCTCCTGGACCAGATGGTATCCCATATAGAGCTTTGAAGACTGTAGTGCGCGCTTACCCAGCGACCTTTACAAAAATATACTCTGCATGCTTTGCCGAGGGAACTTTCCCGACTATTTGGAAAAAACAGAGACCAGTCTTGCTACTTAAGCCCAATAAGCAACCAGACTAACCTTCTGCTTACCGGCCACTTTGCATGCTTAACTCACTGGGCAAGATACTAGAAAGTATCATTGTGAGTCGCCTTCAAGCTATTTTGGAGAGACAAAACGCGATGTCCGATGCTCAGTTTGGATTTCGTCGTGGGAGATCTACGGTGGACGCTATACAAGCAGTAATGAATATAGCGCGTAGGGCAGTAAGTGCAACCAGATGGAATGGAGGTGATATGGAGTATTGTGCCGTAGTGACTCTGGATGTTAAAAATGCCTTTAATATGGCAAGTTGGCCGTGTATCATGCAAGCACTCAGCAGGCTTGATACGCCAAGGTACTTGATGCGGATAATCTCAAATTACTTCGCGGATCGAGTGCTTCACCGTAACACCGATACCGGCCTTAATCAGTACAGGGTCACATGCGGTGTTCCAAAAGGGTCGGTCCTAGGCCCCAATTTGTGGAACATTATGTACGATGGCGTTCTCAGGATGAGCCTCCCCCAGGCGCGACATTGATTGGATACGTGATGCTATTGCCCTCTTGGGTGTGGGAAAAACTATTGAGCAAGTGCATTCTTTGTGCAGCGAATCTACCTTCAGGGTTCGGAGCTGGCTTAATCAGGCGCATTTGAAGTTGGCAGCCGAGAAAACTGAAGCGGTTCTCCTGACCAGATGGAAAGTACGCGAGACATTCTCGTTCCAGATAGGAGACTGCTACATAATCTCTCAACCATCCATCAAATACCTGGGGGTAGAAATGGTCGCGAGACTAAATTTTAAGGAGCAACTTGTCAGTATAAGTGAAAAAGCGGCTAAGGTGAACAGAGCCTTATTTCGCATTATGACGAATATAGGCGAACCACGAGCCAATACACGGAAGCTGCTAGCAAGGGTTGTTGCTTCCATCAACCTTTATGCAGCACAAGTATGGGCTGACGCAACACTGAAGAGCACATACATGGCACGTATTCGGTCTATCCACCGACTAAGTGCTCTGCGTGTTGCAAGCGGTTTTCGAACAGTGTCAGATGTCGCGATCGAGGTGATAGCATCCATGCCTCCCATTGACATTCTGGCACGCGAGCTCAAGATCCACGATGCTGGTACTAGAGCATCGAAAGAAGTAGAACGAAGATGCAGCATCCGAGAATGGCAAAGCAGATGGGAAACGTCAAACAAAACGCGCTGGACGTTTTCCCTTAACCCAAGCCTGGATATATGGATAAGTGGATTTCCACATGACGCAGATGCTTAGCGGACACGCTTGCTTTAAATTCTATTTGCACCGTTTCAAGCATGAGGAGGACCCTTTTTGTCCTGTCTGCGTCGGTATCGCCGAAGATGGCCAATACGTACTTTTCTGTTGTTCTCGATTTAGCGATGAGAAGACACAGATACAGGAGTGTTTTGGTGAACCGCCTACAGTGGATAACCTGGTGCCACACATGTGCCAATCAGAAGAAAAGTGGCAATTGGTAAAAACCGCTATTGCAACGATCATGTGGACCCTCCGTGTAACAGAGCGCAGCAGAGCAGCTGAACGATTGCGAACGCAGGCCTATCGTCTAGATGCACAAACGGACTGATGATTGTAGATTGTTGACGTGTAGTTGCGATCTACAAACAATACAGACACAATAGGTGACCCAATTACTTGGGACAGACTGGTTTTTGAGCAACTATGCTCCTCCTTTCCTCCCAACTAAAATATCTAAAGACAGTTCTGGGGGACAATAGGACATGGTTAAAGTCCCGCACTCCGATAGTAGACCGAACCGTCTTTCGATGCTTTTCTTCCACAAACAAAAATTATAAAAAATAAAATACATCCTAAATAAATTTTGTAAAATATTTTTATAAAAGTAGATTTCACAACCTTTCTAACAAGCATACATTTTATTTAGTTTATTTATTCCAATAATTGTTTAAAAAAGTTTGAAAATTGGATTTGTGAAAAAATCGTAGGTGAACGAATTTCTAGTGGTCAGGGTAAACTATATATAACTATGATTCTATACCATATTTTTAGAAATTTTTTTAGCCAAAATACGTGTATTGAAGCGGTTAATAATAATAGGGTTCAAACTCAATTCACTCAATTTTCGACATAAGCTACATATTCTACAATGGAATATAAATGGTTACTTCAACAACTATCATGAACTATTAATTCTAATTAATGACCTTAATCCGGATATTATATGCATTCAGGAAACCCACTTCAACTTCAATAACATAGTCCCACCTAAGCCATACATTGGACATTTTAACAATCTAAGTACCAATCTGTCTTCTAAGCAAGGTGTTGGTATCCTTATTAAAGAGAATATCCCTCACAAAATCATTAATTTAAATGGATCCACTTGTTCGGTTTCCATTAAGATTTTCTCAGCCCCAAACACCACTATAATCAATACATACATCCCTCCCTCTCAAAATTTCTCTACCAATGATATACTGACTTTACTGCAACCTATTAAATCACCTACACTTTTAGTTGGTGACTAACTCTTGGAGCCAAAAACTACATAACTACGCTTTTCAAAACTACATAACATTCATGAACCATACCACTGGAATAGAGTGTCTTCTAATCCTTCATGGGTTCTTCATCAATCTTCTTTAAACACATCTCTGAATGGTTCCCTAAATCCTCAACTTCTTGCTCAGTTTACCGCCAATTGCTTGCAGAGGAAAACAAACCTACGGTTGAAAGACTGGAACTGGCTATTTACTGACAGCTCCAAAACGGTTACAAGCACCTCGTTTGCAGTGGTAAATAAATGGGTGATCACTGTATCCAAAGATTGCTCCCTCACTACTACTCAGTGCTTTCAGCCGAGGCAGTTGCAATAGTAAAAGTTATTCACATAGCGCAATCTCATAAAGGAAAATATATAATCTGCACAGAAAGCCTGTCAACAGTTTTAGGAGTGCAAAATATATATAACAACCACATTCTCTGCGAACTCCGGAATCTTTTCATCAAATACCAAAAGAAAATACAACTCATCTGGGTTCCTGGTCATGCGGAAATAGTAGGAAATGAGCACACTGATAAAGCAGCAATGCTGAACTTGATGGGGAAAGTGCTGCAAATCAAACTCCACCACAGTAAGGTGGCTTCGGCCGAGCTGCCCTCACACTAGAGGAAGGCAGCTATGACGTGGCCCTGATCCAAGAGCCTTGGCTATCCTCCGGGAACAAGGTCTCTGGATTGGGGTCGAACAATTAAAAACTTTTTCACGCTGCAATGGTAAGATAAGAAGATTAGATCTGCCATCCTTGTAAAGAATAATATTAACGCTTATTTATTGTCTCATGTTAGCACTGATGACCTGACAATGATTGTCATGGAGGGGGGCGACGAACCCAGACTCCTTGCCTCCTGCTATATGGTACACGACGCTGAGGCACCGTCCATGGAGTCACAAAACTTTATGGAGGAAGCTGGTCAACGTGAATGGAAGGTGGTAGTAGGTGCAGACGCGAATTCCCACCACCCTCAATGGGGCAGTAAGGATATCAATCAACGGGGTGAGTATCTCTTTAACTATATATTGCAGAATAATGTAAGTATAGCGAATAGGGAAAACATACCAACATATAAGGGCCCAACATCGGAAGATGTATTAGACATCACTTTCTTTTAAGGTGGCAATATAAAGATCTTAGACTGGAAGGTGCTTGAGAAACCCTCCTTCTCTGATCATAGTTATACATATAAGTTTTACTGTAGATATAAAGATCCCACACAGAACAAGAGAAATATTTAGGAACCCTAGAAATACGAACTGGGAACTTTACGAGAACTTGTTAATGGGTTACTTAAGAAATGTTCCTCAGATCACTTCTAGCAGTGACGTAGAGGCAGCGACAGAGCTCCTAACATCTAAAATCCTTATGGCATACCATAAATCCTGCGTCCCTACGAGACTTGAACGTAAATCTAAGCCCCCATGGTGGAGTAAGGACACTGGTAAGCAAAGGAAAGAAGTTAGAAAGTTCTTTAAGCTAGCCAAACTTGCTGACTATGAAGAATGCTGGAGAGAATATAAAATACTATCGCTATACGAAAAAAGAGATAAGGAGAGCCAAGAGAAGCTCCTGGCAGAACTTCTGTGGTAATTTGGACAAGAGTTCTGAGCCGTCGAGACTTCGGAAAATACTTGCCAAGTCTCCTATAATCCCTTAACTAATCCGCAAAGACACAGGCGAATGGACCAAAGACGGAAAGGAAACGATGGAGGCACGTATAAAACCTCACTTTCTTGGCTGTACGAAGGTTTCGGACGTAATTGTAACAACACGGGATGCATTAAATGAGGTATGTGAGGGCTTAATTACATCGGTTAGACTGGAAGGGGCCTTAAAATCGTTTGACCCCTTTAAATCCCCGGGACCGGACTGCATTTTTCCCGCGTTTCTGCAAGAGGGTAGTGCTGTACTGACACCATGACTTAAAGGTATTTTCAGGAACTATGTTCCGAAGAACTGGAGACTTTCAAGGGTTATATTCATACCAAAGGCAGGTTGGAGCAGCCACTTGTATCCAAAAGACTATCGGCCGATAAGTCTCACTTCGTTCATATCAAAGACGTTTGAAAGACTATTGGACTCGTATATTAAGGAAAAGGTTTCACCGAATCTAATATCGAGGGACCAACACGCTTATACGAAAGGCAAGTCCACGGAGGGTCGTGATGCAAATAGAAAGGGCCATACAGTGTGGGGAGTATGCAATAGGGTCTTGAATCAATTGACGCACATCCATCCATACGGAATCGGCAATCTACTGAACTGTGGTGGTGACTGAATGGGATGCGACGATTTTGGCAAGGAAGGCATGCAGAGGTTCGCCTCAAGACAACAAACAAACTGACGTGGAAGTTAAACGTGGAAGAAAGGGTGAAGAAAGCTCTCAATGCCTTTTACGCTTGCAGGAAAATGCTCGGTAAGACATGGGGTTTATCTTCCCATGCTTGACCTTAGACGGTCATATAAGCTTCCAGACTACTGTAGCGTGTTTCAGGCCGAGATTTATGCGGATACAAAAGCAGCAGAATTAGCAGTCGAGCGTACTCCTCTCAACTCTCAAATATCTTCATCGACAGCCAAGCAGCTATAAAGGCAATAGCGGTTGTGATGACAAACTCCAACTGTGTTCAACAATGTATAACCAAAATTGACGAACTCTGTATCGACAGACGCGTCACCATCTTTTGGGTACCAGGGCATAGAGGCATTGAAGGGAACAAGGAAGCAGACGCACTCGCCAAAGCCGGCGCTAGCCAACCTGAGGTAAGTGCGTCATACATACGTCCCACTCTATCCACGCTAAAAGCGGAAATTGACATAGCAATGATTCAGGAAGCGAAGAGTATGTGAGATGGAACACTCTCTTGCAGAACCGCAAAAATCATACTTCGCTCTTTTAGTTACAAGATTTCCAATTACATCTTAGCTCTCCCAAAAAAGGATTGCAAGTTATTAGTGGGAATACTTACCATTGTTTAACGCCTTCCTACGCAGCTAAATTGGGCTTGGTTCAGAGTGATGCTTGTGCAACATGCAACGAAATGCTAGGGGGACTGTAGAACACCTACTTTGCCAATATCCAGCTCTCTACAAATCACCCTTTAGCTATCTTGGATCTGCGTCTTTCCTCTCCTTGGAAAGCGTCGCGGATCAAAAGAGCAGCAACCTATTGAAACTCGCAAAAACGTGTATTAAGAACAAAATCTGAAGTTCTCCATGCTTCTTCTTGGCAACACTAAGGACCGCTATTGGTCTATGTGGGATCTTTTTGATCGGCCAAGCTAACCTAACCTATTCTCGTTGTTTTTGCGTTCACACAGCCAACAAGGAAAAATGTTGTCATCTTTCCGATTCTCGCTCAAGTTGAAAACTTCGCTGTTAAAACTGTTGTTTACATCAGTCTGTAAAGTGGATGTGACTAGTCTGTAAACTTCAGTTTTAGCCTGGCTTGCCAACTTAAAAGAAAACTAAACCATATTGGAAATTTAATATTGTAAATAGATCCCTTCCCCCATTCCTCTAGTATGTAGTTCCTTAGTTTTAAGTATAAATAAATAATAAATGAAACTCAGTTTTTATAAAACAGTAACTTTTCTGAGATATTAATATAAATAAATATAGCTTTATGAAGTTAACAAAAATCAAAATAATAATTTAATAATATACCATATACATGTAAATAATTTTATTAAGCTTAGGAAAATCTTTAGATGTTAAGCATTATAATAATAAATTTAAGTTCTAGTCTTTAAGAATACTGTAAAAACATAACCAATACCTGATATAATAAAGACAAATGAAAACAAACATTGGAAATTTAAAAAAATTTATAATGAAATTTAAAAAAATTAAAATTACTGTTCCAAGTAATCCTGACTATTTAAATTTTTTCTGAATTTGATTTTTTTCCCCAAGTTGGCAAGACTGATTTTATCTTATATGTATTTGTAAATGGATTCAATTCATCTATCAATTGATTGCACAATATTATTGAAAATCGATAATTTTTCACAAAACTATTGTCCGTTATTGAAAATGGATCCTTGTGATCACGCAATGATTTTAACACATTTCTTTTTCCGTAATTTTCTTCATCTTTCAAAATTTCCGCGAGCAAACAACAATACACAAGATTATCCATTTTACAGAGCGATAACAGTGCACACAAATATTTTACATTTTTGTGCAATTTTCGAAAGACGTATTTGCCGAATGATTTTTTTCAACATCTTTGATGGTAAGAGCTTTTCTTAAGATCGAAAAATGGCTTAACAGCGAGCGAATGATGATGTTAGGCGTTGACAGCATCATTTCTTTTTTGTGATGTTTCTGAGAATAGGTGGGTTAAAGTCGGATGGGATATGGGCTAGAACCAACTATGACAAAGCTCTTGCTCTTGCATACTGTTATGAAAATACTTTTACGAGGGCTGCTATTTATATTTCGGGAATTTGCAATATTAATGTCAATACGTAAAATCTGGCAACCCCATAATAAACTTTGTCATTTTTTAGCACATATGTATGTATGTACGTACAACGTTTTTATGTACAATTGGTTTTTGTTTTGTTTACAATAAATTAAAGAAATCAATTTGACAAAACGATGGAAATTTCTCGAGAGGGTTTTCGTTGCATTATTTTTCACAACTTTTGACGTGGATTCCAACAAGAAAGTGTCGATGAACTAAGTTCTTTGTATGGTGAGAAAGCACCATCAAAAACGACAGTTTATCAATGGTTTCTGAATTCAATCGTGGTCGTAGTTTTCTCCAGGACGAATTCCGTGAAGGTCGTCCAAATCGGTTGTTTTGCCACAAAACATCGAAGGTGTGCGTGAACTGATAGTGCAAGATCGACATGTGACATATCGTGAGATAGAGGCATCCTTGCACATTAGTTCCACTTCAATACATTCTATTTTGCATGAAAACTTAGTTTTAAAAAAGGTTTGTTCTCGTTGGATACCCCATAACTTATCAATCGCTCAAAAAAAGGCTCGCGTCGATTGGAGTAAGGAAATGTTTAAAAAGTTCGACCGCGGTGCTTCAAAAGACGTTTATAAAATCGTGACAGGTGATGAATCATAGATATATGCGTATGAGCTGGAAACTAAACAGCAATCGACCGTGTGGGTGTTCCAAGATGAGCCAAATCCAACAAAAGTTGTTCGAGCACGAAGCACTTCGAAGCAAATGGTCGCCTGTTTCTTCGGAAGAATGGGTCATGTGGCCACTGTTTCACTAGAGCAACGTAGGCCTGTCAATTCTGAGTGGTACACGACCATTTGTTTGCCGGAGGTCTTCGGAGAAATTCGCAAAACCAACTGCAGAAGACGAATCATTCTCCATCATGACAATGCGAGCTCTCACACATCTCGGCAAACAGGTGAATTTTTAAGCAGTCGAAACATCGAATTGATGACTCATCCGCCCTATAGTCCAGATTTAGCACCCAATGACTTCTTTTTATTCCCTCACATCAAAAAAAAAACTGCGTGGTCAACGATTTACGAGCGCCGTAGAAGCAGTTGAGGAGTTCAAAAACCATGTTTTGGAGGTATCTCAAGAGGAATGGAAAAATTGCTATGACCAATGGTTCGAACGAATGCAAAAGTGTATTGATCATCAGGGGAAATATTTTGAAAAACAATAAAACCATTTTCATGAAAAAGTTTTGCTCTTACTTGCTATTCCCGAAATATAAATAGCAGCCCTCGTACTACCAACCAATCTAATACTAGTAATACTAATTTGTATAACAGCACTCCATCTCCGCAATACTGTATAAATAAAATTTCAGCAAACGAAATCAGGCACTGTATTGAAAAGCGCACTAGCCAGAAAAAAGCGCCAGGATATGAACAAATAACTGGAAAACTACTCAAAGAGCTCCCTGCTGCAGAGGCAATGATAAATATTAGAAACCTGTTTAATGCGATACTAAGACTAAGGCACTACCCGTCTTTATGAAAAGTTGCTGAAATAATAGTCATACCCAAATTGGGAAATGATCCGACCCGTCATATTGCCTTTACTTTCAAAAGTGCTTGAACGTCTTCTACTTGACAGAATATCCAATACTGAACGTGAACAAAATACCTGACCACTGATTCGGGTACAGACAAAGCCACTCCACAATTCAGCAAGTCCACAGAGTAACTCACAAAATCTTAAGGGATCTTGATGAAAAAAGGTTCTGTTTTGGTGTTTTCCTGGAGATAGAAAAAACGTTCGAAAAAGTCTGGCACGACGACTCACTTAGAAAGATTAGTACCGTATTACCAAGTAATCTGTGCGAAATCATCAAAAGTTACCTTGACACTCGCTATTTTTATGTAAAATCTAAAGACGAATCTTCATCACTAAACCAGATAAGAGCAAGGAAGCACAAAATCTTAGCTATGGCAATAACTAAACTGCAGAAAATTTTAGATAAAACATGCTCTTGGTTTGAGAAGTGGAAAATCAAAGTAAATGAACTGAAAATGACGCATGTGATATACACGACACGGACAACTTATCAACCAAGACAACTAAAATTAAAAGGTACTGACATCCCATTAAGTAATGTGGCAAAGCACCTGGGCATGCATATTGACAGTAGTGACTTGGAAATATCACATTCAGAAAAAGAAAGACCAACTTGCATTAAAATTTAAGCAGTTGTACTCACTCCTTAACAGCACGTCTAAGCTGACGGCCAATGGGACACTTGCGCTATACAATAGTGCAATTATATATGGACGTACGGCATTCAATTATCGGAAACAGCCAAGAAAACGAACATAAATATAATACAGAGACAACAATCTTAAATGCTTCGAACTATTGTTAATGCGGGCTGGTATAAAACAAACTACGATACCTCGGTGTAAAAATGGTTCAGAAAGAAATTTTTATTGCTAGCAGGAGATATCACAAAACTCTAGAGCGACATACCAACGTAAAAATAACTGACCTTCCATCTCACAACTGTCTAGACGTAGACGCTTAAAACGAAGCAGAGTCGATCTAACTTAACTCAGGATACGGTTGGCGCTGAGAGGAACGTTGCGGTTGTTGGGCTGCCGCAAATACTACTTAAAAAATGAAGCCTAAGTTATCCACACCATTGTTAACTAACCATACGAAAATGTTCGATATTGTCATCCCTCACCTCATTGTTAAAAAATGTATTTAATGTTTATTCTTTATATGTGTTTCCCAGAAAAATAAATGTTTTTTTTTTTTAACGCACAACGCATTTTGTGTGAATAGGGTCAAAACAATTGTAAATAAAGTTTCATGTACTTTGAAACAAGGGAACCCGTGCCGACTTTCATCGAAAAATGTTAGTACATGTATACGAAGGCGCAAGTTACATTTTTTTTTTTTGAGAAATGCAACTTTAAAATGAAATTAAACACTGATAAATGGTGATAATTGCCAGATGTCGCGTTTGTTTGTGCACTTACACACAACTAAATTGTCAAACAATGTGTACAGATTATAAATTATAAGAATATGCGGCAAGAAGCAACCAGCAAAAGCAAAAACAGTCGCCTCCAATTTCTATTGACCGAAAGAAAAACCACTGCATTCCATTTTGAAGTTCTATTTGTTTAAGAACAAAATAAAATTTGAATTGATAAGAAACAATTATTCAATCATCAGAATGCATTCAGAAGTCAACTTGTTAGTTGTTAAGTTACTAAGTGAAGCTATTGTTTTAGGTCAATCAACATGTCAGTGAAGTTAAGCAGTTCAAAACAGGAAATATTTTTAATAGGGGGCGTACAACATCAAATTACGGGTTCAAAGACGTTAGGACTTACGAAGATGGCATAGCCTTTTTGTTAGGCGATAATCTTGATTATAAGTCTGGTCGTGTGGAATTAAATCGAGGGGCAGTTGAAAATGCTTTTGAGTCACACCAGAATAATGTTGTGTTAGGAGGCCATCATCCACCTGTTGATGATAGTGAAATGCGTCTTCCTCTTAGTACTAGGACCACTTTAGTTCAGTTAAGGTCAGGTTGGCCTCTTATCCTCCAGTGCTACAGGGAGCGTATTGGTCTTTCTGACAATGATCAGTCTCCACAGTGTGGTGGTTCTCCTTACAACACGGTTCACCTTTTCAACAGTCCCATAAATCCGTCCCATTTCCAATCGACTTATGGCTTCGACCGATAGAGGTGGATTCCTTTGTAGAGCTTGATACTTAGGTTAACAACTCTACCCTTTGACTAGTTCTAGATTATAGTAGCGTAATTTAAATATGAATTCTTTAGTTCTTTTCTATTTCCTTACAATTCCCTCTGCTGCATACAAATCTCTGTTTTCCCTAACCTCTTCCATTGCGTATTTAATTGCATGTGTACTTCTAATTACAGCACCCTTGCTGTTACAACAACAACTTGCCTGAATCGTAACGTCCGATCAGCTCGTTTGCAGTACTCTCCAAAATACTCGAGATTATTTTACTCAGATTGCTGCCTTTGTTAGATGAAGGTTCGCGGATTCCAGAGCACCAGTTTCACTTCAGATCTAGCCACGGGACTCCAGAACAATGCCACCGCGTAGTACATCACATTATAGACACCTTTGAGATGAAAAAGTACTGCTCAACCGGCCTCCTGGACATAAGGCAGGCATTCGATAAAGTCTGCCACCCTGTTAAAAAACCTTCTGCCGACGCGATATTACCTCTTCCCGAAATCTTACGTGGAAGATAAGACCTTCGACGTACGACACAAATATGCTAGCTTTGCCATAATGCACATAGCGGCGGACTTAACTAAACTGTAAGCTGATGCCTGATTGTCACTCATGTTCGAATCTTTGTCCACGTTATGTAGGTCCATGTTATGTGTATTTTTGTCATGTATAAAAAGATTTACTTAGTGGCCATACGTGGAAATATGGTAAATAAGCACATAAAAAAAGATGGAAAAAATCATGCCGACTTAGTGATTTTTATAACATTTTTAGGGTAGGGTGAAAAGGGAGCTCTATTACTAAGCCTACGCTGCCCGTCTGTAACAGAGCTCTATCTCAGGAACCGTAATATTAGGTGTACAAATAAGTTTTGATGATTTTTTTTAGTAACTTTGAAGCTTAATAGCTAAGCAATTAAGTTTCACAGAGTGTGTATTTCTATTACAGCTATAACGATAAATAAATAAATAAACGTCGGAAAATCTCAATAAAAGACTAATTACAATAGCTTATTTTTCAAGCAATGCTTTGCGACTTAAAGCAGTTGGTTATTATTTATGTTATTTCTGTAATATGATGTTCAGTGAGAGCGAAGCAAGAGAGTCTGTGAGTCTGTTATGCGTCCGCTCACTTCACCCTGCGCGCTCAGTTGACTGCATAAATTTGAGAGCGACAACAACAATGATTTTACTCATTTTACATATATTATGCACACAGTAAAGTACAATATATACATAAAATAGTTGTTCCCTTTTTCTCCCATACACTTTCTACTACTACAAATGATTATCGATTACATTAAATATCACTTCTTAGGTGGTACAAATAGTAGTGCGTAATGTGATTATAACCAACCACATGTCTAGTACACATAATTGTGGCTGAGGCTGTCTTTACACCCTCCCATTTTGCGGATGATTCCCACATGTGCGGCAAAAGGTTATCCACAGAGAGTGGTTTATCAAAGCACTCTTCTATTTGGGCTCTTTCGTTCCTAAATTTTGGACAGCAGAAGAAAACGCTCATCGGTTGTGTGATGCCGCGTTATTGTTGTTGTTCTGTTTTCGTTGCATACACAGCGTGGTGAGAGATCAATTTTGAGTGTTTGTGCACTTATTGCTATCACACAGAATTTCTTTGAGGACTTTCTTAACAGACTGGTCAGTGCTCTGAGGGATAGATCCCCTCTCATAATTGCTAAGGACTTCATAGAAGCTTCCCTTGATACGGTTCTTCTCAATAGGAATTACGCAATCACATTTAACAACAGGAGGTGGTTCGGCAGATGTCTACACCCACATTGATCACCTCGCAATACAATTTTGTATTTCCCCTCAGACAAGGTTCACTAACAAGCAGAATGCCTGATAGCAGAAGTGGATCAGAATCCAGAGCAAAGCTTAAAAAATTGTAATGCACAAGTTCAAAGGCCTCAATCCTTTCTTCCGCCTCTTTAGTGGCCACCCTCTTTTCACCAAGAGGATAGCTGAGGATAGTTCAAACTCTCGTAGTAGCAGATAAGGATGTAACCCCTGTCATTAGACTTTTAGCTATACGCTGCTTTAAGTAGGGTTAAGGTAAACAAATCGCCAGGGCTGGATGGCATCCCTAATGCCATCCTTAAAAGAGCCATTACAGCGAAACCTGACGTCTTCTGCAAGGTTCTCACAAAGTGCGTGAGAGAAGGACTCTTCCCAAAATGTTGGAAGATTAAACGGATGATTCTCATCCCAAAAGGAAACGTGCCCCCAGAGCTGTCATCTTCTTACAGGTCCCTGTGCTTCCCGAGTACTACTGAGACGATCCTTGAACGGATTATTTGCGCCAGACTGCAGCAGTATACGGAGTCGCCGAATGGTCTGGCCGAACTGCAATTTGGCTTCAGGCCGAGAAGAGCTAGAAGCAATACAGATGCCGTGCTATCTAATCCGAATGGTGGTGTCCTACATCAGTGAGTGCTATTGTCGTTGTAGCAAAGACCTTAAATGAGGTCGAATCCAAAGTATTGATAACATTTGCAGCGTCGAGGAGGTGGCTTAGGAAGAATCACCTTAGTCTGGCGGAACATAAGACCGAGTTGGTTCTTATGAGCTCCAGGAAAAAATTCCTAGTTGTACTTTTGGACCACCGACTATGCTTTAAGTTCCACTTAATCGAGTCAGCGAAAAAAGCTGTTGCCACCACACAAAAACTGGCCATCCTCCAAAGCCTAGGGGGACCCAGACAACAAACACGGGTTCTACTAGGTTTGGTGAGTAAATTCATACTGCTTTATGCGGCTCCGATCTGTGCCGGGGCAGTTGCAACCAAGTCATACCTTCGAGGTATAAGAAGTGCTCACAGGGTTGCTAACCTGATGGTTTGTAGCTCACAATAGATTGCAAGGCGTGTGATAACATCTTCGGACATTCTTCACCGCAGAAATTGCCAACATAAAGCGGGGCGCTCGAATGTACAAACGAAGAATTGTGACTTCTTAATTAAGCTTATTATCCCACTCTACGAAGGAATACTTTGGCGGTGTCGTAGAGATTAAACGGGATTTGAGATGATAGGGGTTTTTTTAGTCGGGAGGCTAAGGAATTCGACATAACGGGCCATAAGTATCTTTGCAGGATTTTTAATTACTTTTTTGCATTTAAAAAAAAAAAAAATTATTCAGATAATGCACACCGCTTAGTCTAGACAATTCTTTTTTTTCGCTTGCGGAATCTTTTCTTCTTAATCAGTTGTGATTCAAAAAGTAGGAATTTTATAGAGACAGCCTTTGATTAGTCACGGACAATTGTATGTTGCCGCCAGTAGAGTTCGATAATTTATATATAAACATTGTTTACAGAGAATTTTTAAGCACTAAAAAACAGTTTCTTCCAGAATGTGGTCGATTGTGTCGTCCGGGGGTTTCGTTAGTTTATATATAGTTGGGTGAATTAAGACTGTAGTTTATGTGTGTTAAATTAATTTTAATAAACATACCAAAGTCATAATATCATTGGCTAGATCACGCGATAAATCCGGTGATATGAAACAACTAAGACCGCTCAATGCAACGCCAGCATCATATTGGTTCTGTGAATTCAGGTCCTTGCGTATCATATTAGTTGTTAGCATGAGCAACTGAAAAAAGAATATATAAAAACGAATAAAGGCATAAAAGTATTTAAATAAATATAAAAAAACTAACTTTGGCTATGCCAAAGTTGTAATACTCTTCACGGAACTGTTATATTAGGTTGGTACAAAAATAATGGCCGTTTCCATATTGTTTATTTTTATGCATGAATTTCTGAATAAATTTTTTAATGAATGTGGTCATGCAATATGTCGGTTTAAAGCGCGTTTTTCGCTCTATCTTTTAGACTATTTATCTTTTTATTATCGTCATACGTTTCTGATTTCCGACCACTTTTTGTGATGCTATCAAAACAAGAAATTCGCATTATTTTGCTTCACGAGTTCAAACTTGGCCACAATGCTGCGGAGACGACACGAAATATCAATAAAGCATGGGGCGAGGATATTGCTTCCGAACGTTCCACACGTAGATGGTTTGAAAAATTTCGCGCAGGTGATACCAGCCTTGAAGATAAAGAGGGTCGCGGCCGCCCATCTGAGGTTGACAATGACGAATTGAAAGACTTAATCGAAGCCGATCCTCGTTAAACCACACGAGAAGTCGCACAAAAACTCAACGTCGATCACTCAACAGTCGTACGCCATCTGAAGCAAATCGGGAAGTCAAAAAAACTCGATAAATGGGTGCCGCATGAATTGAACGAAAATCAAAAAATTCGTCGCTTTGAGGTGTCATCGTTATTTATGCACCAACCTAATATCTTCTTATTGTGTTATTGTAAGTTTCCATTTTATGTATCAATGTTTTTAAAAAAAAAATAATAAATAGAAATAAAAATAAAATGACTTGTACAAAAAAACTGGGTATCGAACCTATCACATGATCTCACGTACGGATTATTGTGCATATACTCAACCGACGCCGTAGCACCCTCGGCCAACGACTACCATTGTCTGAAATGGTTCATCTTCTAATGCTTTAAGTATACAGAAATATAATATTACATTATTGTTTACTTATGCGTAGCATCACTATATTCTCTCTGTTACAGTTTGAGTATCAACAAAGAACACATTACTCTTTATAAGTTTGTCATTTAATGTGGGTTTGTATGTGAGGTACCCCTGCTGGTAACCCTAGGATCATGAAATTTACATGGTTGCTGGATATGGAACAGAAACTTATAGTGTCCAAATTTCAGTTAATAAGTCAAAAAAAAAAAAAATGTTTACTAATAAGAACATTAATTTGCAACTATTTGCAAATAAATTTCCCCCATCGTGTTAGAGGCTGATATTTCATATTATCTTTATTTATTTATTGTCATGTTTTCTTTTCCTATTTATTGCTTGTTTCTCTTTTTTTTTTTTTTGTAATTAATTTATTTTAGTTTAAGTTCACTTCAATTTATATTTTTGTCTTATTTTTAAGTGTTAAGTGTTACATTTATTTTTGTTTTTAAGCTGACAGTTACTTTGTCAATGCCATTTCAAATAAATAAATAAATAAAAAAGGGGTTTGTATGGGAGGTAAGCCCCTAATGTTCCGATTCGGCGTATTAAAAATGAATAGAAGAACATAACTGCATTTTTATTTTTTTCGATATACAATTTTTTACCGTTTAAATTTACTGTTAAAGTAGATTTTTACTGCTATTTTTGAAATTGCAAACAATTATCTGTATGTGTGTATATACTTTATGGGGTCTCCGATGTCTCCTTCTGTGTGTTACAAACTTCATGACAAACTTATAATACTATTCAATGCGTGAAGAGTATAAAAATGGATATTGTATTCGGTTGTTCCGATTGTAATTTCATTTTATTTGATAATGTTTATCTACGATTCTCTTATGGTAAAAATATATTCTGGTTCAATACCTTTTGGCATCTTTCTAGCAGTAGCATGATTCCACGCTCATAAAATTGTTCTTTGCTAGAAAAAAACTGATCTAGTTGATTTTTGATTTCCTCGTTTGAATCAAAGGTTTTATCGTTCAAAAAGTTTTTAGGAGACTGGAAAAAATAATAATCAGAAGGTGCAAGATCTGGTGAATATTACTACGTTTATAAGACGCCTGAAATGGTTTGCACTTCATTCGGTTCGATTCAGAACACTTTTTATTTATGTGTTTATGCGTGCAGTGTCTTGTGCTCTTGTTGAAAATGTATATGTGTTTGTTTACATCAATCAGCTTGGTTTTGTTTGCTTATGCAAAGTTGTCATATGCATAAAATATGATGTAGCTCACTTCTCAAATGTTTTTTTAAATTACATTGTACAAAACCAATGTTCAATGTATAATGCTTATTTTGATTTTTAATAACATTTTGCAATGAATTTTAAATCTATAATTCACAAAATCATTGAGAAAATGATAATAAAGGAAAATAACTTCACCATATGGCAACACTGCACAAAACAACACTTTGCGAACTGCTGAATTGCAAAACGTTTTGAAAACGCTAAGCGTTTATGCTACACTTCAATTCGTTTTTAAAAAATAACGACGTGTTTGAAAGGTGCGCTTATTCAAGTCACTTCGAGTTGTCAAAACGAACTGAAAAAGTGTTTATGCACGCGTTTTGAATCGAATCGAACCGATTCGAGTGAAAACCGTTTCGGGTCTTATAAACGGGGTAAATGATGGTTGTAGCAATATATCCAATTCGAGCTGTAAAAACTTTTGGCGAGTTAACAAATTTCATA
The DNA here is from genome assembly GCA_035041805.1 of Amiota mariae. NCBI lineage: Eukaryota > Metazoa > Arthropoda > Insecta > Diptera > Drosophilidae > Amiota > Amiota mariae. Next base: position 62,694 of record JAWNKV010000197.1, read on the forward strand.
TTTTTTTTACTTCATGATATCTTACATTTTACATTGGTGTCGGAGAAGAAGTATGGTTAATTTGTAATTTGTATAAAGCTATAATATTGTTTAATACATCTTTTAATTTTTTTTTTTATTTATTTTGTGCTTTATTTATATACTAGCTCTTCCGACGTGCTTTGCTCAAACTAACAGACTCACTGAGTAACACTCAAAAACTCGTGTGCGACAAACAGCAAAAACCAGATTTTTGAGTTTGAGTGAAAATTTAACCAGATGTGCGAGCATTCAAATTGAGTAAATTCGAATAGATGAGTGAAACAAAAGAAACATCAACAAATTTTTGGTTAAGCAGATAACTCGTCTGCCACTGCTAAAACTCATGCTTTCATTCATTCATTTTTCATTCTGTATGTTGATGAATTTCTTGCTTTGTTGATTAATTTCTTACTTCTTTGTCTCATTAAATTTTCTTTGAACGTAGTAAACGGTGTAGTAAGTCAAAAATAAAGACACAAATACAGTGATGATCATGGCATAGCTGACTTTAACTTTTTATTTCATTCTGTTCTGCGTCATCGTTTCGATCTGCATGTACACATATTCACATAATTATTTGCAATGTAAAAAAAAAACAAATCTAAAACTTTTAACTATTTTTTGGCGAACCTCCAATATGATAACTTTTGTTGTTTTCAATGTATATTATAAATGATTACAAAAAGATTTCTTCATTTACTTTTGTTTTAATATATTTTCTCTTACAGTATAAATTTATTGTTCAAAGGAAGTTTGACTACTACTCTTCACATTGCAATAATTATTGGGACTATGTGTACAAGCGCATTGGTCATTTCTTCATGTTCTTCTTTCACACACTGAGTGCACGAGTTATTTTCACAACAAAATAGAGTTGCGCGCTATGAGTGCGTCGCAAAGCTATAACCAGATCGTTTGGTTTTGGTTATTACTGTTTCAGTTTCTGTCACAATCTGGTAACAAAGCTCACTCATTAATTTTTGGCACGCCGTTTTTTGCACTCAATGCTCCCCTATAGTTGTTACGCCCTAGCTCTAGATAAAAAAAGAGAGAAATAAATACAACAACACACAAAATTCAAGAAGCAGCTAAGCATAAAAAACGAAAAACGTTGAACGTTTTTTGAAGTCGGTTAAAAAACTAAAACTACCAACTAAATCAACTTAAAACGAAAATCAATGAAAAAAAGATATAATAAAAAATCAGCCAAGTGTGAGTCGGACTCGCACACGGAGGGTTCCGTACCATCGTACAAGATTTTTTGCTTAAAATATTAAATTATGTGTATATTTAACAGCCTAAAAGTATACTACAATTACAGCTTAAAAGTATACTACAAAAAACAAAAATTTGTTAAACAAAAGGTTGAATTAAAGAACGATGCTTCGTAAAATGTGTATTTTCATTATTTTTTTTTCGTTCGACACACAAGTGAATTACACACTCTGTGAAAATTTCAACTCTCTACCTATTACGGTTCATGAGATAGAGCAGAAGACGGACGGACATCGTAAGCTTAATAATAGGGTCCCGTTAGCTCCCTATGGGTACGGAACCCTAACAAAATGACTAACTTTTGCTATGCCGAAGTTGTAATACTCTTCACGCCTCTTCCTGGTCCTGGATATGGGGCAAACACTTATAGTGTCCAAATTTCAAATCGATAGTCCAAAAAACAATAACAAATTTCTAATAAGAACCTGAATTTGGATCGAGGTTTGTATGGGGGGTACCCCTCCTAATGGTCTGATTCGGTCGATTCCGACAAAGTACTGCTTATGGTGGAAAATTTCAGCTCTCTAACACAAAAACTGAGGGACTAGTTTGCATACATACAGACAAACGAAACTGGCTTTGTTCTCATTGAAGGTATATGATAAGAAACAAAAAACACAATGGTATTTTTTTCTTTTTAAAGGGTTGAGAAACAAAAACACATTTTTACAAGGTTTGGGGATGATCATTGTATCTTGTTTTTTAACAAAAAATCTAAATTAGAAAATTTTGAGTTATGCCCCTTTTGTAGTTAGGTTGCGATATATGCGTCAGATAATCGAACTAAAAGTACGATGTTTGTTCAAAAAGTATCGCGAACCTCTCGAGCTAAAAATGCAGCTTTTGCATTATCACCCTTCGAGTATTGAATTAGTAAGCTGTAGAAAAAGTTGTCTGAATGTGATGATGCTATAAAATACGGCACTTTCACAACTGCAGAGACATTCCTCACAACCATTTTGTTGTTATATGACAGCGTAATGAAAGAATGACGCACTTTTGGTAGTTCTTCATAAGCATCGTGATGAATGTGTTCTTCGTTTCGCAAACCATTTTCTGATAGAAAGGTTCGAACAGCATTGCAAACTCTGTAAGAGTCATATTCACAAAATCATAGTGAGGATGATGCAACGGACGTTTTTCTTAGCTTTCAAAGATATTGCTATAAAAGCCAGTAGCACGTCCACTTGTGTCGAATTGTAATAAATGTATTCCTTCAGGTTCTCCTTTTGATAAGGACTGCGATATAATATGCGATCGCTTCCTTTCAGCCGCAAGGCTGAATGTCCATGTAACCCGTCCATAGTCTCAATAAGTTTAATATTGATAATAATTTACCCACGCTTCTTTCTTTCGACGCTTAATTAAAAAAATTCTCCCTCTATTACGAATAAAATCATCTAAAGAATGAGAACCTGTACGAGTCTCATTACATTCTTGCCGTGGAAAGTTGAATCGACATCTTACAGAAGTATTATTTCTCGTACAAGTTTGAGTATGTCGATGAATTTGACTGTTCTTGACAAACTCATAAATTTCTGGATATTCTTTTCCTGTAGGCATTTTACAGGAACAGTCGGTTGGTTGGTCACCGTGGCTGACTTGTATAGTCCACTACAAGCCACAATTGAAACTTAAGTGCCGTTTTGAATCCACTTCCTCGCCGAACACAATCACTATTGCTAAACCCATCCCGTAAAGTTTAGGTATTTCAAAATGTTATCCAGATATATGACCGAACAGTCCGAGAGGTTATCGATGATATATTTACCCAGGAACTTATTTCTAGTTCTTGCCAGTGCTGGACATTGTCATAGAGAGTGGGTGAATGATTCTTTTTATTCTACGTCACCACAACTTCTACAAAGGCTCCTGTAGGGAATACCCAGTCTCTCTGCGTGAGTCCCAACACACCAGTGACAGTAAAAACCGCTGTGAGCATTGCGGTATCTTTGCGTCTTCTATTGATTAGTCTAAAAGACCTATTTTCGTTGTAACAAGGCCAGGTGGCACGTGCCACTCTGCAAGATTTAAGATCTTTCCACCTACTGTTAGCCTGCTGAAGGAAATGCAGGATGTTGCTCTTCTTGACGACCGCTAGGGGAATCGAGACCTGTTCCGCGAGCTAGTTCGTCAGCCTTCTCATTTTCCTCAATGTTCCTATGACTGGGAACCCATAAGAGAGTAATATCCGCTCTACGACTTAGTTCGCTTATCGCCATCCTACATTTCCTTACAAGCTTAGACTTCACTATGGTGGATTGCAGTGAGTGCCGCCTGACTATCAACAAAGATAGATATCTTACGACTTTCCAGTACGCTACTTTCCGCCAGCCGACATGCCCCTCTTTAGCCAGGATCTCCGCGTGAAAGACCTTGGCCTCGTGAGGTAAGCGAAAGGAGTGCTCTAAGTTAAATTGTGGCGAGAACACCCCTGCACCACATTCCGTCTTTGAACCATCCGTAAAGATTGGAAAGTCAAGTTCACTCTGAAAACTATTTTTTTCCACTCCATCCTGGTAGGAAGTTTTACCTTGAAGTTGCTCTCAAAGCTATTTTGTGCCACTATATAGTCTGTTGTTTTCTTAAACATAGGATTTTTGACCACTCCTAGTATGATACTATGTCCATAGGGTCGTTCTGACCACCAACTGGTCTCTTTCAACCTTACCGCGCTGTTTCAGACAATGTTTTTAATGTGGAGATCAATGGGAAGAAGATATAACAGTACGTTCACTGCTGCCATGGGAAACGTGCGCATGGCTCCTGCGATTCCTACACAGGCCGTCATCTGCACTATATAAACCTTTACTAGAGCTGACCAAACAATTGCACCATATGCTAGTATCGGACGTACTATTAATGTATACATCCATGCTGTTATGTTAGGGCGTAGAAAGAAAAAGGTGGGGCCTTTTGCCAAACAATCTTTTGCAAGAGTAAAAGACCACACAGGATTTCTTTGCCCGTAACTCTATATTGGATTTCCAATTTAGTTTTGCATCCAGCATAACTCCTAAGTATTTGGCCTTGTATGAAGATGGAGGAACAGTTACGATCAAGAAGATGTTTTCCTTCCTCTGTATCAAACTCTGGATGTTCTTCAATCCAAACTACCGTATGGACGTGTCAATTCAAAATTACTGGGTACTTTTCAATAAGCTGTTGCGTCTCATAAATATCAAGTGTACTCGGATCTGTAGCAGGTCTAAAACAAGGTCCTATACACCTGATTTGGGCTTGAAGCTCATTTAAGGCTGATCTCCAATAAGCTACAGAACCTCTCAAATTGTTCACATAAATGTGGACGTCTTCTACTGCTCCATCTTGATTACAATTTTTTTTCCCACATGCTAATATTGTACTTTTTACTCGATAATATTCGAAGAACGATAAGGCATAAAAAAGATAATCGTTGCGTTGAAATCTAGTCTCACTTCCCAAAATTTGATACTGAAAGTAATCTAATGGTATTATCTTTATGGGCATTTGTTATTTAAGTCCGTTTTTTTCGTATGGAAATAAGAAGTACCAGGCAAATTGTTCAGCTTTCAGTTCATGGCCCACATTAACGATGTTATTAGTTGTTATCGAAAACATCTTGAGCGAACAATACTGCCTGACCTCGAAAACTATATTGCCCAAATACGCCACTTAACTTGATAATTTTAACAAATAGAATATTATGTGAAAGAAGCCTCTGTTCAACTTGTGATAAATTCGAAACCACTCTTGGAATAGGTCCTGGATCCAGTTTATTCCTATAAGATTTAGATGGTGCAACCATTGTCTTTGAATTTAAATGAATCTTACAACGGTTGCAAAACGACAAAACAATTTCTTTGCTTAAGTTCATCAGGCAAATAATGTGCTGCAATAGTGTTAATGGTCCATTTGGAAATCTGATGCGAACAGCATCGTTTAGTGCAAACTTCACAAATCTTACGATACCACAAAACATGTTAATCGCTTACATAAAGCCCGTCATACTCGCTTTACATGACATTCTGCATTCCGCATTATGTTGCCGCATATGCTGCAACCGAATTGTTCTGTTTTCTACTGATTGTTAGGATCGAAACTCACTTGCGTGTTTCTCTATACATTGTGTGAAGAATTATAAGGGGTGACCCTGAAAAAAAGAAGTAAGGACTGAGGATTGTAAGCAATTAAATATGTAATTAGGGAATTGTGACAAATCTATCTATCTGTACATCGTATTAACGGGCAACTGCAACTGTGCGAGAGGCGATTTAGTAATTCATACCGCCCGCTTTGCCAAGTGGCAACGATGAGACACCCACTAAGGGGGCGCCTTAGATAGTGAAGACACCGTAAAGGGTGAGTGCGCGAGTTCAAATCATGCTGTTTTTCTTAAATATTATTTTTATTTATATAATATTTCGTTTAGGACACTTATCGGTGTTATTTGAATACATATTTCACTTTTGCGCAAAAATCTTGTATGATAGTACGGAACCCTCCGTGTGCGAGTCCAACTCACACTTGTCTGATTTTTTAAACTATATTTATTTACCTTTTAGTTCGGATTGCTTTTAAAAGTACATATATGCTTTTTCAGTTTTTGCTGCAAAAAATCTACTCACACTTGGGTTATATTTTTTTCTTGCACGTTGCGGTAACTACAGCGCTATCTACTGTCACACTATCACTGCTGCCTACACTAATTAAGTGGCATTATATGGCGCTAGTAAAATTAGTCATTTTATTTAAACTATATTTTATATACTTTTTAGGGTTCCGTACCCATAGGGAGCTAACGGAACCCTATTACTAAGCTTACGATGTCCGTCCGTCCGTCTCATGCTCTATCTCATGAACCGTAATAGGTAGAGAGTTGAAAGACACATTTTTAGAAGCATTGTTCTTTAATTTAATCTTTTATTTAACAAATTTTTTTTTCTTTAGAGCTGTTAATTGTAGTATACTTTTAGGCTGTTAAATATGCACATAATTTAATATTTTACGCATAAAATCTTGTACAATGGTACGGAACCATCCGTGTGCGAGTCCGACTCACACTTGGCTGATTTTTTTTAGTTCTCGGATTGATATTAACCGACCTATTCTCAAAGCAATGACAAAAAAATTGTTTGTATGTTAACGCCTAACATACATACTACTCGCTGTTAATTTTTTTTTGCGGTGACAAGGAAAGCTCTAATGCAAACAATTTATCATCATTTGCTGAGGAGGTGTTAATTTGTTTGCGATAAAAATGTTACTTTGTGTGCACTGTTACCCTTCTGTAAAATGGGTAATCTTTCGATTCGTTGATTTCTCGCGGAAATTTTGGAATATAATGAAAACTATGCAAAAAGGAAATGTGTTAAAATCATTGCGAGATAATAGTGATCCATTTTCAATGTCGGACAATAGTTTTGTACAAAAATATCGACTTTCAAAAATATTGTGCCATCAATTGCATACATTTGCTAATACATATAAGATAAAATCAGGCTTGTCAACTTGGGGGAAAAACAAATTCAGAAAAAAAAATATAAATAGTCAGAATTACTCGGAGAACCCCTAAAAAACACCTGTTTTCATTTTTGTACAAGATTTTTTTTTTATAAAATATTTTATATTTTCAACATATTTTCATTTTCTTCTAAGTAGGCAAACCTGCATAAACTGAAGTTTACAGACTGGTAACATACACTTTACAGACTGATGTTAACAACTTTTTTAACAGCGCAGCTTTCAACTTGTGCGAGAATCGCAAAAATGACAAAAGCTTTCTTTATATGAGGTGTCAACCCAAAAACAACGAGAATAGGGCGGTAATTGTATTAGTCATATCACTGCAATTGTACAAAAAATACCAATCTAATCCGAGAAAGACTGCATTTAGTTGCGCAAAGTTCGCTTTGCGAAAACAAAGTCGCCGCTTACAAGTAGATGTGGAGTCTGAAACAGGACGGGTTACAGAATGGGATATTTCCAATGTTGGATGGTAAATATACTCAAGAATACTTAAAGGTTGGCATCTTGACACAAAAGTACCAGCGGATTCATTACCAAACACAAGATCAAGTAATCTTTTGTAATGATTTACTACAGAGTTCATCCTTTGAAACAAGGAATTTTCAAACAGTGTGTCCAAGAAATCATGTTGTGCTGAAAAAAACTAGATACTTCGAGATACCAAAAAAGGACCACGAAATGGGAGATTAAAATCACCTAGCACGATAAAAGAGTCACGGTCGCTAAGAATGTTATTGACAGAGTTAATGGCTCTAGCATGACTCATATAAATTTCCAAATTGGAATTAGGCGGAATATAAGAACACGATATATAAACAGATTCATGAGGCAAAAATAACCTAACACAAATAAACTAATTTGAAATCTGATTGGAAAATCAAAAAGAGCAGTCAATTTCATATAAAAAAACATTACATTCATTATTTCAATATAATTAACTTCAATATGAAAAAAAAATTTAAAAAAAAAAATGTTTCACCGATCAGTTGAATTCTATAGAATCCCATATCGGAACTAAACCTCAAATAAAAAAAATATTATGTGAACACGTTCATATCCCCTAGATGTACAAATATGCCCAATATGAACGAATTTTAGAACCTCACCTTTTTTTCGTTGTCCGCTTCACGTGAAATGCCCCATATATGTATATCATATATTCCATACATTGCTTACATAAATTTACATAATAAACACACCGATTGGATGACTCACTATCCGTTGCCCTTATACGAGGTACAAGGTCCGCAAGGACCTATTTATTTGTATGGAATTTTTTATGAAAACGGCATTTTTTTTTTTTATTTTTTTTATTATTATTCACTATTTATAAATGTATAATGAATTTTAGAAAGTAATTTTTTTTTTAACAGGACTCGTACAGGAACAGAATCGCCGAAGTTGGAGGATCTTTCCTCTGAAGAGGAGGAAGAGTCTGACTCGGAGCCCGAGGAAGCTCCCTTGCCCCCCGACTTCACATCTTCAAAGCCTCAACAGTCGACCGAAGAGGATGTACCGCCAATCGCAGGGAGTCCTCCGGTTGACCTTGGCGACGAGGCTGCGCAATTGCCAGTAAGTGACGACGAGGAAGAGGAGGATGGTTCCTGGGTGCAAGACTCTGGCGAAGAATCTGGAGGCGAAGAGGAAGAAGGCGGATCAGGAGAAGAAGAGTACGATGAGGACGACGAAGACGAGGACGATGAAGGGAGCGAAGACGAAGACGAAGGAGAAGCGGTCGATGTGGAGAAAGCCTCGAAGACCTCCTTTGGCTCTCGCCTCAGCTTCCCTTCCCTTTCCCACTCAACTGGCGACGCAGGCAAATTGCTGCGACCAAAATCGCCAATTCCCTCTACTACTCCCGCAGGCTTGCCAAAGGGTCCCTTCTTCGCGCCTCCCTCGAAGACACAGGAGTCGCCTCGCTCGCCATCTCCCATCAGACCTTCGTCCCACACCCCAGCCGGTCTTCCAGCATCAAATCAACACTCAAAACCTATCACTGTTCCCTCGATGAAGGGACACTCGCGCTCACACTCTCGACCTTCATCTACACAGCGGTCCGAGTCGCCCCAAGTCCCTGATGCTGGAGAGCTCAGCGACGAGGAAGATGTACGCGTCCGTGAGCTACTCGCTTCGGAAGTCGAACCCTCGATGGATCTGGAGCCCTTTGTCGCCCACCAAGATTATGTCGGTCGCGTCAACAAGCTTGGCATCGCAGGTCAGATCGAGAAAGTCTACCGCGATATCAACAGCATGATTGACACTCTTGGTCTGAATGCACGCACGCTCGAGTCTTTCGTCAAGGGCCACGAAACTCAATACAAACAAGCTGGCCGCGAACGCAGTGATCTTGAACAGGCGGAAGAGCGGTGCGCTTGTTGAGATCAACGATCTCGGTGTAGTTCGGTAAAAGAGATTGGGGACGATCTCGAGGCTGGAAAGGTGGCAGTGTTCCACAGAAGCTTGAGGAACTGGCCGATTTGCAAAAAGATGCTACAAGGCTGCGTACAAGAACAGTGGAGATGAGAAAGGCAAGATCCGTGTTGGCTCAACTCAACAACGTGGCTGTTACCACCGTGTGGCTGATGAACAACGGAACCCCAGCCTACAAAAACGAGCTCAGAGGCCAAGGTGCAGAAGCTGCTACAAGACGCCGAAGAGGCTTTGAGTGTTCTTCGTGCGGATCTCGCTGCTGCCCCTTCGCAAGGATCCGCTGCTCAGCGTGTACCTACTGTCGAGGCCGTAGCTGACACGATCATGAAGATGACTGCCATGATTGAGCCGAAGAGTCAGGCGATGTTGATGTGCTGGAGGCACAGATTTCGTCGCTTGCCTGGCGGAATTGCCAATCTCAACATCTCCGACAGTAACGAGGATCTCCTCCGTAGCAGCGTGCGCAGTGTTCGTCCTTTGGAGCGTTCAACTAGTGGTAACCTGTTCGGTACGCCACCTGCAACTCGAGGCAAGAACTGCTGTTTCCAACGGTGCCACTCCCCTCGGTATCTCGGGCATGCTCGGTAGATTCGGCGGCTCACTACGCAGAGACAATGGCTGACGCTGAGTTTGGACGCAGCAAGTCCGACGGGC